>BPLQ01007170.1:0-577253 GCA_021605075.1 Caerostris darwini | reverse complement strand
CTGAATAAAAAAAAATCTCTGAAAGTTCTTTTTCAAAGGCAACGTTCATTTCAGAAACGCGTGGCATACTGTAGTTAGAACACAAGTTCTTAAAATGTAAAAAAGAATTAAAGAGCACAATATTGAGTTTCAAATCGAAATTAAAATCGATATCGCTCAAATACGTGCAAATACCCAAATTAAAATCGATTTGAAAACAGTAAGTGAAAGAGTGGAGAAACACATATCTCACTAGTATATTTTTTTAAGATTTCATTTTTTTTTATTTCGTTTATTATTATATAAATTTTTTTATTTCATTTTGATGATGAATGAAATGGTATTTGGGGATGTGAAGCAACAAGGACTATAATCCCATTTTTAATATGTCACTCTCCATAACACTCTACGATCATGTTAGACCGGGACCTACGGTTTAAAGTGGAGTCCGAACCACTACAAACATCCATGGCACCGCCGGGACTCGAACCCGAAACCTGTGGTACCGAGCGCCAGAGCGCTAGCCACTCGGCCATTCAGGCCTGTTTCATTTTGAGTAATGTATATTCCTTTACAATGTGCGTTTAGTATCATTATTATTATGTTATCTATGTTTACATGCAAGAATAATAACTCAATTTTCCACCCCAAAAAATGCCTATAGTGGGTCTAAATCTAATAGGGAGTTATACTCGTATAATTTTATATGCTGTCCACGGAGTTAGGATGCATTTCCAAAGTGGCCCGCGAAATCATTTAGGTTGGCCACCCCTGTTCTAGAGCATAGATTCTTTCTGAACCGGAAGGTTTGGTTCAGCTGGTTCAAGCTGCAAAAAGTAAAAAAAAAAAAAAATCGTTATCTTCTTAGATCATTTATTAAATCTTACATTTATCCTATATAAATGCATATCAATAAATTAAAATGTAAATGAACTGTAACTGAGATTACCAATGCAAGTAAAAAAAATTATTCTCTATCCTACAACAGTTCATGTAATATAGCAATTACTTGAATTCGAATTGGCAAGCCTTTACCGATAAGATTTGAAGCATCCTGTACTTTATTATGTATATAGATGAAATCACGCGTGTTAACTCGATTTCTAACTAAACTGGTTTAATTCTATTTTATGAAGTCCAAAATATTTCTCTGAGAAAGGAGTTTTGTGGGGTTTTTTTTTGGGGGTTAATAAGACTCCTTCCCCCTGCTCTAGAGAATTCAGTCTACTTTACGTTTTCCGCGTTGCGTTCACAAAATTACGATTTGATATTTCTTCCCAAACATAGTTCGCGAATCTTTTTTATAATTTATTAAATAAATAATTCTCTTTAAAAAAAAAAAGAATTCGTATAGAGTATCTGTTTTGTTTACTTTTTCAATAGTCTTATGGCATCGACAACTGGTCCATAACTGTACCGAATCTAAACTTGCATTCTTTTAATTTTAATTTTTAATTTGTATTTTACTTTTATTTATTTTTAGTATTTTTTAAATTACCATTTATTTAATTTTAGAAACTTTATATTGTCATATTTTCATTACTAACACTAAAGCAGCCAATTATAATCGTTAATTTTATCTATGAATTAAGATGTGAAGGTTAAGGTTTGGTTTGTCGCTCTACGGTCATCTGGTGCACACTTTAGGCTAAACAGACCGGGTCCTACGGTTTAAAGGGGATTCCGAACCACTACAGACATTCATTGCACCGCCGGGACTCGAACCCGAAGCGCTAGCCACTCGGCCATTCAGGCACCCATATAGGTTTAGGAGTTATATCTCCATTGGTACTCCGTAATCGGTGCGGCAGTTGCCAGTACAGAGGCATCACAATCGCCGACTTTGCGTTGTTAGCAATTGATTGCTTGACCCTCTTATAGTTAATGTAACTCGGCGAAAGAGAGATGAAAAAAACTGGAAAATTATCTAATATGTATATATTTCACTACTTTATGTATAATAAAAAAATGGATAACATAACAAGAAATAAAAAAATATATTGCATTAATTACAACGAACTAAATAGTTCTTATGGATAATTTTGTTATATATGTGTTTAACATATATTGGAGACCCGACGACCGAGCTCTCGGTGCCACAGGCTTCAGGTTCGAGTCCCGGTGGTGCTATTGATGTTTGTAGTGATTCGGAATCCACTTTACACCGTAGGTCCCGTTTTAATAGGACTGTATCAACCCCATACTCTGATAGGATCACTGAGTATGGGGTTGATAGCCTTTTCCCA
This sequence comes from Caerostris darwini, assembly GCA_021605075.1. Classification (NCBI taxonomy): domain Eukaryota; kingdom Metazoa; phylum Arthropoda; class Arachnida; order Araneae; family Araneidae; genus Caerostris; species Caerostris darwini. The sequence goes on along the minus strand of BPLQ01007170.1, from coordinate 575,028 downwards.
TAAAAAAACGCATCTCCTGTCTTGAAATCTGCCGGCAGGTAGACGGCCTTCGCCCAAAATGGGGCTGTTGCACCAATGAGTAAGAAGAAATATATATATGGATCCAAACAGGTTGTGAATTTTTATATTTTGATTATCAACATTCATATCTACTTTGGTGAACCCAATTTTAAAACAGAACATAATAAAGAAACTTTATAGCTAACGTTCAAATCCTTGATTTACATCGTTGATTCTAATTACAATCTCAACAAACCAAACCAAACACCAGATCTTTAACACAAACCTCAAGGTTCGACAGCACAATTAGGATTAGTCTCCGGCGCTCGGTACCACAGATTTCGGGTTCGAATCCCGGCATGCAATGGATGTTTGTACGGCCTAAAAAGCTCCCATATGCCCGTAGAGCGTGACAGAGCCCAATCAGACTTCTTCTCACCCGCATCATTCCCAAACTGTGAAGGGGCAACTCAGCTTTGGGTACAATGATGTGGTGTGGTCTAGTAGTAGTAGTGGCTCGAAATTCTCTTTAAAATGTAGGTACCGTTCTGTTTAGCCTAAAGTGTGCATAAGATGGCCGTAGTGCGACGAACCAAACCAAACCAATCAAAAACAACTTACTTCATCAGCACGACCTACGCGACCACGCAGCAGTTCCAACGCAAACCAAAACTTCCTTCTGTTGATTTTTGCTGCTCTGAATATTTCATCTTAAATCCTCCTGGTGGCAACAGCAAAACTAACCAATCACAACCTAAAGTTCATTTTCTGAAACGCTGTCACCGTGTATATAAAACTGTCCGTTTTAGGAAAGACAGTAAGATATATTAGCGGGCCGACACAGAATTCATGTGGCCAGTTCGACTGTGAATTAGTACAGTGGCTTTTAGATAAGTAGTTGTCGATCATTCATTCGCGGTTTTAAAACGAATATATTTGTTGCATTTCCGATTTTTTGGTATTAGAAAGATGGTTGGAGAAGATGATAAAAGGTTCGCCATAACTTGGAAGATCAAAAACTTTTGGTATTGCTGGAAAACGAAGAGACAGACGATCGAGAGTCCATAGTTCTACGCGGAAAATGTGCGTCGAACCAAGTGGATTTTGTAAATTTCTCAAGAGGACGCCCTACTGAGTCATTTTACAGTCGTCATAAAAGAGCCGAAGAAGATTATGGACCAGAGAGTGTTAAACTGAATCTCAAAATTTGTGTGCTTTCAAATAAGGGTTTGACTCTGAAAAGAGAATGGGTAGAAAACACAGAATTTTCTAAAGGAACCGGAAAAGGATTTCAAAAACTTCTGGAACGAGCTGTACTTTTCGGGACAAGAAAAGAAGAATACCTGGCTGAAGACACCTTAACCGTCCATTGTCAGTTTTCGGAAGTTGGCACCACGCCTACAGAAACTGAATATGTTTTTGCTCGATCCGAAATGGAAGTGCATCGAAAACTCTTCCTAGGGACTGTTTGTGATTTCAGCCAATTAAATCCAGGAGATAGCAGTGAAGTTCAATTGCAAATGCTTTCTTCAAAGATGAAACCTCTCTGTTTGATCCTCCCCAAGCGTATCTGTGTGTGATGGAAAGGATGTTGGATGATTATGAAGAAAAATTCGAGCTCCGCATATTTTTCGATGATGAAGTCGGAGAATTTTTCTCTTGCAAAATTAGCGTTTTCGATGTCGAAGAACAAAAGCTGGACTGTGGAAAATTCGACTTTCGTTACGAACAATACGGACCTCGAACTTTGCAATGCGTGCTTCTTCCGACGAGATGGAATCTGATGGACGATGAATTCTTGTATCTGCCTGGAGACACTCTGACTTTGCATTGCGAGTTGATCGTCGCGACAGGAGTTGTATCGGAAATGGTGCAAGACACGCTTCTGGAAGATCGAAATTTCGAAGCAGAATGTTCATCTTCAATCGAATACATAATCGGCTCGAATTGGATGGAGTTGGAACAAGAAAATCGCCAATTAGCAGTCGATGCCTTCTGTCTAAAAAGGCAGATTGAATGGGAGGATTAAAAAAGCTTCATGGGAGGAGTGTTGGTAAGTAAAATTGAAATAGCTGTTCAAGTTTTATGTATATTCCCTGAACTCCTCCCTTCTAGATATCCGTTTGCTTCTATATTTTGATGGACCAGTTGGATTTCCATGTTTAATTATTTATTGCACCTTGCCGATGTCCAGTCTTGCAGATATCTTCATATTTCAGAAACTTCAAATGAATTTTTAATTAATGCAGAGGAAGATTAAGAATAAACTTCAAGTGATGCTGTATAGTTTTAATTATCTAATGTTGCATGTAATGATATTATACGTACACTACACATTCTGTCTCAAGAAGAGCAGAATATCCTTGTTAGAATACTAGAGCTGTTCAAGAGGAAGGCCGAGTTACTTGCATTGAGAATGAGAATGGAATTTACTCCAAGCAGATATTCATGACTTCGTTTCGCAATGGTCATGAGCAATTTATGCCTTATTTTATACAGGAATAAAAGCTTGTTTTCTTTACCTTGTACTTAAACCTTTATGAAGGAAAATAACATGACCCGTCATAATGACTGTTATTCATAGATTCATACTAAACAAGACTTCAGGCAGTATCGCAGCATAATGATAATCATCTTCCATCCGTTCCAGTCGGATTAGAACGAAACTTATGAAAGTTTGAAATATTTTGTCAACTGTCTTCACTGCAAAAAGGTATAGTTGGTATACTAGTTGTAATTTTGAATGCGGTAGCTTTTCTCTTGGGTCTTTAATTAGGACATAAGAAGTAGATCTGCTTTTTATATGACTTGCACAGGAGAGCCAAAACTTTGCGTTACGTAATAAAAAAAACAATCCGCCACTAAAAAAACACATGTTAATGGAGAGAAAAATGTGTGAAATCCACCAAAAAGATCTTAACACCACCCTTGTACATAAATCTCGGCTTAATGAAAAATTTTGTGACAGCTATGGATAAGAGTCAGTCTTCAAGAAATTAAATAACAAATTTCATGTAATCAGCGAAGTTAAATTGAAACAGGGAATTTTCATTGGCCCACATATCAGTAAGCTCTTAAAGGATGCAAATTTTGATAGCGTCCTCCAACAATATGAGTAAGAAGCTTGGAAGAATTTTCACCTTGTGCCAACGAATTTCTTAGGAAATCTGAAGACTGATGGGCATGTTGTCTGCATACAAGAAACGTGGTTACACTATGTTTCTAAAAATGCAATTCCTGCAGTGTCATTTCAGCTTTTAATCTGTGTCTTTCCTAAAAGCTGTGGCCAGGTTAGTGAAGGGCACTATGAGCATTTTCACCAAGATATTGCGAAAACAGAGAAAAGACGCAAGGGAATCATCTCAGAATCATCTTTTCAATGATGATTCTGAGAAAATGCATAAGAGACAATCCAAGCAACTCCGTAACATAAAAAAAATAAGTACACGTGTTTGTTAACCGTTGTTTCATATTGAAACCAATAAGCTAGAAATATCTTGAGAATGGAGACAATTTGAAATTTTCATTGTTATATTCATGTTCACAACCCAAAATTTATTATAAAGGGCTGTTTTAATTACAAAGGAAAAAGCTTCAGCGAAATATGTTGTCCTGTTTTATTTTTATACAAATTTCTGATATTCAAAAATCAACATGGCTATGTTATAAAGCAATTTAAGTGTTTAAAATTGTATTCTTTGAAAAATTAAGCTTTGCTGAACAACATGGCCTTATAGTATATTTTATGTTGCTTAAGATTTTTATATACGCTCCCTCCGGATACAAATTCACTGAGTATAAAAGGTATGAAAAAACCTATATTTGTTTGGTAAACATTTCTTACATGGATGGACGGCATTATTGTGAGCCTTTGAAAATTGACTATTGATCTTACATTTTTAGAAGTTTTTAAGTTTTCTTTCCCATCAAACAGATCGCAGTCAACAAAAATGAAATCTTTTCAAAGCGAATATAAATTTTTTAAATTCCAAATAATTTAGCTACAGTTTTTTAAAAAAAATGACTTAAAATATATACATTTTTTAAATTTTTATTTAAAATCAAAGAAAACATTGTCATTATTTCTCAAAATAAATCAATTAAAAAAAATGGACAACTAAAACGCTTTGAAGAATTATTTTGGCATTGAATGTAATATTTATATACATTTAAAAAAAAGGCTAAATAAATATTTTAAAATTGGAACTGATAATTTTGCAAAGAACGTATTAAATGGGGTAAGCAAAATAACACATCGGAATAAAATGCATGATTCCTGATTTCTTTCTTGATTCATAATAATTTTACTTAGTATCAGATTCAATGTATCAAACACTTAATAGATAAATATATTTTATAAATCTTTTTTAATAATATGGGGGTGAAAAGCATACAATTTCAACATTCATATATGCTAACACAATGTATAATTAATTGTTATTTGTCTTCCAAAAAATCAGCCAATCTTTAAAACCAAATAATTTAACTAGGAAAAAGTAATAGATAAATATAGATAGAATTGATACTATACAGTACATCATAAGAAGAAATTTGAAAAGTTGCTTACTACACCAATAGTAGTCAGTGAAAATAGCAAAACTAGAGTAAATAACAATAAAATGTTTTACGTATCCAAGGATAGATAGATCACACATAGGTAGATTAATAGAGACAGGCACAACTTGAAAATTTAAGCTGATTTTTATTCTTGCAAATGCATCTCATCTGTTATGAATGTCTTTGTTTCTTTTTCAAACTTCATAACAGATGCATTTCATCTGTTATGAAGTTTTTACCTATGTCGTATTTAAATACTTTTGAGCCAATTATTAATACTGTTTTAAATCAATGATATATTTAATATTAGGGCAGGTTTCAGGGCTTACATTTATTTCTATAAAATTTTCTTGTTTCATTTTTTTGGATAATCATTTTATATTGAATGGAATTTCTATAACTACCTATTAACATAGATATTCAATACGAACATGCTTTTCATAAATAAAATGTATCACTATAAAATTGGTTCTAATTCTGAATGAATTATTTAATGCAACTCATTCTTATTTTATGCAACTTCACCTTCTTGATGTCGCTCTTCTAAATGACAATGGTGAATGTCTTGGGTCATTTAAAGGATTATCTTTTAAAAAGATTCTTTTTCAGATTTACTTAGAAGCTGAAAAAGCTTTGGAGTATTAATGTAGTGAATCCCCTAAGAAAATTTATGTTAGTAATTGTAATTCTGAATCACTTATTTAATGCAATTTGTTCCTCGAGTTACCTTCTTGAAGTCGCTCTTTTAAATGGCAATGATGAATGTCTTGGGACACTTAAAGGATTATCTTTTAAAAAGATTATCCTTCAGATTTAATTAGAGGTTGAGAAAGATTTGGAGTATTAATTTAGTTGATCCTCTAAGAAAATTGTTAGTAAATAATGAGTTTTAATTTGATTATTTCAAGATTGAATTACATTCAGTCCAATAAAATTTAAGATGTTTAAGTATAATTCTAAATTTTCATCTACAGATTATATTGAATACATTTAAAAAATTTGCTCAACTTCTTTTATAAAAATTCTTTTTTTAAATTTATTTCTATAAATTTATAAGGAAAATTCTGAAAGTTTTCATATAGTGAGTATAATTTTGAAAGTTTATTTATAAAATAGCATTAAAAATTCAATAGAAACATTAATATGCTCCATCTTTAATTTAATTTCAAATCAAAAGTCTTCCGTCTAATAATACTTGATCTATATGAAATTTTCAATTGTTGTGATAATTTCGAAAACAATTGTATGTTAACTTAATTTGTTAATAACTGCGCTGATCTATCAAATTTAATAAGCTACAATTTTTGAATATGCCATTTAACGGTCTTTTCATTTGTAATTCAATAAAATTCTTCACTTGCTGAACTTGTTTATGACACAATCAATTTTTATAAAAGCGGAAAACTTCCATTGAAGTGTTTGGTTTTTTCCCTCTTTAGAAAGGGAAATATTTCAAAACTATTAAATCAATTAATTCATACCGATATTGCATTAATTAATTATCTATTGAATTATGAACACATTCCTTTTAGAACAGTTCTTTAATGAACACATTCAACATACATTATTTAGTACAATTATTTAAAATAATTGTGATGTTAAGAGTATATTATTATCTACTATTACTGCAATGATGGTGCGTATTTTATCTTCAATTTCACATGATAATTGTTAGCAATTTTCTTTGACTATGTGATGAAAAATTACGTTTAACTATTTAAAAATTAACATTTTTATAAAACTGAGACCTTTAAATATTAGTATTTTTGCTGATGTATATTTATTTAGTGTCGCATGGCAGCTGTGCCTCTGGGATATATAATGAGAAAGTTACAATAAAGAAATTATTACAGAAAATTTGGATGAAAATTATCTATATGGAGTGTTTTTGTAGCAAACTGTTGTTGACATGCATTTAATGCTTTAAGTACAAGCTGTATTTGAGTATTTTCTTTCTTTTTTGTAGACGTGTTTGGATATACATTTTCATAAGTTATTAATAAAAAAAGATGAATTAATTTAATTTAGTTCAAGGAAATATCGTTGGAAATTATATTTTCATTAATAATTTGATAGAGATGTCGTTAATTGTGTGTTAAATTCCTTAATTAAAAATTTATTTATTTTATCTATTACCTTATTTATTATTCATAACATATATTTTTATACGTTTCTTTTTTTATCTTTTGTAAGATAAAAAAAAGAAACGGATAAAAATATAGATTTAATAAAAGTATTAAAAACAAAAAATAATAAAATTATTATCAAAAATAATAATTATTATTTTTAATTTAATTTATACATATATTTTTAAAATTAATATTAAACTTATTAATTATTATTTTTATAAATTTAATAAACGCTTATAAAACGTATATGTATTAGTTACATGATTTATAAATTGTTTTTTTCAAGGTCAGGTTTAGAAGTTGTTTAATTTTCAAATGCTCTAATGCCAAAAGATTATTACCAGCCATTCAGATATTACATTTAAATGTCGTTAAGAAACAGTTTTTCTAATTTAATACAAATCCATATTAAAAGATTTATTATTCTGCTATTAATCGTATTATTCTGTTATTCTGGATTAATATAAATAAAAAAGGATTCTTGATTAATATGATTTTTAAATAATTGCAAATAGATACTTGCATAATAAAAAGGAGCCTATAAATATTAATAGACTGGGGGATAGAATACTTAATAATTTCAAAGAGAAACAGATGTTTGCATAGACAATTTTCTATGTCTATAATTTATTTTGTCAAACTATTTAACATTAAATCTCTCTTTTTTAAATATTTATTTTCGTGATTGGAATCACAAGTTAATGTTTGGTAAAATCTTTAAAATTATGGTACACTTTTGATGTTTGAAAAGCCATTTTACAGAATTTATTTTATAGAGTTGATTAGAAATTAATTTATCTAAAGCAGCTATAAAAAAGTTTTATTTTACAATTTTCAATAAATATTTAAAAAAAAAGAGAAATATTTATTCGATTTGTTTCTTATACAATTAAATTTCTGCGTAACGTGGAATATTTCTTTTTTTAAATTCCTTGATGAATTAATGTATTTGTACAAATATTTACTACGCAATAAAATATAGTTTAATTCTAAGATTCAAGTAATTAGACTAACTCTTTCTAACACATTTATTTACAGGAAAAAATACATCAGATGATAACTGTGATTTTCAAAACAAAACTTCACATTGACAACACTAACTTAAATAAGATGTTGAGAAATATAACTTAAGGATGTGATGAAACATAAACATGATTGCTTCTAATGCGGCAATCATTGTTTTGAAGTCAGTATCTTCAAAAAACGCAAAAGCAAAAGATATTCTTTGAGACTCTTTGTCAAATAATATTTGTCGAGATTTCTCTAGCAGAAACCTGGAAAGAGAAACAATACTATTATTATAACATATATTGGTATTAAAAAGTCAACAATCAAATAGTATGATTATTTTAATTTGTAAAATTATAAAAGAAAATAAATTGTTTTAAAAATTTATTAAAACTTAAGTGGAAGTATGAAACCTTTGTTTATTCATTGCTTTAACCATAAATTAATTTCCGAGATATAAGAACACTCTTGTTATTTTGAGGCAGTTTATGAATCTACAAATTATTGCAAGTAATTTAAAATTAATAATAATTTTTATCAGTTATTAAATTTATGAAATAACAGTAAATTCTCACTGAAGAAATTCAGAACCGATCGATAAGAAATTTTTGAACTACACCGAGGGAAAAGTGGGCGAGAATGAATATAAATTTTAATTTCGTCAAAAAAAATTTAAATGATAATAATCTCCTTTAGGTTTCCCATTATTTGTAAATAAAAATGCTAATTATTAAATTTGTTACTTTAGTTTGATCATCGTTTATCATTTGATGTAATTTCGTCTAGAAATTTGTAAATTAACTTAAACGTGAACTCCCCTTCTCCAATTTTTTTCTGAAATATGGCCAATAACAACTTAAACTAATTAATTTAATATGATTTAAGTATCATAAATTTTATCAGGATTATTAGTAAATTAATTTTAACTATATTAGGTAAAAAAAAATATTTCGATTAACGTACTGAAATACTACGTAGAAAAATATTAAACAAAATTCAAGAGATGCTATTATTGTTGAGAACAAAAGCTTAATGTTTGAAGAAAATTAAAAGCCTCAATAATAATAAATGTACAAAAAATTCAGGAAAAATGTAGTATTCAATGAAAAATTATTACGTTAATATATTTTTCTATTGAGGGTAAAAAATTAAAAATGTCATATTAACACCTTTGAAAATGTTCTTGAAGGTCAGAAAACACATAAAATCATTAAAGAAATTAAAATATTATAATTCTTAAAAATAAATGTCTAATCAGATAGTCATGTCTAAACAGATGTCAATTATATTCAAAAGAATTTGATGGATAAAATCATTAAAATAATTGTTTGGTGGAGATGCCTAGTCATTTTGAAAGGCTTTGTTTATTTTGTTAAAATATATTGATAATTTAAAAGAATGAGTATAAAAAAGTGTATAAGATCAATTTGTATAAAGGAGCATCTGATCTATTGGATATTCTACGAAAAGAAAATCTCTAAAAAATAAAACTTGAAAGGATCGAAAATGTTTAATTAGGAAAATGAATACAAAAATTTAATTATTTTACCACTAAATTTAAAAATATGAAGTGCACTTTACAATGAATGTTTAAAAAAAATTAATTTAATTATTTCAATGTATATTTATTGAATTTTTAAAATTTTATTTTTTTAATTAAAAAAATAACTTACTTTAATTTACTGAATTTAAAAAAAAAAATTTAATTCAATTGATTAATTTATTATTTAATTATAATTTTTGTTAAATTTTAATTTATAAGTTAAAAAATTTATTTTAATTAAAATTGTGTTTTTTAAATTAATTCATAATTTAATTCAATTTTAATTAAAATTTAATTAATTTAACGAAATTAAGAAATGAAATTACTTGATTATTTTCACAATATTCATTAAATATGTATGGATACATATTTACACAGAAGAGAGAATTTAATGTTCGAAATGCTAGAATCAATTACCATTTAAAACTAAGTTAAATAATTTATATGATTATTAAAATACAATAATAAAATTAAATTATTTAAAATTTACAAATTAAAATAAAGTAACATAATTAAGTGAAAACAAAATCAAAATCCTTATATTAATTCATTATTTTTATATTGAATTAATATAATAATTAATATATTAAAATATAATTTTTATATTATATATTATCCTTATATTTATTCATTATTTTTATATGCAGTTTATATTCTGAAATAACCATACGCTCATTAAATAAATATGCAAATTTCTCACTTTTTTTGAGGTTCAAATCAATAATCTCTGTCCCTTTCAACAGGCCTCATGACTTGCCTTCGAAGAAGATCGATTATATTTAGTTGGGAGTTTTGATGACTGTAAAATAAGAAAAGATAAACTAAATTAAAAAAACGATATGTTTTTTTATTATTTAAATACAGTGATATTTAAAATTAAAAAAAAATAATAATAAACAATTCCTTACATAAAAATAATTAAAGAAGGATTTACAAAAAGCAAAATTGAATGATTTTGAATTTAAATTCATTATTAAGACACTTTTATTTTCATTATGAATCTTTATTTCTAAAGAATTATTTGGACAAATATAAAATTTTTTTTTTTTTTTGCGTAATAATATATTATTTCGTCTGAAATAATTTCATTTTTTTATGTTTTAGTTACAAGCATAGAGTTTTCTAGCATTTAAGTTTTTTAATCATCACATGTTTCAGTTATTTGAAATTTTATAAATTCCATTTAAGAATTTCAATTTGAAATGTTGATATCAGTTTTTCTAATGTCAGAAAGTATTTTATAAATTATATTTATATTCATAACTATTTTATAGAAATAACATGTCTTTTATCGAAATACCAAAAAATTTAATTTTAAGTAACAGCTTGCACAATTTTAAGACTTCATCAAAGTAAAAATATTTATTTTGTTATTATATTTTATAGCAAATATTTTATAGGTTCTTAAATATTTATTTATGAACATAAATTATTGGAACATTCATAAAAATATTTTCTCTTTATTTAAGAAAATTCTTAGGGATGTTTCTTATTAGGGATTCTTATGGTCAAATAACTTTGCTTATAAAGCTAGTAAATGAGAAAATTATGTTTATCAATAGTAATTTAAAAAAAAATTCAACTTATGAAAATTTCATTAATCTCAAACATTAATTAATTAACTGGTTAAAATTTACTTTACTTAATTAATTTATTTTTTTAAATATGAAAGTGGAAAGAAATCTGAAATATATTCATACGTTCCCCAAATATCAGTATTTTGTTTTAAATTAACGAACATATTATATTTAATAATATAATGTTTTTATATATTATTATACTGTTTCATGTATTTTTAAAACCTTTCCAGAATCGTTTGCAGATTAAATTAATTAAGTAAATCTACTAGTTTTAAAGCAGTAATCATTTTTAAATTGTAGATTTAAATCTACAATTTAAAAATGATTTTAAAAATTTATTTAGAATGCAGCTTATAGGTAAATATATTTAACTTCTTTTAACAACATAAATTTTTATTGGTTTTACTGGTTATCATTTTTCCTTTTTAGAGTAAATTTAAAAGATCTAAAGGAATGCCTTTATCTTTCTGCTTCTCTCAATATAAAGAGGAGGAATCTCAAGGGAACATGCAAAGTTAGAGATTTAAACTGAAAAAAAAACCCGGAAAAATTTGATGTTTGGAAGGGAATTTTCTATTCAAATTTGTAATTTATGCTTTCTAATGAATAATGTATGAACTTTTAACGCAAATGACGATTAAAACATTCAATCTGAAGTTTGGATAGGATTTACTATGCTATTATAGGATTACAAAATGCTTTACTAAAATCTACTTAGTTGTTTACTATCATTGGGAATTCAAAAAGAGATAGCTAAAGAAAACACAAAATATCAGTCAGAGGTACTTTCGATTTACATGTTTGAAAGTAAGTTAATATAAAGAAAAGAAACTGAAAGGCACGAAATTTATTTTATAGGTTCTTTAATGTTTATTTATGAACATAAATATTTGAAACATTCCTAAAATATTTTCTCTTTGTTTAAGGACATTCTTAGAGATGTTATCAACAGTAAATTAAAAAAAAACTCAGTTTATGTAAATTTCATTAATCTCAAACATTAATTATTTAATTGGTTAAAATGTACTCTATTTATATAAAAATAATAATCATAAAGTAAAATAATTTTTTTTTTAAATAATCATTTTAATTTGTAATAATAATTATTCGTAAGAACTTCAATGTTTAATAATTATTTTAACTGTCTAATATCATTGTAAAAGATGCATTAAGTTTATGTATATCCTTGTTAAAATATTACTTTAAAATATCAAAAAATGCCTTCAATTTAAAGAAACACATTAATAGATTATTTAATGTTTATTTATGAACATAAATATTTGGAACATTCATAAAATATTTTCTCCATATTTAAGGAAATTATTAGAGATGTTTTTCCAAATAACTGTGATTATAAAGCTAGTAAATGAGAAAACTATATATGTTTATCAACAGTAATTTTTTTTAAAAATCAGTTTATGTAGATTTCATTAATCTCAAACATTAATTATTTAATTAGTTCAAATTTACTCTATTTATATAATAACATATAAAATTTGAAGGTCAAAGAATTTTTTAAATTTTTTTCTGTAATAATAATGATTCGTAAAAAATTCAATATTTAATAATTATTTTAACTGTCTAATATATTTTCAAAAGTCATATTAAGTTTGTGTATATCCTTGTGGAAATGTTGCTTTAAAATATCAAAAAAATGCCTATAATTAAAAAAAAAACTTAAATAAAAATTACAGATATTTGAAAACTTATTTCATTTTCAAAATATGAATCAAATTTCAATATTTTAGTAGAATCATGCGAAATTTTACTTGAAATTTATAGAAACCAAAGAATTTGTTCACATAATTTTTAAAAAAAAATAATTTTATCGATATATCAGTTTTAATTTTAATAAATACGAAAAGTTTCTGAAAGAGAAACAGATGGGAAATATTAAAATTGGTGATTTTGTTTAAATATTCAATAGACATTAGGAAATACAGCTTGAAGTATGCGTGTTTATTGAATTAATATTCTGCAGCTATGCATCAATTCTGAACGGTGTAATACTGTTAGGTGCCATTTTCCTCAAAATTACTCTTGCTTTTAAATGTTCCAGGCACAGAAGATGTAGACAGACATATCAATCATTTTTTGAAAGGACATTCTGTATTTAAGGCATTTTTAAATTTAATAAACGGATAAATCTAAATAAATGGTTCATTTTAGTGAAATATAAGGCAGTTTACTGCTTTAAAAAGTAATGAAATACTCATATGAAATTTAAAATATTAAAAGAATATCTGATTTATCAATTTATCATCGCTTTTTACAACGGTTTTCATACGTTCCAAATTCATTTTATTTTTTTTAAAACCTTAAAGTCTTTCATATTTCTTCAATATCTAAAGGAAAGCGATTTATATAATATATAGTGAAAAACATAAAATTCTATATAAATTGTTTTTACCAATAAAAAGTAGTACCGGAGAAATGAAAAAAAAAAAATACTTTATCGAATAACAAATTATTTCCGTTCATATAGACACTTATGCATAATTATACATGTATATCATATTGATATACGTTAATATAATATACGTTATATATTATATTGAGAAAAATATTTTGTAAATAGTTTAAATGTTTTTAGAAATTTTTTCCAAATAAATTTAACTAAAGAATTTTTTTTATTAAAATAACTTTAGGCTGCTTTATTGATTAAATTTATATGGGAAATGCATGTTATTTTTTAAGATCGGACTAAAATGCATTGGTGTGACTCTACCTACATAAATATAACAACTTGACTTCTGGTGAAATATAATTTTAGTACGTTTTGACAATGTACTACAAAAACTACTCTTCATTATATTGCATGACCTTAAATTAAATACTTAGTACAAACAATCTTAGCTTTGGACGTATATCCCTTGAACGTTTACCTAACGAGGTTTTGATAAAATCAAAATTGAGAATCTGTGTAAATTTATTCAGACTTTAAGCATTCATCAATTTCTCGTTATCTTTCTTCGTAAAATTTCGCTTTAGAACGGCTTCATTTAGAAATTATAACAAATGTTTCTGAAGAGATTCCTCCACAAAATTATTCTAGAAAATAATACTGAGAACAAGTTTTCTAATATTTTTAATTCTAAAATAACAGTGAATATTAACACACATCTATTTGCTATTATCATAAAAAATTATTTAAATTACAGATATGAATTATATGAAAATATAGACAGACCAATTTCTATCATTTGCTTAATGTTAATGTACTTTATTTTCCTTTCATTACCATTTGCATTTGTGAAACAACATAACATATAATATCTATGTTTTATGCTATATCAACGTAATATATAATATCTGTATCTAAAACCTCAAATATGTTAAAAAACTTTGAAATCAATGCATTTATTTTACTAAGTGTTTCATTTATAAACTTGACTATTTGTAAATAAATACTTTATGACCTATATTTCTTACGCCCTATTTTGAAATGATTAACCTTTGTCAATTTATTATTATTAGATTAAATTATATCATAGATATGTAAACAATTCTATATATTCATTTATTGACTCGAAGCCTTATGAAAAGTTTAAAAACCAGATAAAATTTAAGCGTGATTTCTTCCAAAAACTGTTATTTATACCATAGTTAAGAAAAAATTTAGATTAGTAATGACCATTTACGATTTAAGCTTATTAAATTTTTTACCAAATTTACTAAGCTTTAATTTCCTTATTACAAATAAGGAAACTTATCCAGGATACCTTATATATGATTCAGAATATGATCTTAATACATTTAATGATGCACTAAATATGCCATTCTTTGCATAATAAATGATGAACGTAAACGTTTCATTAGAGTAACAATTTACTGACAAAATACAATTGAAGGGTTACTGAATTGATTATTGATTTTGAAGTCTGCTGCCCCATGATTTGATCGATGGGCTTTGGAGCGTCTTTCAATGGGTCAATAATAAATGATTGTTAATCCTAACTGAGGATTACACAAACATGACTGAGTGCAATTAGGCAGATGAATATTGCTCAACGGAAGATTGATACACGCGTAATTTTAATTTATGAACAATTCAGAATCTTAGAAAATTGAATTTTGTGGTATTAAAAATGCTTTTAAATTAAGCAATTTATTAAAGGCGATAGACTATTACTATCCAAAGCATCAATACTTTTCTGACCCTTTACATTTAAAATTAATTAGCATTTGTAATTTGATTATATCAGTCAAATGAAAATTGTTTTTATAAATTTAGAGAGTTAGTTCAATAATGTGTAAATAAGCTGTAATTTAGTTTATTTTTACATTTGTTTTAAATAGTTTGGTTCACGAACTAATGGACCACGTTAATTTTATCCACCTCAATTCAGAATTAACACCCAGAGAAAGGCACATGGGAATTCTTAACCTGTTTCTAGAAACCAACAAAAATTCTTTCTTGTTTATTCATTTGCTATGCTCATCCTCGATGTAAACATGAGAATTTTTGGTTTTATTTACTCGATAAACTACAAAATGTAGAATGTGGTAGTTTATAGTGTTTAGTAGTTCAAAGATCCAGAACTCTAACTACTATACCATCCTTGTCCAAAATGCTTTATTTAAAACCAAATTTTTAATTAATTTATTTATATCAAGACTGTTTTACTTTCAAGATAAATTTAACACATAAAAACATATTTTACAAATAATTTTAACTTAGGAATGTAGAATTAAAGCATCCTTACAAAATACAAGATTTAATTTTCAAATAAGTTATTAATCATAAAACTGGAGAGCTATTGAAAAAAATTAGGTGATCAGGATTTTTTAAATTAAATCAACCCTCTGTTATTAGTTAGATCCATCGAAAGACTACTTACGCATCTTTTTTCTCATCTAAGCCTTCGTAGTCTGTACTTTCATCAGCATCAGAAATCCTAATGATATGGAAAATGAATTCACATTAGAATGCTGTTACTATTAGGATGCATATACATCTTTCTTTATTTAAAATTGAATTTATTTTAATGGCATTGATCATACATACTCAGGAGTAACGGTGTTTATTTTTATTGCGTGGTTCTTAAAGTAAATATAAATAGGGTTTCCATTTAAAGAGCATATTTACGTTTGAAAATATTTTTAAAATAGGGAACATCAAAAAATGACATAAAACCTTTCTTCATACATTTTCGATGCAGTTATTTGTTATTCAAATTTAACTTAAATTACCTTAAACGAATGTATATATTAAAATACTTTACGATTAAAGTGTAAATTATTAATAATTTAAATACTGAGATTAAGGAATGCAAATGAGTTTCTAAATGAATTAAAGTGCTGTATGATTTAACTTTTAAATAAAATTTAATATTTATATACATAATAAACGTATCACTAATTAAATGTTACTGAAATTTAAATATTATAAATTTAATGAAGTAATAAATAGCACTTTAGAAACTATTCACAGAATACTAATATTCTAACATTGAAACACAACATATGTTTTCCATATATCCATATTCCATTTTCCATATACAATAGTTATATATAGAAAAAAAAGGTTGCGTTTTAATGTGAATAACTAAGGTTATCGAACAAAAAGATGACTGAACGTTATTGGAAAAAAAAAATTAAGTAATTAAAGTGGAAGATATATAAATAAAATGTCTTTTACTATCTTATAACTGAAGAAGTTTATAAATTTCGATGCGATATCCCTTAGTTGCTTGTGGTATACCCAAGAGATTCTCGAATTCATACAATGTTTTTAGCAAATCCCTGAGGATCTATGAATTGTTAGCAATTGTGAAATGTTACTCCAGTTCCTTCAAATCAATACAGGCCATCTATTTTCCGCAATCTATCAGAAATTCCCAGACGAAAAATCTTAAGAATTTAAATCTAGAGAATATTCAGTTAGAATTCCATTACTCCTCAGTAGATACTTGCCAATACACAGCATACAATCGAGTATATCTCCCATGTTTTGAAGGATGTCTCAAAATTCAAGCAAGAAATGTTGCATGAATTTGAGAAGCACTGGATAAGTTGAAAATCCTGAACTCTACAGATCTCGAAATAGGATATCGTGTGTCCCAAGATTCACACAAGATTTTGTGCATGAATTTTAGGACAACTTTTACAAGCAAACAAGGAATCTCATATTAAAATTAGAGAATTATATTTAGAGAATATTCAGTTAGAATTCCACTACTCCTCAGTAGATACTTGCCAATACACAGCATACAATCGAGTATATCTCCCATGTTTTGAAGTATGTCTCAAAATTCAAGCAAGAAATGTTGCATGAATTTGAGACTCACTGTATAAGTTGAAAATCCTGAACTATACAGATCTCGAATTAGAATCTCGTGTATCCCAAGCTTCACACAAGATTTCTTGCATGAATTTTGGGACAACCTTTACAAGCAAACAAGGAATCTCACATTAAAATTAATAATTGTTCAAAAGAGAAGCTTTAAAAATAAACTGAAACAATGCAATATTTACCCTGGAATGTTTTCCATCAATTGTTCTAAATTATCTATTTCAGTTTCAAAGGATCTGCTACTGTAAATATACGTAAAGTAAAAGTTCATCAATATATATGTCCTAATACAGCAAAATAAATAATTTAATTGATTAGCATGATAATCTTATATTTGTTTTTAGAATTAATTTGTTTTTTAACTGAAACATTCTCTTACTAATAAAATATTTAAAATAAAGTTTGTTCGTGAAATTTAAATCTGTAAAATATTACATTTTGTGATCTTTTGTGCATGTTTAAATGCATAGTAAAATCAGTATTAAAAAAATAGTTTTGGGAAACTGTCTAAAAGTGTTTTAAAAAATCAGTCAAAAAAATTTTTTTTTATTCAGCTTTTAATCTTCTGAGCATAATATTTAGAGCAGTGGATTCTATAGTAAGATAAAAATCTTCGTTTAAAATATACTCTATGCAATGCTAATGCTTCAATTTCATATTATACGTTTTTTCTGTAATATAAGAGAAAATTATGAAGTTATTCTAAAGGAATGTGCATCATTTAAAGTTATATATTTTCTATACTCTTATATTTTTATGTTTGTTCAGAAATTTATATTTTCCCCATACCTTTCACATATATATAATACCATAGCCAACATGAATACAAAAAAAGACCTTTTAGGACTGAGGTATGAAAATGAAATGTCAAAAGAACAATTAAATTTACAAATTAAATAACTTACACTTTTCCCTTCAATATTTCAGAGATAATTGTTAATAATTAAATTAATTTCTGAAAGAAACTAAAAAGAAAAAATACGTAACTTTTCAGTTTAAAAATACAATTTGTTCATAGTTTAAATGATTACTTTACAATTAATCATTATATAGTTAATTTAATTTAAGAATTTTTAATTATTATCTGAATATTCGTAATATGTGTCTTCTGATAAAATACGCTTTCTATACTACAAAATTCGCCACAAAACAATTCGGAAAGGAGTCTTTTTTCTTCAACTTCTTGCCAACTCTAGGACCTTACACTATATGTTCTAAACATTCACACACTTTATTCGATAGCTCTTTTACAGCTAGAATACTTCAAAGATATTGGCAATTTCTTTCTTTTAAAACACATTCGGTTCGTGTGGAGCATCTGTAAACGGCATATAACATTGCAGGCTTTCGGAAAGGAATCAGAAAGAGCCTAAATGTTTTGGCTTGAAAATATATAACTTGAATCGAATGCATCAAGAAGCATCGTTTCAGATAATAGGATCTTCCGTTGATAATATTGTGCTAGAAATGATGACATAAATTCAAGTTCAGACCTACGCGTTGGCGTTGCTTCGAATTTTATAGAATTTTATTGAACTCGGAAACAACTCGATTCATTTTAGGAAAATTATTTTGAAAAAAAATTCCTAATTCTTGTTGAATTATTAATTAATATAGCTAATATCAGTTATTCTTAGTAATATTTTCAAATATTTAAAATTACGT
Source organism: Caerostris darwini (assembly GCA_021605075.1). NCBI lineage: Eukaryota > Metazoa > Arthropoda > Arachnida > Araneae > Araneidae > Caerostris > Caerostris darwini. Next base: position 556,251 of record BPLQ01007170.1, on the reverse strand, counting down.
TATCAAAAATAGTATTTTCTTAATTACATATTTTATCAATGAACGTATTTTACATATGTACATATTTTATGAATCGTACATATTTTATATTGTACATATTTTATCGACCCTAATCTTATTCTTAATTTAAAAAGTTTAATAAAAGTACAGAAATAACAGAGATTTGTAAAATATTTTTCACAGAGAATAATCAGCTTTGTTTTCTTTTAGTATTTGCTTCTATATTTCCATTTTCTGTGTAATACTATGTTTTTGTTTTAATATTTTCGATTACAAATTGATATCTTAAATAAATGCTCTATGAAAAATTACAACAATAAAGATTTAACAATCTATGTATAATAGAAAATTATTGAAGAAATGTTTTCCTAATATTTGAAATTGATACTTAGCAAATTTTTTCATAACATTAGGTAAACATAAAAAAACTGACAAATAAAAAAAACTATATACTACCAGCTAAAATAAATAAATTAATATCTGTTTTACACATAAGTTCATAGGTTAATTCAATAAACCATGGAATGCTATTCAGGTATCAAAAATTTTCAACATTAAAATTTCAGTCTATGTTTAGTAGCATTCAATAAAAAAAGCAGATTAAAAAAGAATAGCTTATAAAATAAGTTATAAAAACAAAGTCTTCTTCCAAACAAAAGAAAAGAGGTGAATATTTTTTAATAGACGGAAAGCAGAATCATTTCAAGCAATTCAATCCTTCTATGTAGAGATCACTATTGTCCTGTCTTCAAAAGCATTAATGAGATAATTTGTCAAACTAATTATAATTACCACTTACTGATGATGCCAATCATTTATTTTTCAACATTTCCAGAATGTATTTATATGAAAAGAGAGAATAAAAGCATATCTTAATAAAATTGACAGATGAATTATAAGATGAATTGGCAGATGAATAATTTCCTTCTACGTTTCCTGATAATTCAATGCTAATTATCAATAGATTATATCCCTGATTGATATACCAAGTGGGGTAAACCAAATTGTAGTGTTATGCAAGATTACTAACATTCATTCTTCATAATATGAAAGACAGCGCTATGCTCATTCTTGTAAACATTTATGTTTCAATTCTTTGCTTTATTGTTCTAGGACTTAAGAACTATTTTAAATATTATACTAGGAATTAGTATTTTTTTATCAAATTATTTGAGAACATCAAATTATTATATTCTTGATGTGCTCAAAAATATTAAATAATATGAAAATTATCCACAATATATTAATTAATATTTTTATGTTCATTTGAAATTAAAGTAAATTCATGATAATATTGATTCATCGTATATAGAAAATTGCAAGAAATTTGGGTTTGTTATTTTATTTTTTTAATTTTGAACTTGGATTCGTCGTGTTCATTATATGCATAAGATGTATTTATACAGCACGTTTTATATCTTCAGTATTGAATGATAACTATTATTGGTGGATAGTTATTCAATCCTGAAGATTTAAAACTTGCTGTAAATTCAATTCTGAAGATTTAAAACTTGCTGTAAATTCAATCCTGAAGATTTAAAACTTGCTGTAAATTCAATCCTGAAGATTTAAAACATGCTATTATCAAGTTCTTCCATATTCACTCTTTTGTAAAGTCCACCTCCCCGAAACATTAAGGAGAAAATAACTATTTTTATTGAAATTAAGTATATGTTAAGCTTAAAAACGAAAAAGAAAAAGTAAATATTCAGGAACATTGGATCCATTATTGGCTAGAAATTGTTCAAATGAGTAATTGGAGAAATTGTTCCTGGCGGTTATGCATGCTTGCATAAGTCTATGAAAGATACAGATTTCTTATCCAATCCTGCAACATATTCTGACGGGAGTTTTTTCAATTGTTTATTTAGGATCTGCGACATTTTGAGGTGATTTAAACTGGTAGTTTACCTTATCTAATATGTATTCAATTGATTTCGTATGGAGGCCTGGTATTATCTTATTGGAAAATGGCCTTAAGATAAAGCTTAACAGACTTTATTAGTGAAATTTTTCAACAATACGTTTAATTTGTAGTATACTGTAGAAAATTTCTTAATGTTAATCGATCTGTATGAACTGGGGTTATTCAATTAGAAAAATTCAATTTAGAAAGACAAGACAGATTGAAAATATAATTGAGAAAGATTGTCAAGAAATATTTGAATTTGATTGTGAAAACATTTAAGAAATTAGCGAAATATTTAAAATTTTATTCATTATTGGTCTCTTGACAAATTCAACAATTTACATAAAAGTAAATAACTTATCAGTAAACAATTTTTGATCAGATATTTCATAATACTGTTAATAATCTGTTGAAATTCTGATACTGTTTTTACCTTTTATTTTAACATATTTTAAATTAAATTATTATAAAGATATTCAATTCATATCATATTTTAATTCCCAATATATGTATATGTATTAGGAATACTTAAAATTTACATATGCTAAATGAAAGAATCCTAAATATGGGATGGTAGAAATTCTTTTAATTTTTTACTAAAAATAAAATAGCAGTTTATAATTGCTTACATGTGAATAATAAATAGAGTTAATATTTTTTAAATATCCCTAAGCATTAATATTATTGATAAAAACACTGATCTGCTATGAAAATTATCGAGTAATAATAATCAAACTAACAGTTTTTCACCAAAAATTGATTTTATCTGGCCACGTTTTTTCTTTAACGTTTCTCAAATTAATATATTTAAATCATGTATATTACTGTTTAAAAGTTCAATTTAATGTTTTCCTTTTAAACATGATATTTTTCAGAAATGATTATTTAATTTTTTTTGTAATGTATGTTCTGTTTTATTTCACTTTTCCCCCACGTTTAATTAAGTTAAATTCAGGATTTTTGTGAAATTTGTATTTGGTCCCTTTTATAAAGAGCCCACAAATGGAATGACACTAAACAAAAGAGAAACAACGCAACGTCATTGGAAAAGCACCTTAGAAGCACGTGCCATGTCCTTCACATAAGCTACTTATCAAACTTTAGAATTTACTTCTTATGTTTTTATGTTAATCGTAAATGATTTTAATAACCTTTAAAAGGAATATATATATATATATGATATTTAGGGAAGTTGAAATTCTAAGCGTTGTAAAGATGTTATCATCCGGATAATGAAATACTGATTACAGAAAATAACCACTTTAAAAAATACAAAAAATGACTAGGTTATTTACCTAACAGTAATTAAAACAAAAAATAAAAAAACGGGAAACGGATCACTATTATTTTTACAGTTGCTAGATTAAATATTTATTTTTTTAATGCTAAAAAATTATAATTAACTTCTTTAGAAAAAATACATAGAAAGTTATATCTGACCGAAGTTTTTAACAAAAAATGATTTCTAACTATATAAGATGGTACAAATGAAGATAACTATTATTATTTATTGCCTTATAAAATATAAAATTTTCGTATAAAATTGACGTATAATAAAATTGAAATAAAAATTGAATTGAAAAATTGAATAAAAAATATTGTATGAAATTGTCATACAAAATTTAGCAATTTGTTTTGATGAATAAAATATTTGTTTGAATTTTAAAACAATGAATTTTAGGAACTTTAAAACAAATAATGAATTAATTTTAAAAATAAACAAATATTAAATAAATAAATGAGTTTTAAAAGTAAATAAATATTCAATAAATAAATGAATTTTAAAAATAAATAAATGAATTTTAAAACAAAAAATATTGAAACAAAATTTTGACAAATCAAAAAATTTGTTTGAAATAATATGGTTTTAAAACATTTGTTGTACATAAAAAAATATTTAGTTCTGATTATAATTAAAGTAACATTATCAAAAAGGATATTTTTTAAATTCTATATGTCAACTATCGTATAAAAGTATTATAAAACTTATATTAACAAGTTAACATTATTAAATTAAGCTTATTTTCTTTTCATTTAACTATTTATCAATAATTAAATCTCCATAAAAATTATGAACAACAAAATGAAATTGTTTAAAGATTGAGCAACTTAAAATGTAACTAAATACCTACGTATCCTGAAGATCTAGATAATTGTGAAGAAGACCTATTTATATCTTATTTAAGATTTTCCAGTTTAGGAGTTTTTAAATACGTTTATCCTGTTATAAAAAGTTATTTATAGAAAAGAAACTTCAACTTGAACTCAGACAATTACTTCTGTTTATCAGTTACCTATTCCTTTAATAAAAACATAGATAAGCGATCGTTTCTTCAATATCAAGAAACTGATATTCACTGCGGGAAGTTCCTTTTGTAGTTCCGGTTTTACTTCCGTATGTATAAACTTAAGAACTGATTTTAAGGTGTTTTTTTTTCAGCTAAGAGCTGTAATGGATCGCACTTATATTCACTTTTCAGAAATGTTGAAAAATAAAGTGGTGTTTATATTACTATGCAGAAATTTTGAACAATACTGTTTACTTTGACGCTAATTTCATTTTCAAGGTATAGCGTTATATAAATATATATATTGAGAATCACATTTATTGTTATAATCTATTTGTAGCAAATTTTTGATTTTCTAAGATAATAATAATAGTGAAATTTAATGAACTATACTAAAGTCAAAAATGATTCAATCCAAGTATAAAAACGATGAATAATTTGATAAATTAATCCTTTATGATCTAATCTTAATATTTTTATATTTCTTTATATTAGATTAAAGATTGTTATGATCTCTAAATTAGTTCCTATTTCAAATTTTCCCTATTTTCTATTAGAACTGATTTTAAGGTGTTCTTTTCAGCTAAAGGTTGTAATGGCACTTGTATTCACTTTCCAGAAATTTTGTAAAAATAAAGTGGTGTTTATATTACTTTGCAGGAATTTTGAGCAATACAGCTTACATTGACTTTAATTTATTTTTACATTTATTGTTGCAATCTATATGAAGCAAATTTTTGATTTTCAAAGATAGTAATCATAGTAAAATTGTATGAAGTATACTAAAGTCAGAAATGTTGCAATATAAATACAAAAACGATGAATAATTTGATAAATTAATCATTTATGATCTAATCTTAATATTTTTTATTTCTTTATATTTGATTAAGGATTTTTATGATTTCTAAATTAGTTTCCTATTTCAAATGAAAATATCTATCGGACTGGATTCTGAACATCGACAGTTTTAGTTTTAGACACCTTTGAATATGTCACGAGCTATTTCAACTTTTGTTGGTTTGGAAGTCTTCTACAGCAAAAAGAGATTTCGCATTTCAAGATGTTCGCAGTGCATTTGCTTTTTTAGAAGAGTATTCCCCATCCTTCTTTAGAAATGGGACGTCTAACCCAATAATGGATTTCTTTTGATTCCTTTTATACAGTTCTTGTGTTGTTTCCCCCATGCTCATATTTATTTATGCATTTATTATGCAATATTTATAAGTTAGCATAGCACGTATTTAGAAAACACAAGAGCTTTCTCAGTAAAGTATGGTAAACTTATTTGTTTTCGTTCTCCGTTTTTTTTTCTTCAGATACTTGTAAATGAAACGATTTAATTAAAGTTTGAAATATCATTAAAAATATTGTAACTATAAATACGTTGATGAAAAGTAATCAATTAACGATCACGTTATACAAGAATGAATATGTCTATTATTGATAAGATGTAATTTAATGAATTTCTGAAAACTTAATTTAAAAGAGAATTGAAATTGAAAGAAGAAATTTCTTTTCAAATAAATAACAACATATTTTTTTTAATATATATATATAATATATTTTAAAATCATTTTTTTAAATTTTTAAAGTAAGAAAAATGATGTTTATCAAGTTTTATAATTAGTCTTTTTATTTTACTTTGTAAAATTTTTAATAAAGGAAACTATTTGTATGCGAAACTGAGAACAAGTACTTTCTTCCATCTTTATATTATAATACAATGCCTCTTATACGTATATTGATAGGGAGGGTTCATTTTGGTAAATGCAAATTCGCGCAAATTTATTTACACAAAACTTACTTTGTTAAGTCTTCCAAATTCTTAATGCTAACAACATTTTCCTATCCTTTGTTTCTAGATATACTGTTTTGATAATATAAAATTATACGTCTCTTAATTTATAATGTATTTAGGTGGTTGTTTAGAAGTAAGTTGATGAGAATATCAGTGTTTATTTACGCGAATATATTCATCATGAATTCAATATATTCATCATTTGATGTTAAACAAAGCGCAGTATACTTTATATGTTAAATCTGGTAAATGTTTCAGCTAAATTTAATAATAGATACAAAAACAGCATTATATTAATTATAATATCTCTCAAACAGGAATCTCTAAATAAATTCAGACTCTAAAAATTTTTTAATTTCAAAATTTTCTTTGAAGTAAAGTTGCATATTCGAAATACTAAAAAAAGTTTATATTCAGTTTATTTATAAATGTAAGGAATATTATTTATAATTTTCACTTTAATATATCTTAGGAATCACATTAATGCATTTTTTAAAATCATTCAAATTAAAAATTCCATGGAAATGATTCGGCATCCCTTATATAATAAAAGGAACTATCATTTTTCATTAAGTATTATTTAAATTTTATAAAATTTAGATAATACTTAATGAAAAATGGTAGTTACTTTTATTATTATTAATGAAACTTGTTATTATAATAACTGCTCACTTAATAATTAGTTTTTCCTCAATTAAATACTTTAAATATTATTTAATTTTTTCCTCAATAAATAATACTTTAAATGTTACTTAATTTTTACCTCAATAAATACTTTAAATGTTATTTAATTTTTGTTTCAATAAATAATTTAAATATTATTTAATTTTTACCTCAATAAATACTTTAAATATATTTTAATTTTTATCTAAATAAACACTTTAAATGTTATTTAATTTTTATCTAAATAAATACTTTTACAAAAATGAATAAATAGAAATACTTTTCAAAATTTATGTACCAAGTATTGATATGTCATCGTTTGAATCTATAACTATCCAGTGAAGTAAAAAGTAGGTTCTATAAATACGAAATCCTGAACATGTTAAACTGAAGACCAATTTCTCTCCTATTTCAAATAGTTTCTCTTCGAATGACAAGTTTGAAGTTTTAGGGAAAGAAAATACCACCCACTTCACCTACTTTGCATGCAAATGGGCAATTGCAACATTGCTAGGAAACAATTGAATGCATTTTGTTCAGATCTCTCTAAACAGCTACAACGAAAAGGTAGCACTGATCCCTCATTGTCTTTCATGGAGACATTATTTAAATTCTTTCATACAAGTGAGAGATGAATAACTTATATGAATATGAGATCAGATAGTCAGGAAGGATCTGATAAAAAAATTCATTAGGTTCAGAAAAGTATTTCAGGGAACAACACACTGAAAGATCTGTCGGTTACTCGTCACATTCTTGCTTTTCACCATGCTCGATTTCCGTGTAAACAATTTGAATATTTGAATACGTAGTCTTTATGAAAATAAAGAACCTTTATCTAGTGTTCAGTTCAGTTGAATGATTCTTTTCTTAGAATCTATGAAGCATAGAAAATTTATCTTAAATTTCTCTAACAAAACACGGAAATGAAAGTAATGTCCTGTATTTTAATTACTATTTTAAAAATAAAAGCGGTTAATCGTTATAAAGCTGTTATCTTATTATCTCTCCATTCTTATTATCTATAATATGAATGGAGAGGGATAAATATTTACTGTGTAGTTATTCATAATTTAATTTGTTTGTTTTATAAATTCCTATTTTCTTTGCTTATTTGTAAGTAAGTTTAATAACACAAATATTTTCATTTTAAATTTATTAGTTATTTTAATTTCAGTTAAAATTTTATCTTACGAATTTTTAAACAATATAATTATTATTTATATTCAGGAAACTAACCAGAAAATTAGTACTTGTTCTCGAAAATTAATAATTTCAAGCCTGGGCCTTCTATTTGCTCTATACAATTACAGAAAACGATTTTATTGCTTTACTGTGATCTGTTTTAAAGACTCATTTTGTTGTTAAAATTAAACGAACTGGAGCATTATGAAAGACTTTCAATTAATTTTTTTTAAATACTTCTTTATTTAAGGAAATTAATTCCATTTATTTTTAATATCTAGAACTTAATTGTGCTACTTTTGACAGTATTATATTTTTAACAAGTAGCAAGGTAACGAAATTAGATATCTTTTTAAATCTTATCTTCATGAGGTGAAATGACATACAATTTTACTAGTTATTTGAAAATCTTTTGTCTAAAACGGGAAAGCTTTTATTCTAATAATAAGTTATTGCAGAAGTATAATTACAGAAGAAGATCATGTTATCAGACCTCATTTATGTAGATTTTAAGAGGCAGTGATTTACCTCTTCCGTTTTTTCGACTTTCTTACTTATTCTTTCTTAAATTGATTGCAGAGTTCATAGACCTAATATTGATTTATGTGCTGTTAAGTTCATCTAGATTTATTTATGTGTCATTAATTTCGTCTAGATTATTTCTACTACACAAAATAAGTAAAAGGCAAATTGGCAACTAGGTAATTCAAGGTAAATGGTGAACTAGAATTTCTATATTTAAGAGATATCTTTAAATAATTTGTAGAAAATAATAAAAAATAAGAGAATACTTCTTAGACCATAGTTATTTTTAAAAAACTCTAATTGAACTCTGGTTCTGAAAAGAATTGACTTTCATTTAAGAAAATGAAACAATAAATGTTATTTTCACAATCTTTTTGAATTTTGAAGTAAGAGGAGTAGACTTTAAAGAAATAAAGTAAATTATTTGTAAAGGATATAATATTTCCATATAAAAATTTGTGGTACATTTTTATTAAATTATTAAGAATCTAGAAATTGTTTACGAAATATACGACTTTCTGATTCTGAAATTCTCAAAATGAATAGTGTGAACACTGCAAACTTTGATATTGTATACATTAAAGGTGACAAATGAATTTGATATTCATTGAATATCATTTAACTACTTAGAATAAAGGAAAATAGTATTATATTCTTTTTTTTTTGGTACTTTTATTTGTGACAACTCTGCACTGAATGACGAAAACGTTAGTGTAAAAATATTGTTTCAGTGGAAATCGTTTCAGCAGCAGAAAAATCCTTTCAGCATTTGCAGAATTCAGTTTCCTAAAACTGCTGAATGCCATGTTCACCTTCAGTGCAAAATGTTGGGAAAAAAAACACAATATCTTTTTACGATGGTCGATTTTTTTTTATATTCACTGCGCGTGCCAACTCTAACACCGAGAAGAAAAACATTACACAAGAGCTATTTCTTATTAATGAATTTATTATATGAAATTTACTCATGCATTCCTTTACAGAAGTTTCAGTTTCAAAAAATTAAAATTACTTTTTCTTTAAAAATGTACAATCAAAGTCAGATTAAAGAACCCCAAAAGTTGAATTGAGCTGTTGATGATGAAGTCTATTTGAAAAATCCTTTAAGATTGTGATATTTTTACGATGGTAGCATATACTTTTTAGGATCATCTTTTTGTCTACACTTAAAAAATATTGTTGCTCTTCGTAAAATTATTGTAGAAAAACTAAATATCAACTAAACATTAAACTAAAATTCACTGATTAAGGTTTTAGATTGAGTAATATTGGTTAATCTTATAATTATGCTAAACATTAAAACAGAAGAATAACATATTAAAAAATATTTTCATTTATAAAGTATCCAATATTTAAAAGAACCCTACACCTGACCTTGTAGCATTGTGTAGTTAGAGTTAGAATAGATAAATGCTCGATTTCTGTTGGTTATGTACTTTTCAACTACTTCCATTAAAAATGAAAAATCACCAATATCATATCATTATGTTAAAGCAGAGGAGTACTTATCATCAATAAGTCGATCACCTAGTATGAGTTTTCAGATTTTCCCTAATTTTAATGCTATAAAACTCAAAAACGAAAAGTAATGTACAATGCGAATAAATAGTTTAAAATGTTTCTTTGTAGCCAAAAACGTCTTATTTTAGTCTTGCCAAAGTAGAATATTTTATATATTAATAAAATTTATATACATTACAAATCAAAATTCATTGTTGTCAATTTCTCCTTCATATGACTTAGACAAAGCACTTGACTCATATAATTCTTTCCTCCAAGAAACCATTAGTGAAATTTGCATTTCTTGGAACGTCTATCTCTATCTCTGCAATCGAAGACATGAATATTCTATAAGTGCTAAAAGCAAATTCGAAACACATGCGCATTTTACGTAGAATATTTTGATATAAATAAAATAATTCAAAAATATTTATTTTGGAATTTTATACGAAATGTGATTTAATTTATCATATTGTATGTAATTTTGTTACAAAATTATATTGAATATAAATTAATTGTAGAATACATAAATTACTTTTACGTACATTGGTTGTAAAATACTTAAATTACTTGTAAGTAAATTTGTTGTAAAATACTTAAATTACTTGAACGTAAAAATACGTAAATTACTTGAACGTAAAAATACTTAAATTATTGCATAAAAATACGTAAATTACTTGTACATAATTTTGTAATACATGTAGTTTTCCAAACAGGTGTATTTTTACCTCATGCTATTTAGCGATAGCAGATTCAATGTTAACTAGGATGCATCATCAGTGAGTGTGTTTCAATGCACTCTATTTTGCTATCACAATATGAAACGAACATATATAAGGAGGTTTTTATCCACCTTCTCGCCTCTTTGAGCCCAACTAAAGGATTTTCTGGCTTAGAAATTTATCGTAAACCAGAAAGTCTTTCCCAGTAAAGAAATGGAAATTTTCAATTCGTTATCACTTAATGGGTTTCGAACCAAACTCTTTTAATTCAAAAACCTATCCGCTAGGTCGGACTGTCCCTGTCTTAATATATATGATAGAATATTTTATAAAAATCACTAAATTTTTCTTTAAATTACTAATTTTTAATCGGAAAATTATTTTAGTAAGCATCCTGCCGTATTTTATAGTAGTAAAAAATAAATTAAGAATGAAAAACACAGAATAGTGGAAACCGAAGTATAAATCTTTGTTCGAAAGGAATTTTTTAAGTAGAAAAATGAAGCCTGCTTGCTTTAGAATTAAATTAAAGAGATGCCTAAAAACATTGTAAACATAAATTTTACTAACAAGATCCAAATTTAGGAAATCAATTGAAAGAAAATAAAATTACTTTTCATTTCAAAAGTAATAAGCAGTGACGTAACAAAATTTTATGCAGCAAGTATGGAAAATGCTGCATTTCGCATTTTGCTGCGAAATATCTTCGGCATTTTATTTGCTTCATGTTCGTTCTGATGAAAATTGTATGAAATAACAAATGAAATCAAACTGTAATAAAATGAAAGTAAGTGAAATGCATTGTTGTATTATAACAATAGCATATAAAATTCTTTGAATATTTTTCTTTCGTAATTTTAATTACAATTGAGCTTTGCTGAAGAGTTTCATATTTTCACAAATGTTTTAAAGAAATTCCATGATATGTAACCAATGCAGCTGAATAAATTGCTTATTGAATAGTTTTTTCATTACAATGTTTGATTTAAAATTTATTTGAGTATTAAACCTTAAATGCCTTTTACTCAAATAATTCTAAGAAAACTTCTTTAAATATAAAGTATATTATAGAATCTTGGTATGAAAAATAAGTACTTCATTAGTTTAAATAATAAAAAAGAATTTGATTCATTTGCTGCATTTACATTTAGTTTAACACAAGGCAAAACAACTAACGTCATTTATTCATATAAACAAACTAATTGTTCTTTTTGTACGCATAGACTTTTTGAGAAGTTATTTGAAAAGTATTTTGTTTATACTGATGAAAATTGTATGAAATAACAAATTTAATTCAGCAGTAGTAAAATGTACATAATACTAAAAAAGGATACAATTCCTTGAAAATATTGAATGAAGAATAAATAATGAAATTTTATATAAAAAAAAATTACCCATAATTGTTATAATAAATTTTCAGCTAATTTATTTATGTTTTCCTCTTTCAAAATAGATTGAATAATTATATATGTTTATGAAATAAAAAAAATTTGTGGCACTTTATAAGCAATGACAGTATTTAAATATACACGGAGTATATTGTTGAAGATTTTTTATCAATATTACTTTATTTATTAAATGCACCAAAATTTTCATTTATTTGCCACAAAGTGCATTAAATAATCAGGATGAATTTCCCAATTGTGTATTTTATTCTTTAAGAAAAATATACGTATCATAAATATGTTTAATGAATTAAGATTAAAAAACCACATTTTCTAAGAAAATTCAAATGTTTCAAAAATAGCATTTTTACTTTCTAAAAAAAAAATAATAACTGATCAAAACTTAAATCTTCTTCAAATACATTTTAAAGAACTAATCTATAATAAAATGATATTTTATTTTTAAGTTTTCTTAAATGAAATTTACAAATATTATATAAAAAATTAACGTATCCAAACAAACAATAAGCTACCCTGAATAATAAAAAATGGCAAATAAATAGTTTATTAAAGATGAAATATTTAAATCTTCAGCCATCAATTTTTAATATGAATAAAATTTGACAACAATCTATTTATATTTATCTATTGCCTATGACACTGAAATTCAGAAATGAAACCTACTTAAAAAGTTTCGTAATAATGGTCAATAAAAGTCTTCAAATTGATTTGACAGGTGGGAAACTTTATCTAGTAAAAAAATCTTTTTCTCAGAACAAAAGTAGATATTTTTGGAGTACTATCCTTATCAATAGCTTTAGAATTATTTGTTTAGCGTAATACCCTTTCTGTTTGGTTGGTTGAAATTGATAATTTTGACCCACCTTTTTAGTAAATAACTTATGTGAAAGCGAAAACAAATTATTGAAGGTTAAGGTTATATTTGATTATATTGTTATATCTTTTTAGCTATTTATTGTTTTTTATTAAACCTAAACTCTTTTAGCATTTTTATCTATTGTAAATATCATTACATAGAAATAAATATAATCAGATTCATTAAAAAAAGTTTTAGAACACTTCTACTCGAATCTGTTAAATTCTATGTATTTAAAATATATTTAATTAACATTGAAATAAAATAATTTTTCAGTATGAAATGCAATTCTAAAAACAAATTGAAGTTTTTTTGAAATTATTAATTCTTTGTTAGCTAAAATTTGAATGGTTTTTGATATGTTGAATTTATATACATTTTAGTAAAAAGTAATTTGAAGCATTAGCATTATTTATCTATAACTTTAAAAATAAATAAACTTTTCTTATAACCGAAAAGTATTTAATTTATTCTAACTATTATTAAACGCAAATAAGAGAATTTCACTACATTGGGAAAAAATGAAATAATGTTGAATTTATATACATTGTAGTAACAAGTAACTTGAATTAACTTAGTTTCAGTGACTTATTTATCTATAAATTTAAAAATAAATAAACTTTTTTTATTACCGAAAATTATTTAATTTACTGTAATATTTATTAAACGCAAATAAGAGAATTCCACTATATTGGGAAAAAAACAAATAACTTATTTTTATAGCTGATGTTTCGCATTGAAAATAATTAAACGCATCGATGTTGAGGAAAGTAAAAGCAACTTCAAAAATTTTTTAAATATCATAATATAATTATATGCATTTTTTTATAACATATTTTTTTTAAAATAAACTTAACGCATTAAATAAAACAAGTAATAAAATTAATGTAAGCACAGTTTTCACTACCCAGGTAAACTAAGAAGCATTTAAAATAAAGTAAAACGTATAATACCTATGTAAGAAATGTTTCAGTTAACAAGGTCTCCCATAAAATTATTTAATTCACCAATCGTTAAATATCAAATTCTGTTTGGCATAAAATTTAAGCAACACATTTACGTCTCTTTTTATAAGATCATTTTTTTAAGCATTTAAAAAAACTATTTGAATTCAAAACTATATCAACAATTTTATTTCTATATACGATACTATAATTTGTTCAAGTTACCAATAAATTAATATAAGAAATAAACTGACTAAACAAATTATTAAATGAACAATATACTGAATTAGAAAAAATTTAATATAATTTAAAATATAATACAATTATTTATTTTAAATTACATTAAATTTTTATTTATTTTATTTTTATAATATAATTTATATTTTATTTAAAAAGATATATTAACAATCAACAATTTTATTTATATATACTATACTATAATTTGTTCAAGTTACCAATAAATTAATATAAGAAATAAACCGAATAAACAAATTATTAAATGGACAATATACCGAATTAGAAATAATTTAATATAATTTAAAATATAATACAATTATTTATTTAAAATTATATTAAATTTTTATTTATTTTCTTTTTATAATACAATTTATATTTTATTTAAAAAGATATATTAACAATCAACAATTTTATTTATATATACGATACTATAATTTGTGCAAGTTACCAATAAATTAATATAAGAAATAAACTGAATAAACAAATTATTAAATGGACGATATACTGAATTAGAAAAAAATTAATATAATTTAAAATATAATACAATTATTTATTTTAAATTATATTAAATTTGTATTTATTTTATTTCTATAATATAATTTATATTTTATTTAAAAAGATATATTAACAATCAACAATTTTATTTATATATACGATACAATAATTTGTTCAAGTTACCAATAAATTAATATAAGCAATAAACTGAATAAACAAATTATTAAATGGACAATATACCGAATTAGAAAAAATTTAAAATATAATACAATTATTTATTTTAAATTATATTAAATTTTTATTTATTTTATTTCTATAATACAATTTATATTTTATTTAAAAAAGATATATCAACACCAAACTTACAATTCGCTGGATCGCTTCGTAAACATGACATAGTTGCAGTTGCATCCGCCGATTTTCCCGGCAAACCTAATTGCCTTACAAACTTTATTGCATTCCAATGTTCGTTTTTCGGCCCTGATTGCAAGTAAAAGAGAGGGGCACAAGACTAGCAAGTAAAAATAAATATTGCCCATTTTTGATAAAAGTTGCTGTTTGCGGTTTACGGAGGAGGTAGGTCTTGCGATGGCTATGTCTCTCAAAGGACAGAATCAAAGTGAATGTGCGCTTATATACAACAGAGGAACGGCTTGAGTTGTGTGAGGATGTCTCTTTCTGTGCCGAAAAGAGTTTTAAAACGCCTACATTAAAACGGTCCAATTGTGACGTCACTTCCAGGATCAACCAATCAGAGGAAGCGGGATTTGAAATTGGGAAGAAAATGTTGTCTTTTAGTGCACTCCTTCATAAAAAAATGGGAGGGGCAACTTGTAGCATCACAACTTCTCTCCGATTTACAATAAGAAGAGCACCTATTTCAGCACTCCTTGCCACCGCGTTTTTCCCCGCGAAATATTTCAGGGGCCGTATAAAGTTTTACAAAATGCTCGATTTCAATTCCGGAAATTTTTTTAAATGGATCTTAAATTGGATTATAGTACGCGGAATCGAATTTTCTTTCCGATGAATATTTTCTAGAATTATTTTGAAACATTTTCAGCTTTTCATTTTAGTCAATGATGTTTTCATTTAGTAGTACTATTTAAATATGAGAAATTAATAATAATTCAGAACTGTACACATTTATTTGAAATACGAAATATTGGCTTAGTTTCGATAATGATAAAATATTTTAAAAGAAAACATTAAAATTAAAAAATGTTTTGTTGAACCTCGTTGGCCCTCGTGTCCCACTTATGTATGCCTCGAATAACATACAAACGAGCGATGTGTTGAAGATAATGTCTTGCGGTAGGTATTTTCAGGGTGAATTGGCCTTCATTTGAGTGTCGTATGAGAGATAAATCAGAAAATTCTTGTGCGGAAGCCTGAATGTCGTTACGAGATCAAAATCGTCATCGAGTCTCCTCGTTTCTGAAAGCTCTGACTGTAATGAACGCCACCAACGAATTCACGACTGAAACCTCCTGCAAATCCACGCGTCACTGGACGATGAGTCAGGAACAATTTTATTACTCATAATATATAGAATACTATTTTTTGCTATAAATCAACTTTCATGATTTTATTTAAATCTTTTATATGAATAATTATAATTTTTCACTTTAAATTTAAAAACAAAATTTACAAAAATCTCTGAATGTTTATTTTGCTCGTATTAAAATTTATAATTATTCAAATTTAACTTTCGAAGTTATTAAAAAACCTTAGATTTAAACATTCTGTAATTAATTACTATTTTCTGTAAATTTTTTATAATTCTAATAACTGAATTACAAATTATAATAAGAAACTTTTTAAATATGCCTCAATTTTTTTGTGTTATACAATTTAAACATTTTACCATTTAATGCATATTTATTAATTAAAATGTTGTAAATATATAACGAAAGTTAATATTATTTATAAGTAATAAACATTTATTAATTTATTTCAAATATTTCAAATTGTACACTTTTAAAATTTAAATTAGGCTTAATTTATAATTTTTTTCCAAATCATAAATAAAAAAATATTTTAACTCAATGCGAGAAAAAATGTTAGTTTTCAAAATTATGCATTTAAAAACTTCGAAAATATTTGTAATAAAATATATATTACATTAATTCATTATTTTTAAATTAACATTTACTAATTGCTTTAAACTTAAACCACTTTATATGAGATAGATGCATTCTCCAAATAATGTAATGAATAATTTCATGCAATTTGATTAAATTTAATTCTTCACTTAATAAAATGAAAATTTGAGTAATACATATAGGTTACTTCTTGATAAAATTATTATTTTTTCTACAAAATTCTTAGAATTTTATAGAATTATATTTTTTTTCTTTGCCTTTGTTTTAGTTTAGTTTTAAAAAATAAATAATAATATCATTACAAATCATATTTGATATCTAAAATCGCTTTAATTCCAAATACATAAAAAAATAACGTAAAAAGATATTTAGATGTATAAATTTCAGGAAAAATTTCAGGAAATCCTTACTGTAGATATATTCTTTTAAAATAATCAAAAAAATTTTAAAAGATTCACGATAAATTTTATTTTGAATAATATATTTTCCAGTTTTCTGCTGATATTTTATCCCATTCTATTACTGTATATTTTTTATCATTAAATGAAGTCAATTTACACATTTTAAAAATTGTTTACCTAAATATGAAATCCTCAAAATTTGAAACACATAAAGGGGTACATCATCATCATCAGTGGTGCAACAGCACCTTGGTGGGCCAAAGCCGTCTAGCTGTTGGCAAATTTCTAAACAGTAGATGTTTTCTTTTTACGGAGTAGGGTTGTTAACCCAATGTCCAACGCTCTAACGTCTTTCTAGAACCGGGATCTACGATTTAGAGTGGATTCCGAACCACTACAAACATCCATGGCACTGCCGGGACTCGAATCCGATACCTATGGTACCAAACGCCAAATCGCTAGTCACTCGGCCATCCGACCCCAAAGTAGTACATACCTGAAGAAAAAAAATTGAATTACGATTCAAAATTTCATGAATAAATCACAAACTAAAAATAATTAATTCTGCTTATTTTTTTATTGTGAGCTACAATAATATAAATTAAGTTTTACTTTTTAATTAGGAATTTATAAAAAAATATCTAAGTTGACTTTTCTGAAAATCGGATCAAAACTATTTTTCGGTAAAAAAAGTGTTCTCAAAAAAGTTGGAGAATAAGAAATTATCATTCATTTTCTTTTATGAGAATGTTTATAAACATTAAATTTAAATTTGTAGGTATTCCCTTATTTTTTGACGCATTGTTATAGTTGCATAAAGTGTTTTGTCACCCTGAAGTTTTACGACTTAGATAAATTCATTCATATGTGAAACAAGCAATGAAAATGGTACCTGATAAAAGATATTAAAGAAATGTGATAATGACGGGTTTTTCACCTTTTTCATAATACACACGCTTCTAGGTTAAATTTGTAGCTGATAGTAATGTTTGTGATATAAAAGTAAATATTTATTTTTATTAGAATTTCTTTCATAATTTGTGAGGAAAAACCAGTAGATTCCCATACCTATTACCCCACACCTAATCATATCACTAAATACTACCACCAGAAGTGTGTTTGGTGTTTTTATCTTAGATCACTAAAACTAATATTTATAGATTTGTCACTGCAGTGTTTATCAGTGGCAATAAAATATTTTATTTTGAGACTTATTTATAAAAAAATTATCTAACTGATATTGCCGATTTCACATCTGGGAGAAAATCAGGAAAGGAATTTTTGTATATTTTGAATCATGTTCTTGAAGACTATTTCCGTAAAACCTTCGAAAATGGTCTATATTACTATAACTTACTACAACTACTACATAATGCTCAATATTTATAAAATAATATATAATTGTACTAAGTATTAAAAAAATCAAAATATTAATATTTCTGAGACAGCTATACTGGTTAAATTCTTAAATATGTTACATTTTTAATTAAAAAATTTTTTTTTTTTTTTGAAATGTGTTATTTAAAAGCAGATTAGGATTACAATGCTTTCAATAACAAATTTGAAAAGAATGAAAAAGGAATAAAAAAATAAATAAATAAAAAAATATTCGATTGATAAAATGTTCGATTGTACGTTGATAATATATCGAATTATATTAAAAATATTAAAAGGACTGAAAAAGTTTTCAAAGTATAGTTAGTATAGTTTTAAAATATAGTTTATAGTTTTTTTGAAGATAAATATAGAAAGAATATTTTCACAGTGAAAACTATTGGTTTGAGTATTGCAGCAAAAATTCATTCCCTTTACTTTAACAATAAAATATAAAAAATAATATATTTGATAAAATAAATAATAGATATTTTTAAAATAAACAGATAATATTTTTTAATGAAATAAACAAATAAACATAACATCTTATTTGTTACCACTGTTAGATTTCACTCAAATTAGTTATGAATTATTTTCAAGTATAAATACTATTAGAAAATATATAAAACATTGTTAACAAATATATTTTATATATTTGATTTCATAATAAATTCGTATTTCCTTAAATTTAATTTAGACGACGGACGTACTATAATGAACTATATTTCATTCCTTTATTCATACGTTTATGATGCCAAAAACATAGATGTCTCTCATATATGCATAAAACAAGTATTTGTGCCAGTTGAATAAAATATATGTCTGTTAAGAAACATAAAGTAAAATATTAATATTCAGAAATGAAAAATTATTATGCATTTTTATAATAATTTTAATTTAGAAAGCAAATTTCTTGTGAAAAGTTATTAAAAATTTATAATCATTATTTTTCCATTAATCATGATAAATCCATGAGCCAGATTGCTCTTTCTTTGGATTCGGGGAAGTGGGAAGTACGGTACCTTTGTGAGTGCACATAACATATAACAATGGTATAATGTAGGTGCTATGCACCTATACCCCATGTAACGCTAAATCTGTTACATGTCAGCCTATCTAGTGTTGAAAATATAGTTTTAGAGGTGTCCATAAAAAATAAAGCTTCTTACAGTTTGTTTACGCTTTATTAAATAACCAGTTAGTTATTGAAAGTGGTAAAACATTTGGATTGACTATATAAAATTTAGTCTTACCATAAAAGTTACATTGATATCTTTATAAATTTTATATAAGTACATTATATATATTTCTACATCCCTTTATTAACTGAAAAAAAAAAAAAAGGTACTATAATTTTACGAAATATATAAAAAATAATATATTAGATTAAATTAAGGTTCAAGATTAAATTTTCAGTCAAATAGCTCCTTTAGTTAATTATTGTTTTAAGAATTTTCTTTTTAAAACTGAAATATATTATTTTTTTACTGAAAGATATTTAATATGTGTAGATATTAGGATTTACAGAAATATATAAAGATTTGCTGTGCATACAAATCTAAATATAATTTAGAAATGGAAGTTTTAAAATTCAGAGAAGAAACTCTTGTATGAGAATAAATAGATTTATTTTGCTAAAAGATATCTCTATAAATAGTAGCAATAAATTTAAATGAAAGTGAAAGTGACACCACTATTTTCTATCGTTTTAAAAGAAAGTACATTAAATTTGTATTGATTCCAAATAACCTCTTTATTTTGAAATATTAGAAATTAAACATTTTTTTTTTAAATTCACGGATAAGATTGTATTTTAAAATGTTCTTAAAAGTTCAGATGAAATGAAAGAACTTGCAAAAAATAACTATTTTACGTTCATGAATGACTTTTATTAGAAACATTGTAAATCTTACCTTGTTTTGTTATTTAAACTAAATTTATAAAATGATACGTAGTAAATCTTTTGTTTGCTTGAATATGTATAATTCATTGTAAATGAAAATCAATTTCTTTAAATATTTTTTATGCGCTGATATACTTGGAATCAATAAATTAATTTTAGTTTATCTGTTTAGATAAACGGATTAATCTCTCTCTCTCTCTCTCTATATATATATATATATGAATATGTGAATTCTGAGAAAGTTAAAAATGCATTTATATGTGGGGTTTTTAGCATAAAGATATGATTGAAGCAGCACTGAGAAAAAATTGCCACATTTTATTTTTCATTCTAGATCTCTTGGCTTAGATTTCAGCATATGAATATTACGAACAGTCCGTACGTACGGCCGTACCATGCTGAATATACCGGTTCTCGTTAGATCACCGAAGTTAAGCATCATTGGGCGCGGTCAGTACTTGGGTGGGTGACTACCTGGGAACACTGCGTGCCGTTGGCAAATTTGGGACCTGAATGGCCGAGTGTCTGGCGCTCGGTGCCACAGGTTTCGGGTTCGAATCCCGGCGGTGCCATGGATGTTTGTAGTGGTTCGGAATCCACTTTAAGCCGTAGGTCCCGGTCTCCTATGACTGTAAGAGCGTCACGGAGCAAAAGTCAGGCTTCTACCTACGGGTGCTCCATCACAACAGAAGTTGCTTCCTTCCCCTTCAATCATGAGTCCATATGGGCTTGTGGGCTTGGCCAGCCAAGTGGGATAAGAAACAACAAACAACAAAA
The DNA here is from genome assembly GCA_021605075.1 of Caerostris darwini. Classification (NCBI taxonomy): domain Eukaryota; kingdom Metazoa; phylum Arthropoda; class Arachnida; order Araneae; family Araneidae; genus Caerostris; species Caerostris darwini. The sequence continues at coordinate 535,163 of BPLQ01007170.1, read as the reverse complement.
CACGAACAGTCCACTGATGAGTGATGAAAGGTGGGCACTGCTTTAGAGGAAGACTTTTAAGGGTATATGCCCCACATTCGCATATTGCATGAGAGATAAACCTTTAAACTTCCACGAGGTAGCCTAACTGTCGATGAGAGATGGAGAACATTATACACATTGTCACAATCGCTATCGAATCTCCACTGGAACGGAACCCAAACCTTCCTGTCAGCCATTTGCGCACTTAATGGGCCCCGAGTCCAGCATTAGCTTTAATAGGTAAAACATTTCAAACATTTTCAAACTCAATTCCTTTATAAACAAGAATTTTTTTTTTAAATTTGTTTGTTGTTGTTGTTGTTTCTTATCCCACTTGGCGGGCCAAGCCCACGAGCCCATACGTACTCATGATTGAAGGGGAAGGAAGCAGCTTCTGTTGTGATGGAGCACCCGTAGGTAGAAGTCTGACTTTGGCTCTGTGACGCTCTTACAGTCATGGGAGACCGGGACCTACAGCTTAAAGTGGATTCCGAACCACTACAAACATCCATGGCACCGCCGGGATTCGAACCCAAAACCTGTGGTACGAAGCGCCAGAGCGTTAGACACTCGGCTATTCAGGTCCCAAATTTGTGAACACCAACGGCACGCGGTGTTCCCAGGTGGTCACCCACCCAAGTACTGACCGCGCCCAATGATGCTTGACTTCGGTGATCTAACGAGAACCGGTATATTCACCATGGTATAGCCGTTTTTAAATTTACTTTTTAGAAGTAAAAATTAAATAAGAAATAAATTAGTAGTATTTACTTCATTATTTTTGATTAAACTATACATTAAAGTGGTATGTAATAACCAAATAAAGGGCAGCATATTAGTAAAGAATTAAATTTTTTGTTGGTTTAGGATTCGTCATACTGCTGCTTCAAAATGAAAGATTTGTGTAAAGCTACATGCACATTTATACACGAAAGACTTTAAAGAAATTGCTTTTTTTTAAAATTCAGTAATTCAGGTTAATTTTTGAATAAGCAATTTCTAAATTCTCCGCAAATAAATTTATTTTAGTATTTTTAATCTTATAAAATTATTTTCAAATGATTCACCGATTTGGTCCAAAATTTATCAAGTTATATATATTATCAATTCTATGCATTCATTTTCTATAGTATATTTTTATGAAAAAAACTTTTCATTTAAATTCCATTTCAGCTCTTTAAATATTAAAATAAAATTTCTTTTAAAATTTTAACAATGACAGAATTTTGCGATGTATTATTTTGCTGTCGACTATAGAAAGGAAAAATGGCTATTGAAAGTTTTCATACAAATTTAATGGTGTCGAACTTTTTGACTAAGTGTTTACCGTATATTTCGGTATATAAGCTGATAGTTTTTAGAACTTTTTCTAAAGCGAAATTATGGGGGTCGACTTACATAAGAATTCCTTAATTTCGCAAAACAATTATGTGCATTTCAGTTAGTCGTGCGCAAGTGATAAACCATCCAAATATTGCTAATTATAGCAAATTTTTATTTCTTTAGTTCATCGTTTAGTCGTTTGGGACAACTTGGCACCATCTTCACAAAGCCAAGTTGTCACACTGCAAGATATTTAGTCACACTGTAATATACTACACCGAGTTTTCTCATTTCTGGAAACATTGACTTCAGCACATTTTGTTTTTGCGGTTAAATCTGCTTTTTGCTTTACGCTTTGCTAAATGCTCGACCACTTCTTAGTGGAGTAGAATTGTTAATAGAGTTTTAAGATCTTTTTTAATGTTCAATATCAATCTTAGCTTCTTTCTTTTAAAGCAAAGACTTATATCCCAAAATATATCTCGTGAAGTGTAGAATAAAGACAAAAATTTGTAATTGAAATGTCATAGAAAAGTTGAAAAAGGTTCATAGTCGCTGAAGAAGAAGGACAGTGCCTCCCGGGAAGATTTTTAGGTGGAACTACCCCGCCTTTACGTATCGTATGGAAGAAACCCCGGTAAACTCCGACCAAGTAGTCTGACTAACGAGGCAAGATGCTGAACATCACAAACGCAATCGAGAGTCTCCTAATTTTTCAATGTTTACAATAATGCTGCCAGCGGATTAAACCCTCACTAGCGGCGCACGTTGCCACTGAGCCACGAGTGGGGCATACAGCCTTCTATTGGACTTTCGTAAGAATATATATCAGTCATATTTTTTTGTGCAAACGTATACACAAAATGAAAGGGCTAACAAGAACTAGAAATCTTCCTTGCTATATTTGTCAGAAAACCCTTATTGTATTTCTAAAAATTTGAAAGGTAAAACCAAAAGCTTGTACAAAAGCAATGGGCAATATATTTAAATATAAAAAAAAATATAATTTATTACTGTTTTGAAAGTTGTCTGAAAACTTCTTTCTACGTTCGTTTATATGAGAAATTAAAATAAAATTGCAAGATATTTTTATACAAGAAGGTATCTTGATAAATCAATGAATTCTAAGTTTTTTTTAAATGAATTATTGTCATCAAAATAAAAATTATTTTGAACAGAAATAAATAAGTTTTTAACTTATTTTTATTATTTATAACTCATCAATTCATTATTTTTTTTCAATTAAGGGAATTTCTGTTAGTTTTATTAACTTCGAGTGAAATAAAATAATTGCTATATTGTTTACAAAATAGTATTGATTTAATTATCCTTGAATAATTTAAATATTGAATGTAGCATCTAATGATGTCAGCAAATAGTTACAGTCAAACCTGTTTTTATCCTGTTTTTTTTTTGTGTGGTAAATAAAATAATTTCATCAAACGAATATTATGAATAAATATTAATAAAAAAAATGTAATTCAAAAGAAAACAACAGATGGCTGCCAAAATAACATGCAAAAAAAAAAAAAAAAACAGATGACCCACCAGATATTATATCATCCCATTATCACGAAATGTTATCGTGAGGTTTTGATTTACATATTTTCTATGGGGACTTTTTAATTTTTATTTATATGTTTAAATGTGTTGAAAACGATATATTTTATAGCTACCTATGAAGTTTCACGATATTTTTTATGTAATTTCTTTTATGCTGTTCCTAACACCATCACCATCATCATCATCAGTGGCGCAATATCCCCATGGTGGACCAAGGCCGTCTGTCGGCAGATTTTGAGACAGGAGAGGTTTTCTTTTCACGGGGTAGGGTTGTCATCCCTACGGCCAACGCTTTACAGTCCTATTAATCCGGGACCTACGGTTTAAAGTGGATTAGGAACCATTATAAACATCCATGGCACTGCTAAAACTAATCCGCATAAAAACAGGTTTGTCTGTTCTTATTTTCATTTTTAATTTTGAAAAATAATATCAATATAAAATAATAAAGAGAATGTAAAAACTGAAAGGATAGATAAAAAAGTTTTACTCTTTTTTATAAAATGCCTTTTTAAAAGATATGTAAAAAACAAAAATTGTTCCAATTGTACTATCTTGAACTAATTAATATTCAAATTACATTTAAATTTTAATAACATTTGAAATACTTTAACAAGTTACGCCTATTAATTTAAACTCTCTTCTTCATTTTCAAGTGCATTAATTAATATCTTTGATTAATTGGCCTCTGAAATATATTTTTATATAATTATTTTAAAACGATGTTTGAAATACTCCTAAATTTGAAAGAACCTAAAAAAAAAGCAGCATGCGAAATTGTGAAGATTCAGTTTTTGAAAACGTTAAGTAAGCATTTAATAAATCCCACTAAGGGTTTCTCTAATGAAGCATATTTGTTACATAAAAGTAGAAATTTTAATTCCAAAAACTGTAACGAATCGAAATCAAACTACGAGGTGCTATATTCGATAAATGAAAGACTTTCGAAGATAAGCAGAAACGTTCAAATGACGGAACTACTTACGCTGATATAAATGTTTTATCAGTTCAGTTATTTCTGTATTTCTAAAAGAAGCTGTCATTAGCAATCAGAAATAAAATACAGACAGCTTTCACATTCATTCAGTTTTTTTTTTTCATTTATAAGCACAAGAGGTTAATACCGAATTCGCATTTTTGAAACAAAAGTGAGTTTGCTGGCTTTATTTTAAGCGAAGTTTGCTTCTTAAAAGTGAACGAAATCTAATTTACAATCTTCTAGAGACGGTATGTAGCAAGTAAGTGGTTCTTAAAATAAAAGTATAGAAGTTTCAAATCCCTAAAGATAAAGATTAACAACGTATTTCTGGGAAAGACGTTTTTTAGTCAAATATTATTTTTTTTTAATTTTTTATACAGCAGATTTTTGAAATTTTGAAATTGAATATCTTCAGACCAACAAGCTCATTATCATTTCAAATTCTGAAATTGAATTTTAAAGACAATTTTTATAAAAAAAATGAGAGTTTCTACTTAATAAATGACAATAAAAGAGACAAAACTACAATTGAAACTTTCGCTACTCAATTTATTTGCTTGCTTTTTCTTAAGTTCTTATGAAATAAAAAAAACAATGATTGAATATTTTTTTTTTTAAATTTGTAGTTAACTTACAAAACTTTTGTTGTTTCACAAAAAAATTGAAAAAATAATGCAAATCTAAAATGAAAAAGAAATGTAATATCGAAGAAGTTGTTTTTTGTTGCAATTTTTATTTCAAAAAATAAAAAGAGTTTTAGAGTTTTTAATCTGATTTTGAATAAAATCTACAACGTATAAAATTCATATTCTCACTAATACGTTTTTCATGCATTAAGTAATATTAATCCTTATTATTGTAATTCTAATAAAATAAAGAAAAACTTTCAAAATTTTTTCTTTAATACTAGCAGAAGTCATATATTTTTGATTTAAAAATATATAAACCGATTAATTTTAAAATAAACAGCTGGCAGTATTATAAGAAAAGAATCAATAAAAATAATTTTTGAGATATTTATTCATAATAAAATAAAATGATAATTAAAAGTAAAGTCTCTTAAGATATCTTTATTTTTTTTAAATTTCTTAAAGGACAAATACCAATATGGTAATTTTTTTTAACAAAATGAAATAATCTTTTTTAAAGATTATTTCATTTTAAAAAAATCAAATCTTATCATTTAAAAACAAATTTTGTAATAAAATCTCAATGCTTTATAAGATATTTTAATATAATTCTTTTCAAAATGCTAACTTTTGCAAATTTAAAAGAATATGAATTGTTGTGATGTATCATATAATCATACGAGCTATAAAAATACATAATTTTCCTTAATATTAGCAGTAAAATGACTAAAATATGGGAAAATGTAAATTTCGATTTTCCTTCTAATTCAATTTGTATCATTTCTCTAAAATTTTCATTTTATTTGATGTATTATTTTTTAATTAAATATGGTAAATAGGAAAGTACTTTAGATTTCAAACAAATGGAATAGTTTAATCACAAAACAATTTTAAATATCTTTATGAACATTGGTTATAAACATAGTATTACATAACAAAAAAAAAAAATGTTACTTTTAAAATGAAAGAATGTACGCAAAGATTTAAAAACTTTTATAAACTTTGTTAAATTGGTGATTTTTCATCTTGTCTGTAAATTGTAAATTATGATTCTGTACCACTGCATTCACAACAGTTCAGAGATAATTCTAAGATTCTACGTCTCTGTTAGAGGACCAGTAGATGCATAATGAAATGGGTTTCAAATTTATTCTCAAGAACAGAAATAGTTTTCTGAGACATTGACTGGTTTGGATGTAAGAAAAGCCATGACACTAGTAGTTCATTTCTTGAATGATTCCTATGATTTTTCGAGACATTACTTAAAATTTTGAAAATTTTTCAACTTGGTTTGCTATAGCTCTTGTTGCCAGTCTTCGAGACAGTTACATGAATTATTTTTGAGATTGGAAATGAGATATGGAATAAAAGTTGCTATTTCTTTATTAATGCTTGCTTTACCAAGCTTATATGATTCCCCATTGCCATAATAGTTGGTTTATGCTATAATCCAAAACAGGTTGATGGAATCATTGTTTAAAAGCTTGTGCTGAATTTATCTGGCTATTACATGAGTATTTCAGGAATTATAACGACAAAACTGAGAATACGTAATGATGATACGTAAAATAGTCAAATTGACCAGTTGCCTTTTAGACCAACAATAAGTGTCCTATAGACCAAGAATCTGTGTTTAATATTGTGTAACAACCTGGAAATCGGATGGTAGCTCGTTCTTGGTGTGGTTCTAAAATTCAATCAACCATTTTGTTATTTATGTATGATTTTAAATAAAGATAGTAGATCAAAATATGGGGTGCAATGTAGACCTACCTCCTAGTGGTGCACCCTGGGCAACGTTCTATACGGCTAAGTGTCTACAGTTTTCGGCATGAGCTCTCGCTGCTATCCCAACTGTCGTCCGGTTGGCAGTATGTATTGCAATCGAATGTTGGTGGCTTGTCTCAATAAAAGAACTGATCTAATGAGCATCTACATCTGCATTGAAATTTTTGATGAACCAAACTGCATTCTTTGTGATTTGGCAGAACTAATGAATAGAGCATTTCCATCGTTGCTTAGTACTTCTTGGAGAATCCGAGCCAGCGAGGTACTGGCAAGCTAGAGAACTCTTAAGGCAATGACTTTGGTGAACTTTGTTGAACTCTTTTGTGTGTATTTTCTTTTTTCTTTTGTATTTTCCCCCATTTTTGTATTTCCTTGCTATTGGAAATAAAAAAAATCTATCAAACTATTCCTCTTGTGGGGAGGAAATTACCATAGGATAAAACTTCACATGAATGATCTATTATATAAAAATGAGTTTGAAAGTGCGTTTTCTGATCTTTGAAACAGAAAATTCCAATATCCATCCTATAAAATTACCGAAGTGAACCAAAGTTTTAGGAAACTAAGTTAACTAGCTTGAAATCCTAAATTAAATTTTATACAAGGGGAAAAGTCTGCAATACTTCTACTCTGTGCTCATAAAATAAAATACTTTGAATATTTTTATTGAATTAACTGGAAAAGTGTTCATCGAAAATTTGAAATATGTGTAAAGCATTCAAGAAAGCGTTAATTCGTGAATAATTGAATTTCAGTCATTACATAGACTGTGTTAGGATGTTTGCTTCGAATGTTAAAGGTAATATAAATTTTGAAAAATTAATAAAGTTAACAAAAAGATTTTATTGCTACAATTAAATTTTTAAAAAGAAAATAAAAATTTATTTGTATGATTTTAAAAACTTTTAATGAATGAAAATGCGTCATGTTTTATGAAATTTAGAATATTCATCGCATATATAATTAAAATAAGCGGTCTAAGTGGTGAATAAGTATTGAAAATTGGCCATGGGCCATCAAAGGTATTCTTTAAAGATTTATTTGGGGTAGAAAATATGTACACTGATTAATAGTAATTTCAAATGCAATTTAAATATTTTAAACATTAAAAATTGTATTGAAGTCTGATTGATTAAAAATTGAAGTGAAAAATAAAAATTGAATGAATTGAAATTGAATAATTAAAAATAGAAATTGAAGTTGAATTGAAAATGAATTTGATTTAATTGAAGAATTGAAGAAAATTGAATAATTAAAAATAGAAATTGAAGTTGAATTGAAAATGAATTTGATTTAATTGAAGAATTGAAGAAAATTGAAGACACGAAAAAAATAAAAATTGAAGTGAAATGATTAATGGTGAATTACAATCAAAAATTATAATCAAATCACTGAAAATGAGAAAGGTTAATTTATTTTTGTGCAAATATAGAGATTGTGTTTGTATACATAGAGATTTGTTTATCGTATTTTTAACAAAAGAATTGAAAATATTTCTCGGATTTTATTTCTGAGAAAATGTTTATAGATTTAAAAACAGACTATTAGTAAATAGCTCTATCTATTAGTAAGTAATTTTTGCAATTAGAGGTTTTCTTATTTAACACTTTTTCAGGAAAAAGCAAAACAATATCTAAATAAAAGTATAACAGCTTTTTCTTGTAAATCATAGCTATTTTGCACTATTATATTGCTAATACTTCATAAAAGTTCATAATTAAATTTATTTACAAGAAGCAAGAACAAAAATATAGTAGAAAATTTTATTCCTGTTATAGTATGACTCAAAGTATTTTTAATTTATAGTCATTAGCGGATTATTGATTTGCACAAAAATGCAAAGAGTGGTAGGGAGTAATATTTTTTGCATTATTTCGCATTTTTGTCTGCGTTTAGTTCGAAGAAAAGAACTGGAATTTGTTTCTTACCCATTTTTATCAGAATTTTCACCTTCAAGTTTTTTTGCATCCAAATAATTGAGTTTTTATTGGATATAAAATATAACATATTTCGATGAACCATTTTTAGGATAGCTATTTTGATTTTCAAAGAAATTTTAAGAAAGGAATTCAAAACAATTTTTTTTGGATAAACTTTATTATTCAGAATAAAAACGTCATATATTGATTATATTATTTATAAAATATTTTAACACTAAAAATATTATTGTATTTGTATTTTTAAGCGGAAATTTGTATTTTTATAATACTGGAATTTTAATTAAATTAATTGTGTGTATTAATCTCAAAATTTTCTTCTGACTTTAAAAAAAAAAAAAAATTAAAAAAGATTTTAAGATCAAAGATTTTTTTTATTCAAAAATTACCTAAAGAATGTGATGGTTTAACTGATGCCAACTCTTCGTGCTTTGTTTACTAGAAGTAGAGTACTTGGCTTCTCATCTGAGAAAATGAAATTATAGAAAACCACAAAATAAGAATTTCAGAATAATTGTCAATAAACAATATTTATTTCTTGTTTTCTTTTATAAAAAGATAAATGATTACATTGGATAAAGACAATAAGCAATAACTTGAAATGAATCATATTCGTCAAAACTACTTCAAAACAGAAAGTTAAGATCATTATGTATTATTGATTAGGATGCATTAAATTTTTTAACCGAACTGGAAACCAAAAGGAATTGGAATAACGATAATGAAATAATTTAATTTTATTTAAGTATATGTCTTGATTAATTTTCATTTGAATAAAAAATTCTTTATAAAGTTTGTAAAATATTTTAACAGCAACAAAAAATCGTAATCTTATTTTTTCGTAATTTTACAAAAAATACGTTTCTTACGGTATTTTATCGATAAAATTAAGAAAAAAAAAATACTATTGCTCAGCTGAAAAATATTCAGTTTTTTCAGTTTCTTGAAGATAGGCAAAGGTTTATGATACCTTCAGTATAGCAAGCAATTAAATTTCGAGTTCTTAACGTCAGATCGAATTAAACATACTTTCAGAAAGAATTGACTACTTTGATTTTTTCATCTGAAAATTTTTTGGTTAAGAGAAATGTTTCATTATTTTGATAAATGACTTTAATAATTTATAGTAATAATGCTAAAATCACAATTTTTTACTGGAACTTAAGGGTGACTTTTAATTATAATAATGTGTATCCTTTAAATAACTTTCTGTAAAAAATTATAAAGAATGAAGCATTTTAAGAATAATTATAAGGATAAGGATTGGTGTCTCTATAATTTTTTTTGCTCTTCTGATGAATAATTTATTTAAAAATTTTGTAAAATTAGCCAAATATGTTTTTAGATATAGCAGATTAAAAAATATTTCAAAACTGAAATTTTGAATTTTCAAAAATTCATTGCAGGCAATATTTAAAAAGTATATTTGGTGTTTTTTAGTGTAAGCTTCACAGGATATCATCAAATGTGTTAGAATTGATTGGTTACAAAAGCTACGTTTTTGATGAACATATTAATATCCTTCATGCTAATTAACATTTCTTAATGATGAAATTAAACCTTTTTAGTACAGAAGATATTTCCCGACATTCATTATTATATTTCCCTAATTACAATCTTTAAATATTGTAAGATAATCACAAAACTTTAAGAATAAATTATTAAAAATTAAGATGATAGTTAAGTTGGCATTTCAATTACACTTTTTGCAAAAAATAATAATATATTTTTTAAATTGATAAATTTTCTTATCGGATTTATCTAAAAGGTGAGCATTTCGTCTTCTATGGACTTAAAAAGAGCTTTTAGATTGATAAAAGGTACGTGAGGAGCTGTTTTAAAAGAAAAAAGAGCTTCAAATCTTTTTTTTTGTTATACGATTGTCTCAATTCGCACAAATTTCCTTACAAGAGTTCCTTACCAAGTCTTTTTCATTGATTAATAGCAATTAGTTAATTTTATGTTTTTTCTATTTATAGATGTTAAAACACCATAAATTCAATGAGAAATAAGTTTTGTTCGCAAAGATGGACTCAAAAACAATAATTACAGCACAATAATAGAAACAAGTAATATAAAAAAAAATTGTATTTAAAGTCAATTCCTACTTTTTTTTCACTATAATTCAGAAAGTCCTTTAAAAATAATTTTCATTCAATTTTTTAAGTTTATCTGGTGCCATCTATTGGTAGATATATGCAACTTAAATGTAAAAGAAACTAAAATTAATTAATTAAATTTAATTAATGAATTAATATTTGAAAAAACTGTAATAATATCAAGTGTTATTTATCTACTACAAGTTAAAAAAATGTATTTTAACTTGACTGGAGGAATGAAAAGTATTTTATTAACGATTGAAAATTTGATCAAGATATATATATGGAGAGGGGGAGCTGATAGAAATAATTGAAAAAGATGTTATAGAGATGTATTATTTTCTGTGAGTAGAGCATGTTCAGTTCATCATGGATCCATCCTCTTCGTCGTCCACCTACATAACTATTGAAGGAAGTAGGATTGTAGTATCCTGTAGGACGTGGAGTTTTCCTTCAAGAAGGAATTTTGGAAACTTGGAAATCCTTGGAAACTTGGAAACAATGGACTTCTCCTAAAAGAGAGGTTAAGTTCAGGAAGCAGGATGGTCTATGCGATCCTTATAGAATTTGCACAAAATATAAACTTTGTATGAGTAAAAATCACTACTTGGTCCTTGGTCCACCATGGAGCTGTTGCACCAATGAAAAAAAAAAAAAAATTACTATGAAGTGGTATACAAAAAATCAAAATTACATAACTTACGAATACTTTGTAAATATCTGTTTAAAATATAAAAAATCTTTCGATTCTTATAACATATGTTTAGGGATTCTTTTCTAAAAATAAATTTAGAATTAAGAAATATATATTTATTTGATGCTTTTAAAATTTTCATATCCTAAAAATCAAATTTTGTCATGATGACAGTTTAATGTGACATTTATCTTTCCTTCAGAAACATTTCGATATCATTGCAAAATGTTTCTAAAGAGGAATTATTAAATATTAAAAAAATGACTCATTTTTATGCTAAAATCGCAAATTATGCAACTAACTACATTTTACTTTAATCTAGATATATCTAATGGGGCAATTTTATTATTATAAAAATGAGATTGTGTGATAAGATATAGTTATGGTCTGCGCCAATTGAAGTTGAAATGAATTTAAAGCTATAGAAGTTATAAGTAAAATTATTATTCCAATTTAAAGAAAACATTCACTCAGTCACATATCGCATTCATTACTGATATTTACAACTATTTGAAGTTATGCTCATGCACTTATGTAATATTTTATCATTTAAATCCTTGCAAAGAATAACGATCAATAAATTTAATATTTTCATGTCAGTTATCTTAATGCAAGTTTTCTAAACTTAATATCTTCTTGTATTAAAAATTTGGAGCGTCTTTATTGTTTCTTAAATACTTAAAGTTATATCTTAAAATAAAAAGATTATGTCTTTTAGGTGTGTAGGAAAATCATGCCCTCTCTCCTTTCTGTCTTTTTCTTGGTACTTTTTTCTCTCCTGTATTTCCCTTCCACCATCACTTCTTATTATGATTATTAAATTTTTTTTTCATGTATATTATTATTTACAGATTAGTTCATTATGCATTGTATTAACTTGTCATATTAGTTCGTTTGATATTTATATTGTGAACTCTTTTTCATTTATAGAGTTCTAGTTTCTTTTGAGATCTTTAAACTATTATTTTTATGTTAATTTTTCTCACATTAATTTTATTACATCTTTAATTTATATCTCATCCGTGTTGAGTATTCGCATGATTTGTTAGTCATTTGGTTTTCATCATGATGGTCATATCTGACCTACGTGACTATTCGTGTTCCGGGAACAGAGAATGCATGGAATTAAGATAAGACTTGATTACATGCTTTAGTCTTTTACAAAACATCTGTTTGGGACCCGTTTCTGAACGACGGGGGGTATATCTCGTTTCTGTGTGTATCAATAGCTTCGCAAGTAGGATCCTTTTGTACTGCATCTACATAGTAGTCAAGTGATGGATCACTTCTTTGGCATATCGATAAGGGTGGAGGTCGTCTAAGGGTGTGATCCTAACAGTATATATTTTTAGTATTATGGGAGTAAACATTCGCTATGCTATTCGCTTTTTTGGCTAATAATACTGAATTTATTAACCTGTCACCATTTAAAATCCACAAATGATTGCAAGTCCTTCTTGAGATCATATGGACTGCTGGACTATTCCTATTGGAAACTATGGGTTGGAGATCTATATATATAAATTTATAGATTTTCGTATATATTTTGATATATTTCATTGAATCCTGAGATAAAATAATTAATCAACAAGGTGTGGCTTCTGTCAAACGAATTACAACGAAACAAGGATATGATGTTATTTCAACTAAACACATGATTTCAAAACTTTATGGCTTTCATATTTCAAACGATATTCAAGTTGTCTAGACTACATATCCGTTAGACCACATATACTTAGTCCATTTAAATAATTTAGTTACCCCCATTATGGCCTTCTCAGACTGCTTACTGATATAAACCTGTCAAAACTCTGTACCTCCATGGCAAACTATGCATCATCTGGACTACCCCTCTGAATACAAATGTGTCAATTGTTAACAACGCCTTCCATTCGATTCATAGTCGTGTTTGACAGAAGCCACACCAAGGTTGTTCGGTAAACGAATGGCAGAAATTAAAACTAAATAGAATACGCATAAATAAAAAATGTAAGTACCCGAAAAAGCTATTACTAATGTTGCAGAAATAAAGGCACCAATTACATCCATTATTGCTCAAACTGACAAATCGCATTTGTTCTTAGAAGTGAAAGCTGCAGAAAGGAACAATTAAAAGGTGTACATATTCAATTACAATAAATCGAATTTTTCGAAGGACAGACGCATTTCAACTTCAAAGAAATTAAGAGACTCAACTAGGTTTTACGTCAAATACTTTTAAAAATATTAACTCATTGAGGATGCTTAATGCCATAACAATAACACCCAACAATAAACTCCTATCTTGTCAACTAATATAGAGAATGTCTCTGATGACGAGATCATCTCTTCAGATATTGATGACATGGTATAATATAAAGAAAGAGGATAGTTTTGAATTAAAAGGAAATTGTTTTAGAATAAAAACATTTATGATCCTGATTTTTTGCTGTTTTATATTAAACAATCGTTTATTGCCAGATTCATAAACATCTCTTAACTTTAAAAAAATTCGAAAATCATTTTTTTCCAATACTTATTTGACATTCAATTGTTTTTCATTGTAATTTGGTTAATTGTTTTCTTTTAAATGTAAAACCTTGTCTGCTAAGTAGTTCCAATTTTGACTCTTGTGTCGTTGTTGTTGTTACTAATCTCGGAACTGTCTAGCAGGGCTAAACAATTCTCATGAATCCGAAAATTATAAATCATGTGTTCTTGTGTCATTAAAAAGCATATATCAATCCTTCTACCCTGTAGATTAAATTTGAAGTATTGAATAAAAATTCAATAACTTTCTTGAAACAAAAACTTCCTGTAAATTGAAACTACATATTGTCAGTTACAAATTGATAATATGGATATTCTATCATGTATTATGTCAATTAAAATCACTTTGAGAAAAAATTTCAGAAATTTCTTTAAAAATCAAACAAGAGATCAAAATTATTCCGTATTTATTCTAATGTTTATTGACTTCCATGGTGTAAAATTAATTTATAACAATATCATTATATTGATTTAAATTATTATTTTATTTCTATAATGTTATCATCAAAATTAAAGGTCTTGTTTGTTAATTAAACTAATTTCTTTTAATTAAATTTGAGTTTTGTTTCAGTAGAAATTCACAAAAAATGTCTAAAAATAAAAAATATTAAATAAAAATTCACTAACTTTCCTGAAATAAATAACTTCCTAAAAACTGAGAATATTATCAGTATAAAATTTATAGTATGGATATTCTGATAGAATATCCATACTATCAATTTTATTTCAATTAAACGAAAGAGAAAGAATTAGATAAAGATTTCAGAAACGTATACAAAAATCAAACAAGAGATAAAAATAATCATGTATTTATTATAATGTTTGTTGATTTCGATGGCTTAAAATTAATTTATAACAATAGAATTATATTGAATTAAAATTACTTTATTTCTATAATGTTATTATCAAAACTAAAGGTCTTGTTTATTAACTAAACTAAACTTTTTAAAAAATTAAATTAAAATTTGTTTCAGTAGAAAATCACAAAAAATGTCAATAGAAAATATCTATATAAAATAAAAATAAAATAAAATATAAATATATTATATATATAAAAATAAAAATATAAATATATAAAAATAAAATAAAATATAAATATATTATATATATAAAAATAAAAATATCAATAAAAAATAATTAAGACAAATAACTTTATATCATTTAAAAATTAGTTCAATTGTTGTTCAAACCTGCACAATTTTGAGTAACATTTTTTAGGGGGGTTGGGTAAAAAATTAATGAAAAAAAAAAAAAAAAAATTAAAAGTAAAACATTTTATTAAATGACGATAGTTAAAAGACGTTAGTTGCAAGAAATAAAAAAAAAAAAAAGTTTTGCGTAAATGAAAGAGTTTTTATGGCTTTCAATTATAACAATTAAGTGATTAATTTTGGGAAGAATATTTAATTGCTGTAAGAAAGAAAAACATTACTTGTACTTATTTCTTTTATTGCTTATTGACTCTAAATGCAACCAACGATTAAATTTCCAAATGGAAGAGTTTCAGTTAAGACATCAGCAGAGAGGCAAATTTCTTCTGCTGGAGTTCTTGATCTCAAAATTTTGATTTTAAATGGAACTTAAAAGGAACAGAAACAAATATGAAGTGAAAAGTCAAATGTACCAAAAAAATTAAGCTTCGAAAATCTTTCTTAATAGCTTTTTCTTCTATTTTTATTTCAGAAATTCTTCGTGGTGATCTTATCGACGTATAGCACCATGTTCTTTTTTTTCTCCTTGTATGAGCATATGATTTCATTATTTTATAATTTACTTAACTGATTCTTTTGCTCCTCTAACTCCTAATCCTTTTTCTTTTTCTGTGTTTTCTGTGTCTTGCAACACTTGAATCTTTTAGAAAAATATGGTTTGTGTTTTTGATTAAAAAGTTTTCTTGGAAGTGATAAGACCATATGAAAGAATTACAAAAAGAATACTTTTTCCATATAACATGAATGATATTATCATGCATATTTCCTTCTTTCCATGTCAAATAACATATTCCAGACTTTTATAAGCTAGAAAATTTTGCACGCTTTTTAAAAATCTGCTTTAAGCGAAAACACGTCAGTAGCTACGCCTATTTAATAAATTTTCATATATCTTAGTTATATCTTTTTAGAAATGTTGTTCCTTATCCCACTTGGTCGGCAGTAACATCTATGAATGTTACTACGACTTATGTTACTTATGAATTATGTTACTACGACTTATGTTACTATGAATGAATGTTACTGCCTATGCATGTTACTGGCGAATATCATGAATCCATTTGTTCTCATGGAAGGAGAGAAGAGGAGGCAGCTTCTTTTATGATGGAGCATCGATAGGTAGAAGTCTGACTTGGCTTCGTGTCGCTGAAGAAGGAGAACTTTTAGAGAAAACTACCCCACAAATGCGTATCGTAAGGGAGAAAACTCGAAAAACTCCCACTAGGTAGATCGAGTAATGAGGCAAAATAGTGGCTATTCTGGAAATTCTTACGGTAAATCTGTAAGAGGGTGGACTAGAGGGGAAGGGTCCGATACTGGGGCTAAACCCTATTCTGGTATCAAAACCCGCACTTTATTCATTCAAAATTGGGAAGATACACTGTTGGTACAATGTATATCCCCCCTTTCATGCATCCCGAGTAGTGCTGAATTTTTTATATATGTGCAGTTTATGAGGAAAATGACCACGGCTCAAACTGACTGATTTAAAGAAATAATAACATATTCTGCTAGTCATTAAAATTGCTACACTAGAAAGGAAGGCAAATAACAGAATTATTTTTAATGTATGCATACAATATAATATGATTAAATATAAAGGTTGTTTGGGCAGGACATTATACAGGACATTAAGTTACAGAACATAAAGTAATAGGAGCAAGAAACTCTGGCAACAATTGCATCTTTAACCCCACTAATCATTAAGTCGAAAAGAGCTTGGATGGCATATATGAATACAGAATTCCATATGGCTTTAACTCTATCACAATTCATCAATCGAACTGGCTAGCAAATGTTGGTGTGTAAGTCTCTTGGCAATAATTTACTACATGTTCTCAGTTGGTAACAAAATTCTGGAAACTCGCTGTCGAACACCCTCTTTATGGAGGAACATCTGGACAACAAGGGCAGCATGAGGTTGTTCACTGTGCAGCTGAAAAATAGTATCATGAAGGCGTCTATGATAGCGAACAACCACGAATCTTAATACGTCAGAAATGTAATGGTGGTTGTCTAAATTTACTTTTATGGGAACATATAATGAGCAGGTTGTATAATTAGTTGCCAGCCTTTCCATCATTCCATGTTACGCATTCATATCAGGACGATGAATATAAGGTGGCTTGGGTAGTTCCAATTGGTAACTCTATAAACAAATACGGTCATTAGGATATTCTTCATTCTGTAATCGCTATGATTATGTAGAGTCTACAGTCCAGTTCGGTGCCAAAACTGTTATCACCTAAAAAATCCAAGTTCTTTACATAGGTTATACTATCCCTCAAAGCCATGAGTACAACGTGTCTTTGTCTTCCTTGTCATCTTAAAAATAACTGAAGTTCCTGGTTCGGATTATGTGACAGGATTGCACGATCCTTCAAGGCAGTGCAGACCTAAGGCCTAACTAGTATGGATGGTTCAAAACCCATATGGCTTTCTGTATAACCCTTTTGGTGTCATCAATTTCATTTTCTCATGTCAGTCGTGATTTCTATCAACGTGATTACCCATCTCGGTAGACCACTATTCTGCCATGATCAAATTCCAACACCTGTTTGTTGAAGTTTCTCCTATTTACACGAGACTTAAAAATCTTAACAGAAGTAATCAACATGGAAATTAAATTTCCGTATGTAATATCTTTTATTTTATACAAACTATTTGTGATGTAATTTCTACATGTTTTGCAATTGCATCACTAATCATTTGCATTTCCTAGCATGTTGTAACTTCCATTTATAATTCGATTTTGTTGTCTACATGTACTGGTCAGTAGTGTACTATAGTGTAAGAAGTATTAGAATGAAAATGGTCACATTTTTGGTAAGGAGATGAACTAAATTTTATTATAAATATTATGAAAAACATCCAATCGAATTTGTTACACGGACCCTCTTTTAAAATTGCAGGAGTTAAACTGTTTAAAAAAAATCTCTACTTATCCCAACAAAACACGTATCATGAGAAATATTTGAAATGTTAACGAAACAAATTTGGGACCTTTTTTTGACTGAATATATCTCTCAAGACTTTTCAAGAGTTTCCAAAACAAGTAGGGAGAAATTTGGCTTTGAACTCAAATTTTGTTTCGACTGAAGTTAAAGCAAGCGTGACCAGAATTTACAATACAGATTCAATGCGAGAAAAGCTCCTTTTTGAGTTATGTTTTCAGAATAGCTGTAGATTTTGTTTTAAGTTTAGTAAAAGTGAAATTCCTACGATATTGAGTTGTACAAGATTTGATTATAATTTTGCAAATAAAATTGTACACAAGACTGTTGAATCAGTAGAATAAAAATACTAAAATAGCTTTTAGATTTCTCAAAAGTCAAACAGTAGAATAAATAAAAGCACTTTTAAATATTTAAATCTGTTATTACTTTCAGATCTTGTGAATTGAGGTCATTCGATACTAGAATGATAAATGTGCAACGATTTCAGATTTACACAGGGTGCACCATAGGAGCTTGTTATTTATCCTCCGCAAAGGGCTATTCCAATTTGGAACATCTGAGAATCTTCAGATGTTCAGAATCTCCTCCTCTTTCCTCAAACTCTAAAGAAGAACTTTCCAGCCTATTGATCTATCGTATTAGTTCCCGGTATTATCTCGAAAATCTTCGATTCTGATTTTGATTAAAGCTCTCTCGAATAAAAAATTACAATTTTGCTATATACCAGCCACTCCAGATGCTTAATTATATCTAAATGTTGTCTAAAGAATAACATTTTTTTAAATTAGTATTCCAGCTGTGACTAGAACAGCTTATTTTTAAAGAAAAGATTCGAATCCGCTGGCTGCATATTTTGCAGTCCCAGTTTTCAGAAACGGATAGACTTTATGTCGACATTGATGTGTGAGTGAGCATCTATTCGCAGTAATCAGGTTTCTTAAAGGTTCCCAATGAATCAGTTAGGGTTTCCACCTGAGCGAGAAAGAAATTAGTTTTTAAATGGCAGACATTATATGACATGAGATTTGAGTATCTAGTGGAAATTCGCGAGAGTTTTTCAAATTTTCTCCCATACCGCATACAAATATGGAGCAGTTTAAATATGTTCGTGACGGTAGGCACTATTCAGAAGGCACTGTTTCTTCCCTGGTATGGTTAGTGAACTGTTCCTGATGTATAAAAAAGGAAAAAAAAATCTCTTTTTATAGACATGATAAAAATGTTACTCTTCAGAAATTTTAATTAATAAGTACTTTTTTTTAACTCGTAGTACAATCAAAGGCTACTTTGGACTTTTAATATTTAGAAAAAAAATTTAATGATGGGTATGTATATTTTATAATCTGGGATTAAAGTCAGTGAACAAAATATTCAGAAGCTACAGTGCTCTGTGACGATAGTATTGTTTCATACCGAATTAATTCACTCCTTTTACAGCTTATCAACTATCGTGTTCTTAATTCTCCTTTTAGAAAACAGAAAAATTTGAAGCATTGAAAATAAATAATTCTAAAAAGGGTGTATTTATCGATAGACATTACGGTGAGTCTTAAAATATAAATATTTTTTATTAAAAATGAACATTCATAAAATTAATTTCTATCTTCATAAGGATGCGTGGCATTGTAAGATTAGCACCTTATATTGTAAGATATTAACACTAATGTTCTGAAAAAGAGATTATTCCCAATATTACATTATTAATCTTTTTATTAATAGATCATCTAAATGTTTCGAAATCCCATGTGTAATATTGTAAGATATTAACACTAATGTTCTGAAAAAGAGGTTATATTCCCAATATTACATTATTAATTTTTTTATTAATAGATCATCTAAGTGTTTTGAAATCCCATGTGTATGCTTGTTTTTATGTATTATGTATTATAACATACTAGGTGGAGTTTGATTAAATACTTAAATTTTTTAAAGATTTCAGGGGAAAACTAAAAAATAATACAAGTTTTTTTATTTAAAAAAAAAAAAAAAAAAAAACCCCCCCCCAAAAAAAACCAGGAGATTGTTTTCTCATATTGTTTCAAAATTCAAGGAATGCTTTAATAACTAAGACTTTAAATATAAAAAATTATTTTAGTGAAATGCTAGAAAAAAGGAAATGTCATAATTAAATTATAATTTTGAACAATTTATTTAAATAGCTCCTTTTTTGATATCCTTACCTGTTAAAAGGTTTCATTATCAATAATAATTGAATGGTTTCATCTTTGGACATTGTAGAAATTTAAAAATTATTCTATTCATATAAAAATATAAAGTCTTTCATATCTATAAAAATTATTATATTCTTATTATTCTTTCACTGTTCGTAAAGTAAATACATATTTCATTAAAAATGCTTTAATATGGTCATATACTCTTTGATATGTGATTATATTTGATAGATTGATTACAGTTCCCATATTAAAAAATATTAATAACAATTTTTTTTTCAGAATTAGGGGATTCTTCCTTATACACTAATATTACTGAATTTCTTTACAATAAAAATTTACTTCACAAATAAATATATTAAAAAATACTTGCCTTTCGAAATGCCTTTTATTATGAGTTAATCATTTAAACGTATATGTTACAAATTTGGTGCATAAATGGTTAGTGACCTCATTTAAATTTCTCAGTATTGTAAAAAGAAAATCACTTCAAAGATTAAGAGTGCCTAAATGCAAGAAGGCTCAGATCTGAACCCAATGTTGGTGTTCGTTGCAATTACTGTCTGCGTCTTCATGCATAATGCGTCTCGCAAAACAAGGTGTGAAACCGTCTGGCATCGATATTCATTCTGCCTGGTGGGAGTTTTCTGGGTTTTCTCCCATGGCATGCCAATACAAGGCAATTACCATAAACATTTCTGCTTTCATTACTCATGTATGAGGTTCTTATGCAATACCTGTGGACACACAGTATTTTAGTAGTTTAAAAAAGAAAAAATAATAATAAATAAATAAAAATAATAAAATAATAAAAATAAAGATAATAAATTAATTAAATTAAAATTAAAATAGATTATGAATTATCTTACTATATATTAATCTGTTGGTATATAAAATTTTTGTTTGAATTTATTACATATAAGAGAAGCCAACGGCCGTACCATGCTGAATATACCGGTTCTCGTTAGATCACCGAAGTTAAGCATCATTGGGTGCGGTCAGTACTTGGGTGGGTGACCACCTGGGAACACTGCGTGCCGTTGGCAAATTTGGGACCTGCATGGCCGAGTGTCTAGCGCTCTGGCGCTCGGTGCCACAGGTTTCGGGTTCGCATCCCGGCGGTGCCATGGGTATTTGTAGTGGTTCGGAATCCACTTTACGCCGTAGGTCCCGGTCTTCTATGACTGTAAGAGCGTCACGGAGCAAAAGTCAGGCTTCTACCTACGGGTGCTCCATCGCAACAGAAGCTGCTTCCTTCCCCTTCAATCGTGAGTCCATATGGGCTCATGGGCTTGGCCAGCCAAGTGGGATAAGAAACAACAACAAACAACAACATATAAGAGAATAGGTAAATTTCTTATAAAAATTAATGAATCTATCATACAAAAACTTGTTTCCTTTCTCCTGCAAGAGTTTAAGTCTTGCAAGATTTATATACGAGTTATAAAGAAACATAGATTTCATTGTATATTTTTGCATGAAGACAATTTGTTAATGATATCTAAAGTTTGCCTGTAGTATATACTTTGAAATAATAATTACCAATTTTCAAGCTGTGATAATTAATATCATTAATTAATGTTATTTTTGGCTTTCATTAATTTTTATGAATAAAAATGTAGCTATTATTTTATCTGATTTATAAATTTGGCACTTTGCATGTAATTATTTAAAGTTAACGATCCTAATTTTTCCTAAGTTGTTATTTGAAATCCAAACACAAAAAATTTGAACGCTTCTAAAAACGATTTAATTATAGATATAATCTTAAAACTGAAAATAAAACTTCAATTTAAAAAATTACCACAAAAATTATACTGTTTATAAAATATCATTAATATTTTGTATATGGTATTTATATAAAATTAAGTAATAATCAATACTCGTAAAAATACCAAAATAATCTCCTAATATCAAAATAATTATAATAGCATAATAATATCTTAATACCAAACATATAATTAATACTTGTTTATGAAATGTTATTAATATTTTTATATTAAGTACATAAAAAATTAAATCTATGAACTTAAGAATTATATTTATTCATTCAAAATATCTATATACTGATAAAAAAAAAAAACTTATAATTCTATTTCAAGGAACATTTTCTTTGATAAGAAACGGAACAAGATATATAATCTTCTTGTACACAACTTACTAAAAACAGCATGAAGAGCGCTAAGACGCTCCCTGAAGACATGAGTCTATCCAAGCTTATAGCCATCTTAATGAACTATAGTTCTCACTTCACAGTTATCAAGGGACTAACTTCAGACGTGGTAGCTGCTTTTAGCAGTATTTTGGGTGCGACTTAGCTACCAACTTTTGCAAGTTCTTCCTCCAGAGCTTCTTTCAGCTGTCGCAAATCCCTCTAAGGGAATCCATCATACTATATAAGAAGTAGCCATCATTGAGTTAGACTTCAGATGCTGCCGAACTCACTTGCTGCAAACATGGCAAACAGGCAAATCAACGAGACGGTCGGTAAGTTATTTATCTTCAGATGCATTCTGCGATCATGAAACAGTTTACATCGAATTTCAAACACAGAACTAATTTTTAGTCGCATAAGTTTTAGATATTATAAGAATTTGTGAATTAAACCTTGTTGAGAAATAGTATATTCAATATAGAAATCTTTTACAATTAAAATTGAGATAGATTTTGAATGTTTCGGAAGTAAATAATATTGTAATTTCATTTCAATTCAAGTAACAGTATTTTCTTACTACAACGTAAAAGCATTTTGTTTCTTCATTTTATTAAGTCTTAGTTGACTGATAAGTCACTGATTACTAAACATTTTGGTGAGAATAATAATGCTGTCAATATTATGTAAGGCTGTCTACAGCAATATTAGGAGCTCAGTTACAGTTATAATATCTTTGCCTTATAACAAATTGTTTTTGATAGACATTGATTAAGATTTATCTTCAGTATTAATTAGTCTTCAGATTCTTAAGATTTAACTTCAGTATTAATTAGTCTTCAGATTCTTAAGATTTATCTTCAGTATTAATGTTTTAAATACGAATTGAGATAGATTTTGAATATTTCGGAAATAAAGAATATGGCAATTACATTTCAATTCAAATAATAGTATTTCCTTACTACATCGTAAAAACATTTTTTTCCACATTTTATTAAGTCTTGTTGAAATACTGATTACCAAATATTTTGGGGAGAATAATAATACTTCCAATATTATCTAAGCTTGTCTTGAGCAATATTAGGAACTCAGTTACGATTCAAATCTCTTTGCCTAGTTATAAATTGTTTTTGCTAGACATTGATTAAGATTTATCTTCAGTATTAAGTGCTAATTATTTCTTTGGGTTTAATTATACCGTTATTATTACTTTACGAGCAATATAAGAATAACAAAAACGGTAACAACATTTTGTCCAGTAATAAATTGTGTTTGAAATAAATTATTCAAACGATAAAATCGTATCTGTCCTTTTAAGAAAATTTCAACAAATTAATTTATGTAAAATTCCTTCACCATGAAACAAATAAGAGTATACATATATATGAGGCAATTCAGAGTTATTGCATCACTAATGCTATATTGATTATGTTAGATAATTTGCATATCTATATATATGTTTGTATATACACACATATGTATATAGGTGTGTGTATTATCAGAATTAATTAACTGCACAGTCTTCTTTTTTATAAATTTAATTAATAATCAGTACAAAATTTCTAAATTGGTTTTAATAACCTTACGAATTTAAAGCTGTTTTCTTGAATTTAAATATTCTTTAGAGTAAAACATTTTTACACTCCTTCTTATTTCTCTTTTTTAAAAATTATTTATCATATCATGCATTTTAAATCTTTTTGTTCAGAATAATAATCTTCACTTTAAAATAAATTATTAACAATTGTGTTTTATTGCGGTCGAGACTGTATCTGTATTGTTGGTAATATATAAGATACACGATAAAAGTTTTCTTATTCAATGAATTATTATAACATTTTCTAACCTGAAATCTTATTACCAGAAAACGTATTGTGTCAAAACTAAAATTTGCTTACTTATCATTTTGCTTATTGTCTATTAGGAAACATAAAATTGCTAAAAGAAAATTAGTTACAATATTCTTTATAATCAATTTCCTTAAATTTATAATAAATGAAATGGTATGTAGTGTTTAAAAGGGTATTTAATTAAATGGTTCTCTTAAATTGTAAAAAAAGTTCTGTATAATAGAAAAAGTGAGAGTCATGTTTAACACTTTCTTATCATTTCTAAGAAATCGAAACTTTATTTTTTTTTTTTTAATTCTTAGTCATTGCTTGGAGGGAATCTTTTTATGACAGGATTAATTCTTAATCTTTTTCATAAACTGTGAATAGAATTTTCTAAGACAAAACATTGTAGAGAATAAAAGTTAAAAAAAAAAAAAAAAATCGTTTAAACCAAAGTCTTTAAAGAGATATATTCTAAAAGTAATCTACATTACGTAGGGATATTATTGATTGTATAGAAGTAAAAGATAATAATTTATTTCGAAAATGTTACATTAATTTTAGTATGAAATAAAAAGAAAAACAACTTTAATTAAAGAGATGCAAAATACTACTTGCGTATAAAAATATTAATTAAATTATTACATTTTTGGTATATATTCTATAGAAGTATATAATACTAATGATATAATATCAACCATTTATAGCAAACATTTTGTATTATGATTTAATTAAGGAAAAAAGTGATAAAAAGAAAATTTTAAATCATTCACTTTAGGATATATCATTTAAAAAGCATGTAATAATTTATTCATTTAATCATTAAATATTGTTAATAGTCTTTCTAGAAGGCTATAGTAAAGATTGAAGGTGAGTTGAACTTATTATGTAGTATTTCAAGAAGACAATGATACGAAAATTCAAAGTAAGGTGAGTTTAAAAATTTATTTATAATATTCGTAAAGTGGTCTTCGACAGGTTTGACATTTATTTAATGTGATAAAAAAGGACGACTAGGTGAGTTTGAAAACTTTTTCGTACTTTTATTCGAATGGTTTTTTTTTTCCTTTTTTAACTTCTTCAAATGTTCTTCTCATGAATTTTGAAGTTTAATATTATTAAATAAATTTTCAAAACAAAAGCTTCTTTTATAGAAAAATAATCTTAAGACTAGAATTGAATATTTATTTAGAAAATGCGTTGTTGAATTTTAAACAGTGATTTTTCGATTAAATGCAGAAATCTTTTAGACAACAATCAAATTTTTAAATTTTTAGAAGTATATTTAATGAAATTCTGATTACAATAACTAATCCCCGCAATGAGTTATTATCCTTTTGTCACTCGATTCCTATTTAAATACATTAGTTGGAAAACTGAGACAAAAAGAGGGGCTTAATATTAACAACTCTATAAAAAACCAATCACCCTCTGTCTTGAAATCTACCAGAAGGCAGACGGCTTTGGCCCACCATGGACTTGTTGGCCAATGAAGAAGAAGAAGAAGGATAAAAAAAACCTTATATGAACACTGGATGGTTGCAATTAATTTCACATAAGTTTTTTTCAATTAATCACATTTCATTCATCATATAATTTGGTACGCTTTCCAATACACTTGAAGTGTTTACCTAATGTTTCTATGTGTTCTTTTAAGCAAGGAATGTGTTTGTAATGTAATGTTTATGTGTTCTTTTAAGCACGGAATGTGCTTGTAATGATTCTATGTGCTCTTTTAAAGAAGGAATATGCTTGTAAGGCAATGTGTTTGTGTTCTTTTAAGCAAGGAATGAGCTTGTAATGTAATGTTTCTAAGTGTCCTTTTTAGCAAGGAATGTGCTTGAATATACATTAATAAGTTACTTTTTATAACATGCATTAATAAGGTAATTTTCAAATTTTTAGGCGTGTACATCTTGTCTATGTTGATGCTATTGACTCTTCTGCCACCGGCCCATGTAGTTTCAATGGCATGCAATGCTTGTGGCCCTGAATGTGCTAATGCATGCGGTACAGCCATGTTTCGGGCTTGCTGCTTTAACTACAATAAAAAACGCAGCGTTCCGGAGCAAGACATCGAGCGTCTATCAGGTGATTTCAGTGGAAACCTTTCCGAAGGTCTTGATCTAGGTCCATGGTCTAATCGTAATGCTGGTGACATCACAACTTCGCATATCAGTCCAAGATACCGACCTTTCCTTGCATCCAGATGGGTTCACTTGCTTGGGAAATTGTCTGATGAATCCTTAAATAAACAACAGAAGCAAAACTACTATGGGAACTATTTGTATTAGAGACATATATATTCGTATATTTAGTGAATCGTACATTTAGTAGTTCAAGTGCTAATTTTGTCAAATGATTACTTTGAACTTATTACTTTAATAGAAATTATGTTGTAAATAAATAGTAGAAAAGTGACTTGCTTATTTATTTCCCTTACATACACTCTTACCAATTAAAAACTATTGGTTAATGGTGATAATTACTTTTAAATATTTAATTTGATCTTTCTTTAAAAGTTTTTAAATTTGCAAATATGCAAATTACCATATTAAACGATACAAAGAAGAAAATATCGAACTTTATCTGCCTGAAAGTTCTTATATAAAATTATAAACAATACTTTGATTTGGTTTGATTTGATTTGTCACTCTGCGGTCATTTTGGGCACACTTTGGGCTAATTAGACCGGGACCTGCAGTTTAAAGTGGATTCCGAACCGCTAACAATTTTAATTTTATTAATACCTTCATGGCAAAAAGGAAGGAAATAAATAGTTACATCACTTGAAAAAGAGATTGCATAACTAATAAAATAATTTTTTATTCACTTTTACTTATATTTCAGCAATTATAAAATTCTAAAATGTTGAAAGCATATAATTAAATACGTCATTGAATCTAAGATAATAGAAACGAAATATTTTAAAACGATGGGTAGGGGGATGTCTATTTATAGCAGTTTTTAATTTTTTCAGCATTAAATCAATGCACCATTGTCTTTATGGGAACTTTTTTATGGATTAGAGTATTCTCGAATTATTAGTCACTCTGAAGTTTTAAAAAAATTCCTCTTTCTTTTATTTATGTAGAATGCTTTATTGTCGAGTAATCTTAAGTCGAAAAAATGTCATGCAGAAAAAAACTTTAATCTGGACTAAAAAATAACAAATAAAATAGCAAGACACCTTTATTCATTTTCCAAAAAATCGATGACGTCCAACCTACGTGTAACAAGAACCCACGTAATTAGTCATTCATAAGTAAATGCCTTAGAAACATTTTTTTGAATCTTATGAACTGCACGTGTCTGAAAGATTTTTAAAAATGTACATTGAGGTATTTTATTAGTGGGAATTTTAAAAAAAAAAAGGCAATTTCTTAAAATTTTTAAGGGTTTAAGACTAATTAAGAAAAAATTATTTTGATCAAATTCCCTTGAAAGGCAACAATTAAATTCCAATTAAGATAGCAGTATCAAAATATATATCCTTACTTATAATTTTCATTAAAAAAAACACGTTTTACTTTTTTTGGTACATTTTCAAACGCTTTTTCTTCTTCAAGAGTTAAAATCAAACATAAATTAATTTTAAAAATATTATTCTTTGATTATTAATTTAAGCTAGTCCAGTCAAAAATTCTGTTTTGACAAGAAATTTGAATTTAGCTAGTACTAAAAACAATTTTTGGAGATCAAGGTTTTAAAGTTTTACAATTCTTGCTATACATAATACTGGTTAGTTTAAATCCTGTTCATTAAATTGCAGAAGCCTAACATCTAAATTTCTAATCATTACACAAAAATATTTTTAATTTTATATAGTTTTATTGCATCAAGTTAGTTAGTGACATACAATACATTGCAACAAACATGTTATGCGGTTTCTTAATTCATTAGGTATTTACAGATTGTTTGTTTACTGCATTTTTTATTGGTTATTTAAATATTAATGTTAGAAAAAATACTTAGGCAACAAATGTCACTCATAAAATGTTTAGAAGCTAATTATTAAATAAAGCAAAATGCATTATTTAGTTGCAGAGTTTTTAATTGACTAATCAGAGTTTATTTCTTGCACTTCATTAACTGCTAACGTCTTTCTAATGTATAGCGCAGTAAATTTGTTGTAAATTTCTAATTATTTACACTTTTCTAATATATTTCTATTTCCAATAGTTTTCTATTTATCTAACTATACAGATGAAATTTCACTGAAGCTATTCAAGTATGTAAAAAAATCATTCTGACTTTTTTTAAAATTAAATTTTGACCGATCACTGAATTTAAACATAAGAAAAAAAACAAAAAAAACAAGCTATTTCATTGCGTAATTATTTTCTAAAAAATTGAAATCCACACAATATTTTATCGTTTAATAACTATAAGTGAAGCAAGTGAAAAAAATATGCATCAATGTAATTTTTTTAGTATATTTTAATCATAAAGTGATGGGTTTAACAAGAGTTTGTTTCTAATGTGTCGCATGTAGTTATTTTCGTTATAAAGTTACAATAAATTGTTGACATTATTAAGAATGAAAGTATAAGATAAGCTTATTTAGTATAAAGAAAATACACGTGAATAATACGAAGGAAAATAATTATTGTGTTTTTTAGGTAAAATAAGTAATTTAAATATTTTTTAATTTCAAAAAATTACATGATGGTTATTAATCTTCAACGAGTAGAGTCTGGAATTTTGTTGATGAGTTTAAAGGAGATGTAAAATGGTTATAAACAAAAGGCAATTCTTTTAATTGTGTGATTTTTTTCAACATTGTTTCAACTATTATTCGTAAACTTTCTGTTTAAATCAGCAATTTAAATTATGTCTATTAAACATTAAATAATGTTATTCTAATAAGGTTCAACAGGTAGTAAGTTTCAATTAATTTAAATGACACTATCAATATGACAGAATATTTTGAACTCAATTTCCAAAGCTTTAGGACTCCTGAGCTCAATTGACGGGCCCTCATGTAGAGATTATATCATGCTACATCATGTTGTATCATGATGTATCATGTTGTATCATGAAGAACCTGATAAACCTCACTTATTGCACTACCAGTTATCTAATCTAAAATGATCACTAAGGAGTGGACTCCTTTCGGTGACTAAAATTTAACAAAATAAATTTTATTTCCAAACGTAATTAAAGTTAAAATTTCAGTTAACAATTATACATTCATAAGTTTTATCTTAGAAGCTCCTAAAAGTAATTAAGATTTTGGGAACTGGCTATTTTCGTATAATTTGGAAAAACAGTTGTAAGATATGGAGAAATAAACTATCATTTAAATTATGATGTAAATACATTACATTCACTGAGTAAACATTATAAATGGTCATTATTTTACGTCAGCTTTGTGATGATAAACATAAACTTTATTTAATTTTAATATGAATAAAAATGATTAATAGAAAGTTTACTCCAATTTAATCATAAAATATGTATAATTAAAAAAAGTTGTTATTAGTTTTCACGTGTTCAATTATGAATTCAAAGAAACCAAATCAATCAATTAAAAAAAAAATAAGAAAAAAAATTATACTTATAAGAAACAGCAATGATATGTACATCAGAAATTAAAAAAGAGTACGATAAAAAGACGTTAGAGAATTTTGAACCTCAAATATTTAATTAATTTAGAAAAAATTATGAAAGTATGAAATATCCAAAATAATCATTTTCAAAATACTGTATAAAATTATATCCTAAGCAACTATCGAGATCATAATTAATGTTAAACATGGTAGATAGTTTCATGGTCACATAAATGCGTGCTGCTTAAAAAGTCCCTGTTCGAATTTCAGAGAAAGTATAAAATTTGAAGTTCGTATGAAATATGTCTAAATAAAGCTTAAGATGCATTTTTTAAATCAAAAGCACGAAATGAAATTAAAGTGATACAATTATCAATGTGAAAGGTGTTTTGGTAATTAAGAAAGTTTTTTTCCTATATAGTGATGAGATATTTGTTAAAAAAAAACCAGACATTTAATTTATAATTCATCTAATTAATTTGTAAATGTTTTTCATTTTAAAAAGCAAGAAATGACTGTAAAAAAAGAATATCCCTAATTTTCTGACATGAATGCGCAGAGCAATTCAATGACAGGTTCGATTCCCGTCATGGCGTAAGCTACAGTCGTTGCTTTGAAAAATGAGATGACTTGTTAGATATTGGGACATAAAAGTCTCACGTGAAGGTCAGAAAATCTGGATAGCTTTGCAAATACACCCCAATGCAAATGAATGGAAGTTAGTCCTAAAAAGCATTTTCCTTTTCCCTATTGTAAGGAAAGTGAAGTACATAATAGTTTTTTTTTATTTATTTCCAATAGCAGATTATGAACAGTTACACAACAACAAAAAATAAAAAAGAACAGAGAAAACAACAAAACATGCTGCAACAGAGTTCATTAATCTAACATATCTCTAGCCTCCCAATATCGCTCGGCGGGAAAAGTCTCGCTCAGAGCAGGACAGTGCAGTAGATGCGTGGAGTCCATAGCCTCTCCAGAGCAGCACAGAGTGCATATCGGGGAAGGAACAATTTTAATTTCGTAAAGATGTTTACGCAGGCAGTCATGTCCAGTGGCTAGTCGGAAATGAGCGACTGCTCTACGCCTGGGAACATTACATAGATTTGGGATGGCATTCTTCCAGGACTTTTGGGAAACACGGTTATAGAGGTCTTCTTCAGAAACTTGACTTTAAATGATCTTTTGATGAGATTTTTGATAGAGTGGAAGGGTATAGGACGAGATATTTTTTGTGTGATTAAAGCCCCCCTTTTAGCCAGGAAGTCGGCTTTCTCATTGCCTGGAACACTACAATGGGCAGGAACCCACTGGAAGACTATAGTTTTTTCAAGTGATGCCAGGTTTTCAAGATGATAACGGCAATCCAATATGTCTTGGGTTTTAGGATTACATAACAGTATGTAAGTAATACATAATAATACATAACATAGTACATACATAATACATACATACATAATAATAGTTAGGGGTACATAATAGTATGTAAGTAATAATACATACATAATAGTACTATATAACATCACATCTGATACATTTCTTCTGTATCTGTGATGAAAACCTTTAAAATTAAATACAAGAAAAGGAAAGGAAAACAATTATTTAATTTTTCTCTTCAGTTTTTATGGTTGTTAGAAATATAACTAGTCTTAAACGTTTAATTTCTTACTATAAATAGAGTAAAAATTAAATTCATGTTTTCTTAAAACTTTTTTTAAGCTGTTTTCATATTTTATACATTGGCTTGTTATGTTTTATATAAATTCTAAACATTTAAGTGTTAAAAACACATAGACGAGTAATTTAAATGATTATGCAAAAATTATGTAAAAGTAATAATTTAAATTACTCGATTAATAATGCAAAAATTCAAATAAATTAAGATTATTATTTTTAAATAAAATATTTAATTGAACAAACGTTACTTATTTATGTTTATTCAGTTAAATTTTATTCACAAAATTAACCAATTCTTAATAATGTCACCATTCTTAGCAAAGTAAATCTGACTCCAAAATTATTACCTTATGTAGTTATTATAAACATGTATTTAATAAGAGTTTTTCAAATAAATGAATCTATACATTTGTAATTAGATTTTCTTTATTTCTTTCTTAATCTGTTTTATTTGAGAAAAGGAGGAATTCTTCTCAAACATTGGTGGACATGACTATTTGAATGCAATCTAAACTGTTTTTTTTGACGACTAACCCAATTTTTATCCTGGCTACAACGTTTATCAATGATTTTTTTACAATTATTTAAAGTTCAAATTTTTTCTTAGAAAAATCAACGCTTAAATTATTAACCAATCTTTTAGTAATATAGAAAAGGTAAAAAAATTATTTATTTAAAAATTAAGCAATATAAAACGATTAATATAAAATAAAAAATAATATGATAGTAGTATGCAGCTAATTATTACTCTGCATTAAAAAATTCTAAGAAAAACACTTTTACTAACATCTGCAACGTGAAAATAGGGAAAATAGGAATTTTAAAATTATTAACGACATACATTGGAAATGCTTTTGTGTTGCATGTGATTTTGTATCATTAATTTTAATTTAATTCCATTTACAAAAAAAAGTTTACCAATAATGGATTATTAATTGAGTAAATATTTAGATAAAGTATTAAAAAATAAATGGTTGTTTTAGTTAGAATTTGTATGAATTTAGTTTCTTAAAAGTAATAAATACCATAAAATAATTTAAGGAAAAAAATTTTTTTAATCGTAAATCTTTTAAGTATATAGTAGATTATGGGAAAAGTCCTTATGGTTATATATTCCCTATTAATGTGTATTTTTAATTTCCATATTTTCAAAATGAGGATTATATCATGTTTATCATCACAAAAAATGGATTCTTTAAATATATCCAGAAGATGGCGCCACCAAATGATGACTCAGAGTCATGGAAGAATCATACAAAACTTTTCTTTTTATGATTGTGTGTACAATGGTTTAGATTACAAGGAATATTAAAAAAAAATTTAGTTCAATTTCATGAAACTATAATCAATAATATGAATACAATAGGGAACGGTGAAGAATTTATTTAAAAATTACAGTTTATAGAAAATTTAATAGGTAAAAATTAGAAGAAAAAAATCTGTCTCGGTAAAAAAAAATGCGGTTTGGAAGTTCCACAGAGGTTGACTATTAACACACTGTATTTGTAAAATTTACGAAGTGTAAAGAAGAATTTTTGTACTTTTCGTGAAGATTTCATTCTAAAAACAAGATGCGAGACAAAGTTCTTCACATAAAAATAGAAATAGTTTGATTTCTTTACTTTAAACAACTTCTTAACTTTTAAATTGCTAAAGAGGCTATATACATTTATTGAAACCATATGTTTACATTAACTTTCCTTGAATTCTTTCTTTCTTCTTATTATTTTTTCTATTAAAAATCCGTTTAAAATATTTTAATGTAAACATTATTTTATTTATTTTTCGCTTCTTATTTCTGTAGTTTATCTCAGTGCAATACTAGTTTGTACAGTTAAAAATTTTTAATCTAAATAAATATAAGACATAAAAGGACGATACATTTTGACTGCGTATATCTTTTCCTGGAGTTTTTCATGTTTATACCAAGCTATGATAGTTTACGTTGTTTGAATGGTATTATTAAAATTGTTTAGTGATGAAGATGTTAGAGAAGGAAAATACAAGTTTTAGGGAAATATATAATAATTAAAGTTTAAAAAAATGTGTTTTATATCAATTTATTTAACCCTTCTAATTAAAAAAAAATTAAATTATGTTCTGATATAGAAAACTGCAAAGAAAGAGGAAAGAAAATTATTAAATAATTATAAACTTATATTGAGAGTTTTAATTCATATGTATAGAGCAATAATTTAACTGCTAGAAATATTTACTAATTGTATTTTGATAAAGATCACATTTCTGGAA
This sequence comes from Caerostris darwini, assembly GCA_021605075.1. NCBI lineage: Eukaryota > Metazoa > Arthropoda > Arachnida > Araneae > Araneidae > Caerostris > Caerostris darwini. The sequence goes on along the minus strand of BPLQ01007170.1, from coordinate 501,799 downwards.
ATAAATAATACATAACCTTTTATCTTTAAAATTTGTACTGATTAGTGATGATAGATAAAAGAGACTATCAAATATGTTTAGGTATAATTAGATAGTTACTAAAAATCAAGCACTATTAAGGCGTGAAATCTTTGCAATTTATATAGATAAGCTTTCTTTAATAGCATTTCTTTGATAAGTGGATTTATGTTTTCAGTTATATGTATCTTGAGATATTTAACTTTTTTGCATGAATTTAGTTCAAGCAAATTTGATTAATTGAATTTGAAAATTTTCCAGAAACGATACTTAAGATACTCAATAAAATTATCTTGCTTATTCATAAGTACTTTCAAAGACTGACGGAAGCAAATCTGACTCTGGAAGAACATGTAGCGGAATTTGTATGAAGACAAGTACAGGAGAATTTAGATATCGTTTTAGAAACCAGGACCACAGCTCGGTATTCCGCTCAGAATTAACTGCTATAAGCTAAGCTCTGAGCCTAGCTTTAGACTTTAAAGTACCTCATGTTTGGATTCTGACTGATAGTAATAGCTCAATACAGTATTTGAAGGATTGACCAAGCATCCTGGACAAATTGGGGTAGGATATCGTTTCTGAACTAGCTGTTTTGGACCAGATCGAATCGGTGTGCTTGCATTGGATTCCCTCCCATGTGGCCATCTATGGAAATGAAATTGCTGATCTGCTCGCTAGGGAACTTCGCGAACTTCCCAAAGCTTCTTCTTCCAATCTGTTAGCTTCAGAGGTTCATTCCATGACTTAGCCAGAGTGAATATCGCTTGGAGGTCTCCACCAATTGATGCATGGTACGCCGCTAAATATCCTGGTATGTCCTTGCAGTGCTCCTGTCCTAGATCTGCACAAACGGCATTAGCTAGACTAAGGACTGGCCACACTGAGAGTTTGACCTTCAATGGAGACGAGAAGACGTATACCCTTTGTCATTGTTGGGCCATCGCGTCTCCCTCTCATCTTGTCGATTGTATTGGTGCCTCTGTGAGGCAACTGTTGAATGAGGGGAGGACCATTTACGATCTATTGATGCAGCATGATCTACTGGACTTGGTTTAGGATTCTAAATCAAGGGGATAAGCAACAACAACTTTCAAAGAAAAAACTGCAATAATTTTATTTCCTCATAAAATGCCGGACTTTGAGTATAATGAAATTATTGTAGAATTTATGAAAAATAGTTGTTGAACTTTTAAACTGTTTTTAATTCGGAGCGCAACACGAGCCTTCAAATTCTGGAAAATAAAGGAAGATCTTAAGTGAATTAAGGAGGGCTTCTGTAAAATACTACAATCTTGCATCATAAAACGCTAGATAATTGGGAGACTAATCTCCTACCTTTCTAGTTTCCGATTGACTGGCGTTGTATGATGTAAAAGGTTATGAAATAGTGTAAACACACCTTTTAACTTTTATGTAAAACTAATCGGGATTAAATTTAATCTAATACATATAGCGATATTTGTAAACCTAATAGTACACTTAATAGTTAAATCTTCGTATGGTGAATCTGTAGCGACATCTATTGTCAGAAAATTTCATAATTCTTCAAATAATTGTTTTTAAATTGTTATCATTGATGTGAAAAACTCTTAAAAACCGGTGAAAACCCCATCAATATGAAAAATATCTTCTTCCTTCACTTATAATTATATATTAAAGGAGAACTTGATAACAATTTTTAGCTGAAATTTTCTATTTAATTAAAAATTTTAATATGTTTAAAAATTTTCATAATTTACTCAAAGATATTTTTAGAAATCTTGTTGCATGTTTTTTAGAGGGGATGACTGCTCTAATAAGTATGCATTAGAGAAATCTACTCAGAAGGGTATTTATCTAAGCCTTTTCTTTGCAAACTTGTTATTAGGGATCTACTACTAAGTAATTTTCAATATTGTCTAAAATCACTTTTGTTTCAACTCTTCTTTTTATTATAAAATTTTAAAAGTTATGCTATTCAGAGGGTCTAAAAATATGTTGAATTTGGTGGGTTGGTCACAATTTTCTTCTAGTCACAATCTTTTAAGTCACAAGTTCAGTTCTTTTTAGACTAAAACTATGTTTGCTTATAAGAAAATTGTTCAGAACAAAATAATAAACGTAATTCTTGATAATGTACTTATTGAAGAGGTAAAAAACATTAAATACTAGATTGTCATGCAGGGTTACTAGTGTAATTGGAAATCTCCAAACTCTTACTCTAAAAGGATCATGTCTGGACTACGTAAAATCTTTCAAAATTTTTTTTATATCCAAACATATGCCTTATAGTTTGTTTATAAACAAGATATTTTTCCTGTTTTAACTATTATTTTCCTATTTCTAGAGTTTGGGAATAGCCATTGGCCAATAAGCTCAATATGAAAGAAATGAAAAAAAAAAAAAAAAAAAATCAACGACGTTTTAAGATAAAAATTAAATGTGGTTATAGGTTAGTTCCGAAGCAGTCTATGCTATTTCAGGGTTTCCATTAATTGATTTAAATATTTTAAATTTAAAAAAGATAAAATAAGCTATTACTTTTTTTAATACTTTAGATTAAAGCTATGACGATTATCCTTGCTACATCCTTCACAAAAATACTGTACATAATTTAGTATACTCCTCATCTGTTATACGAGAACTAATATATTTCACTAAGAAAAGCAAAATTAATGTATATCTTGTAATTTCTTGTATATAAGAATAAAATGCTAATTTGTGTTAAACTGTTTTTGATTTACAATAATTCTGCCTTTCAACTCTTGTGTATGGATTTATTTGTTAATTTTCCTTAGAAATTCTGTAAATACTTTAACAATTTGTTTCTAACTTGCAGTGACTCTTTTCATCAGCGCAGCTTCTTCAAAATTTAGATTACTTTAAGAAAATTATTTTAATTAATTCAAAGATGTCACGTATGTTTGTGGTCCGACTGGAATTGCAAGTAATGAGATAATTGATAATTAGGCTAAGAAAACAACTGAAATCAAAACCAGCACAACTATGGATGTCCTTATGTCAAATTCGAAAGTGATACATAAGCATGACGTAGTCAATGATTGGCTTTCTGAATGTCTCGCATGGTATGATTATACCTGGATCAAAAAATTTTCTCCCTTTATTTTAATCAGAAAACTTTTTTTCTGCAAATGTTTTAAACATAGCTCTTAATTAGACACATTTTAAATGTTATTTTGATCCGTTTATGTTTTAATTGAACAGCACTTGTATCTCTGAACAAGGTGATTATCACCCCAAAATATCTGCTACTGCATTGTACCAGCTTCAGCGGCAAATACCCTTCTGCAGAAAAGCTTTAAAAAGACAATTTATTTTCTGACCTTCAGTTCAATATGAACTTGTAAAGCTCAACGAAAGATTTGTTCCTATTTGTTATGTTGTTATGTTTGTATACATATAAAATAATATTTTCACTCTGCTTTTTTTTAAATACTAAATTTTTTTATGCATTAATTTTAATAACACTTCTTTTTAATTGATGAAATTAATTTTGTGTAATTATTGGATTCCGGCTCACATTTTTTTAAACCTAGTAGAACACAGACACACACATTTATATATATATATATATATATATAATTTTGTAAAATAATTCCTAACTACCAATATCTTCATACTGAAATTTTCATTGAGATACTTTTTTTAATCTTATGGAATTTACTTACTTTTTGATTATATACAACATGAAAAAATTAAAATTAGTTTTTACATTCTGTAAATTAAAAATTTTAATTAAATAAATTGAATATTTTGAATTTTATTAATAATTTAATACGTTAAATAGCGCTTTTGTCTTATATATAATTTATTTGTATTTGTTTTTGAGAAATGATTTCACTTCACACTCTTACGTAGAAGAATATAACTTTATGAATTAAACATCATACAAGACACCAAGAATGAGTAAACATAGGAATACAATGGAGGTCAAATGTGGGTAATGTATCTTTAGAGGTTGATTTTAGTTCATTTTCTACGTAAACCATTCAATTAATTTGATCTTCACTATTTCACATAATCAAGTTTTCGTCATAAATCAGCCTTTGTTTCCCACTTGATTCTGATTCTCTCTCTGCTTTTCCATTGGTAGCTCTGTAAAAAGACAAAAATTAAAATTTATTAACGATTAATAATTTAGAATATTTTAAATAAATCAAATAAATTTGGCGTTTAATCTAAATATCCTACAGAAAGTAACTCATTATTTATTAGTTTATTAGGCTAAATACTCAAAAACTTATAACTCTTAAATAACAATGTTTTGTTTAAAATTTAATACAGTATTTTGGTTCTATTCGTTTTCAGATTTTAAATGAACAAAGAAAAAAAAATCATTTCCAATTATTAAATTTTTCAAGAAAGTGCAAGAATTTACCGAATTTATTAAGCAATTAAATTTAATTTAAAATGCATGAAAAAATTATATTTATTAAATGCTTTCAGAATTGGACAAAATATACTGTCAAAGAAGTTTCATTAATAAGATGTTCTATAAAATCAACTCGAAATTTCCGTATCAACTGCGTTTAAAATCTGTGAGTTTATATTCAAAAATTTCGTATATTGTAGTTTTTATAATACAAAAGAGCAGAAAATATTGTTGACATTTAACTTAGCTGTGTTTTTTCTGTAAGCTGCGTATAAATTCCATTCTTTGTAAATTGAACTCAATTGCATCAAATCAATATAAATATTATCAACATAAAACTATATCAGAAAAAAACTGTTGAAAGACAATTTAATTATTAGTAAATTTCTTAAGTTTTATAAAAAGTTTTAATTATGTTATTAAGATTTTTTCATTTCAAATTCTTTTTCTTAAATTGAATATTATTTTAGCTTTAGAATTGAACAGAAAAGCGAAACATCCCTTCAAAATAAAAAAATTATCAAAGTTAAATGTTTTTGATGACGCACTGTATTTTTTTTATCCTTATTTTTAACAGTAAATACTTCAAATATTTATTTTTAAACCAACTACACTAGGTGCTTTTATATGTTCTTTGTTGAAAAGAGTCACTTAATATTTTACGCAGTTATTATATTAAATTTAAGAGAATTTTTGGAATTTATATATTTTTCATAATAGTAAAAATATTCATTTTTAAGAGCATCTGGGCCTGATGGCAGAGTGAATGTCTCTCTGTTGATTGGTGCCATAGGTTTCCGGTTCGATTTACGGCGGTGCCATGAATGTTCATGGTAGTTCGAATTCCATTTTAAACCGTAAGTCCCGGTATAATACGACTGTTGGGCGTAGGGCTGAAAACCTTACTCCGTAAAAAGGAAAACATCTCCTGTCTCGAACTCTGCCAGTATGCAGACGGCCTTGGCTTTCTGTGGGGCTATTGCGCCAATGAAGAAGAAGAGCATCTAATAAATTACTTAAAAAATAAGAAAAAAACCCGAAAAACATTATCTTGTGAGGTGGCATTTGTTTATAATTGTCGTTAAAATTTTAATTTGTATGTATGCAATATATATTAAAATCTATTTTGATATTTCTTGATAACAATATGAAATAATACTAAATTCTACGTACAGGTACTGACCTCGAAGCTCTATGGCTTCTAGTTCACTTTTCATAACATTCTGAATAAAAGGAGCATCCATTAGTTCTTCAGCATTCAATTCTCCATTACCATCCTTGTCATTTTCATTTATCATTTTGATGACGAAGTGAAGCTGTTTAGCAACATGCCTCTAAAACGGAATAAACAAATAATATCCTTTAGAACTACATTAAAAATTTATAAAGGGTAATTATAGAGTAATACATTTTTTTAATAAAAATAGTTTTTATTTTCAGAATACTTATGCTTTTTCATTACAGATATACTCTTGTTGCTCCGCAGTTTTCAGCAATAACTTTTTATGACTTCTACAAGTCCCTAATTGTACCGAATTTTTAACTTAAATTATGTTTATTTATTTTATTTTTTTTTTTAAATTTTATTTTTTATTTTGTACCTTACTTTTATTTTATTTTAAGTAATATTTTTCCATTTGAAAACTTTTAGAAAATTTATTTTTTACCTTGCTAACGGCATTTGCCAGTTTCCAATAAAAATAGTTGCAGAGTTGCAAAACTCATAAATATTATTTCTGTTTATTTCTTTTTTATTTCTTTTATTTTATTATTATTTTTTTTAATTTATTTTTTATTTTTGTACCTGACTTTTATTTTATTTTAAGTATTTTTTATTTTTCAGAGTACCATTTTAAAATTTTTATTTTTTACCTTACTAACAGTTAAATCAACCAATTATTAATTGTGATTAAATTTATGAATTTAGATGAGGAGGTTAAGGGGTCTTATCCCCAGTGGTACTTCGTAATCGGCACGCCAGTTGCCAGTTGCCAATAAAAATAGTTACAAAACTGATAAATACTTTTTTATTTTGAGAACTCATTTAATTATTCTAATTCTTTTCAAAGAGTCCTTTTCCAATACTTCAGAAGCACCCATTGTAAGCACAATATTTATTGCAAGCATACTGTTCTTTGTAAGTGAAAATTATAATTGATATATATTATTATAGTTTTCTAGTTTTAATCCAATGTGTATTACTATCACTTACACTTATACATTCCGTTATTATAATTTGCTTAACGCTATCATTTAATAAACACATTTTTCTTCAAATTTCATCAATTCAAATTTAAATGGACAATTTTGTAAGTATTTTGTAAGCCATTGTTGAGTTAATGATAAATTAAAAAATACTTTTAAATTATGTATTTAGAGAATTTTTTCGAATTTTTTCAACTTACTTAAATCATAATGTATTTATTAACTGCAACACAAAAATCAATATTAATTTTTCTTACATTTTATTGAGTTTTTTTATGTAACACGCTTGCAAAATTTAAGCCAATCTAAAAGATATTCTTCATCTTCATTGATATCAACAGATCGTTATTTTACTTTAGTTAGATTAATTATTTTTGTAAATGAAATCTCATGTAAAATATAAAATCACAGATGTGAAAAATTTTACAATTTTTTATTTTTTTCAAATGTCCTAAATTTAGATGAAGATTTATACCTTAACTTTTTTTTTTTAAATTTTGCCTATCCTTGAGAAAATACACAGAAAAAGAATTAAAATTTCTACACATAGCGATACAAATGATACATCTTTACAGAATACAAACAATACATCTCTGTAGAAAAATGTAATATTTTAATTGACGCTGTTTATTATACTTTGTAAAAGTCTGCTTTTAAATACTTTTTTTCTTTTTTTCCTTTTAAAGAACAATGTATTTTTCTATCATAAATCATTTTCTCCTTTTAAATCATTTCATGCTGCCATCTACGGGAAACTTGAGCAACTACTCCCACATCGCTTTTAATAACGTGAAAAATATGTATCTGAAAATTATTATATGTAGTAAGAAATCCTACTATGAAAAATTTATTTGATTTTGAAAACAAAGATCTACTTTTTCATCAACCTAATATTTGATTATTCTATAAGCAAATATGCACTTTTTTAAACAAAACAAATTGATCGTAATAGTAACTAAAAACATATAAAAAGTTTGCACTTACGACTAAATTTGGCAAAAGGGACTGATCTGACCTTCCAAGCCGAGGAATGCTATTGGTGGTCTTCGTAAAAAATTGTGCTTGTGTTCTTGTAAGAACAAAAAGGAAACAGAAGAGGAAAAACAATTTGGAAGCTATAAAAGAACATAAATAAAATACTGATGCATGTGATAAACATAAAAATTATTATCATTATTTTAATAAATATCAACTATTTTAAATATTTATCTAATTTAGTGTTCGTCTTTGATTGTTTGCATCATACTTTATAAAATTAAGCCATTTAATTTAAATATATAAATTAAAAAATATCTCTTTAAAGAGAAATTTTATTTATAATATGAATTAAAATAAAAATTTTCATGTCATAGAAAATATACTTATATATTTCCATATGCTTGCTTAAGTTCTTCATCTCTATAAAAACTGAATGAAATTGTTTTCAATAAATGTTTTGAAAAGGAATCAACCAAAATTACAAAAATCAAATTTTAATTAATTTTAATTTTATTACTTTAATACTTATTTATTTTTAATTTAATTTTATTTTATTTTAATAATTTTAACTTCAATAAATCTATTTTAACTTCTTTTTGATTAACAGAAATTCTATTTAACAATTAGAAATTCTATTTAGAAATTTCTATTAATTTCTCCGTTAAAAAGTCTGTGAATGTATCCTATACTTCTTAACATTTATGCATCTTAAACTTCTGTCCACTTATCTATCCTATACTTCTTAACACTTATCTTAATAGTATAATATCTTATATAAAGAGCTGTTTTTGAGCAAAAGATAATTAATGTAGAGATAATTATTAAATATAAATCATATATGCAATTCTTTCTAATCATATTCTTTCTAATTGTCATGCTATAGAAAATATACTTAAATTTTTCATATGCTTGCTGAAGTTCTTCATCTCTATAAAAACTAAATGAAATATTTTTCAATAAATGTTTTGAAAAGGAATCAACCAAAATTATTAAAAAAAAATCAATTTAAATTAATTTTAATTTAATTACTTCAATAGTTATTATTTCATTTAATTTTAATAATTTTAACTTGAATCAATCTATTTTAACTTTGTTATGAGGAATAGAAATTCTATTTAACTCTCAATTTCTATAAATTTCTTCGTTAATAAGTCTGTGAGTGTATCCTATATTTCTTAACACTTACGTATACTATACTTCTTAATACTTATATGCATCCTGCACTTCTTAACACTTATCTTAATAGTATAATATTTTATATAAAGAACTGTTTTATATAAATCTAAACAAAAGTATTTTAGAAATATTTATTAAATATAAATCATCTATGAAATTTCTTTTAATTATATTCTAATATAAAATACACGATGATATCTCCATAGAAGGACAAACAAAAGACTTAAGCTAAGCTGTAAAAGAAAATGTTCAACTTACCTCTCATTGTGCTAATATAATGATAAGAAGAAATCTTACAGAGAATACTATGAGTGTGAGTCTGCGAAGGCCGAGGACAAATGAAGTAACTGAACTTTGATAATCTTTCTTCAGTTCAAGTAATGGACAGATGATGCGGGCTTTGCAGAATTAAGTGTAATAGTGGTGAGATGAGCAACCCAGATGTTTCTGAAATCCAGACATGAAGAAGGCTAATCAGATGAAGACAATTAATCATTTTATTAGGAAGCAGGTGAAAACAGGCCTCATGGGACTTCTAGAAAACACTTTTCTATTGAAGGTTCTTCATTAAAACGGAAATAAATTGCATAAAGCGTCAATTTTTCATTAAATAAAGATCAGAAATTGAACATTTATTGCTATATATGATTTAAAAAATAATCACCAAAATTTTTAAAAACATTTGTTTGAATTAAATGAAATGAGATTTTCGATTTTATTGCATATTTGTGAATAGTAGGGTTTTCTCATAAAACTACCAGTGAAATCATATATTTTATTTGACTCAGGGGTGAGGAGCGCAGAAAGCTTCTTGGTCAGAGTTTTTTCGAGTTTTACCCACACGGCACCGAAATTTTCCTTTTAAGTGCAATGTTCTCTCTTCAAAACTAATAAGAGATAGGGTCTGTCTGTGTTATACTTAAGTGATTCACGAAGATTCATAGTAAATGTGTACACACACACACACACACACACACACACATATATATATATATATATATATATATGTATATATTATAGTTGTGTGTGTATATATTTTAAAACATTATATTTAAAATTTAAATGTATGTTTCCTTATATTTATATCTAAAATTCAAATGCAAATAAAAAGACAACGTTGTGATTAAGGCCATATATTTTACTGATTTTAGAGTGTGAGGTGATATTGTATGTTTTGTAGTAACTAAATAATTAAAAAACTACTTTATACTCCATTGGCATTGACAATTTTGTTTAAAAATGTAAAATTTTAAAATTTATTCAGAGTTAACGCTATTACGGAGTTCTTCAGAAATTGTTTTTTCATTATATATCCAAAACTCTGACGGATTTCTATTACATAATTTTTCGAAAAATGCATTTAAATTTTATTTTTTTGAAGTGATGGTTTAAGAAAATCTAACAATGTACACTACGAGACAAACTAAGCAAAATAATAATAATAATTATTATTATTGTCTGCTAGTTGAAATGTTTCGATATTAAATGAAATTAAAATTTATTCTAAGTTTTTATTTTTATTAATTCACTATTTCTTCCAAAAGTACTTAGATTGTGTATGTTATAAATGTTAATTTCTTTCGTTATTACAGATTTTTTTAATGAATAAATTGTTTATTTCAAATTAAATTAGATAATAGATTTAAAAAATATTTTAGGCTTAATAAAAATATAGAGCTTTTTAAGTAGAAGTTGTTCGTTTCTAGTTATAACCTTACTTAAATCTAACATCACGCCATCGTTTTTAAGTATAGCATGGTTGTTTCCAATTTCGTTAACAGATGGCGCTGGTTTGTCAAAGGTCATTTGCGTAGTACATTGTTTGAGTGCATGGAAGATGAGGTCTAATTTCAAAGTAAAAAAAAGCAATTTATTTAATTTTCATATTTAACTACAAAACACCTTTATACAAAGAAAATATTCATATGATGCAATTAAAAAGTGAATGAAAAATTTTAAGTATTTTAAATAGAAAAAAAAATATTAAACACTAATATGCTTTTTAAAATCGAAGAACGTTTATCAGAAGCATCTCTTAGCTATACAAAGGGTTAAATTTGACTATCGTTGAGTATAATTAAGATGTAGTATTCATTTGGTTAAATATTTAAACATACTTTTTTTTTTCTGTTTTAGTTGAACGTCAGTGGTCCTTATAATAGATGTATTTAAACAAAAAAAAAAAAAAAAAAATCAAGAAAATGCAGTAAGATTTTGAATATATGAATAATTACAAGAAAACTTTAAAGTTGATAATATAAAAATTGTTATAAATTGTATTAATTAATAATATATAAATTGTTAATAATTCAACTATGTATGAATTAAGCATAATTTGCTGTTTGGGATTAATCTTTTAATCTCGTTGTTTCTATGATTCAAAACAGAATTTATTACCTTATTTAAGATTCGAAATTATGAACTTGGTTAGCTTCTATTTTATCGCTTTTCTTAAAAGTAATTTCCTTAAATTTAACTAATTTATTATTATTCTTAAAATCTAATAGGCGGAAGGAACAAGTGACCTTTAACAACCTATTAACATGTAAATATAATTCCCACAATTGTTGGAATTCTGTCCAATTCAATAATGAAAGAAATTACAAATTTAACATCTTAAGAATTAGTAAGAGCAAATAATAGACTAATAATAGCATTAGTATGGACAGTTAATTAGTTTCTCTATAAGAAATCCTTTTTACATGTTAATAGGTTGTTAAAGGTCACTTGTTTCTTCTGCGTATTAGATTTTAAGAATAATAATAAATTAGTTAAATTTAAGGAAATTACTTTTAAGAAAAGCGATAAAATAGAAGCTGACCAAGTTCATAATTTCGAATCTTAAATAAGGTAATAAATTCTGTTTTGAATCATAGAAACAACGAGATTAAAAGATTAATCCCAAGCAGGAAATTATGCTTAATTCATACATAGTTGAATTATTAACAATTTATATATTATTGATTAATACAATTTATAGCATTAGTAAACAATAATCAACTCTATTCAATTTCTATGTTTAAGCCTAATTTCGAGCACAGACTTGAAACTTCTATGAAATGCTTTGATTACAATATAAAAGGAGAATGCTAACATTAAATTGTTGAACATTGAAGTCCACCAATTTGATGGTTTACTGCATTTGGTATTAGTATCTAACTTTTATGACTCTTTTAATAGAAAAGTTAATTTACTCTTCAGTTATTTTTGTTTTCTTCTTCATGCATTATAATTTATATTAGTGATACTTTTTAATAAATTTCTGTAATTCGTCTATTTGTGAAGGATTGTCTTAGTTAACCGTAAATGAAACAATATACTCCAATTGTTTTCTCAAATTCAATACATTATCTGTCGTAGATAAATATAAATATCAGTATGTACTAGAATTTTTAAACGAAGTAATAAGGAATTCAGGAAATATATTGCGATTTCGTTCTCATAAGTTAAATCATAACTTTTATTAGAAATATTAGTGTAATTCTTTTGAAAATAGAGAAAGCAAGCATGTTTTGTTACTCTTAAAAAATTAATATTCTTAACACAAAAGATTCGTTAAAATGTTTAGATATTTTTGATGTTGTGCATAACTTTTCCCGTGAAAATTTTTTTCACTTTTTAATTTTATCTTAGAAATTATGAGTAATTTATAATAATTTCATTTTAATTAATTAAATGTTTTAAATTCGTGAAAAATTCATTTATTTCAAAAACTTTCACATTCATTCTTTTCACATCCTTCCTTCTGTTGATGATTTTTCTTTCTCATCTCAATATAAATAAAAAATTTTATTACTTAATGTCCTTGGAAAAATGTCTTGCAAAGCATTGTAAATTACTGTAAGATTTATTAAGCACTCTTTAAATTTACAAAATGTTTAACGGTATTAAGATTTTCAATTGAACGAAATCTTTAAAGCAATAGTAATTTTATTCTAAGTGTTTTCTTAAATGCATGTAATTAATAAAAATCACATTAAGATTTGATTAATGCATGATGATTAAATGATGGCTTTCCTTTCTCATATCTCAATGTAAATAAAATTTTTATTAATTAATTTACTTGCAAGAAACATATTGCAAAGCATTGTGAATTACTGTAAAATTTATTAACACTCTTTAAGTTTGCAAAATGTTTAATAAAATTAAAATTTTCAATTTAATTGAATCCTTAAAGCAATAGTAATTTTATTCTAAATATTTTCTTAAATGCATGTAATTAATTAGAATCACATTAATATTCGATTAAATGTTTTCCTCATAAAAAACATAAAGTTTTCCTTTTTGGTTCTATAAAGAGAGCAAAAATTGAGAAGACAAAGATTTTATTTAAACTTTGAAGAACGAGAGAAAACGGATGTACTTACATAAATCATAAATACTAAAACTTTATTATTTTTGTTAAGAGCTTGATGTTATATTAAATGATGGAGATGCGCAAAAATAATTCTCAGCTAGTGATAAATATTCTGTGATAAATCTACATTAAACCACAAAGAAAATTTTCAGACGTTGGTATCAATTTAAAGACAACATCAGTGATGAAAGGTAGTGTTTTTTGGGGGTTTTGATGCTTTATAAAATATCTCTTAAATCTTAATTTAGCAATTTTGCTCCATATTTGAAAATATTACAAAAAGTTGAATGCATAATGGCATAAGAAAAAAAAATTCATCTATATCACATCAGGAACCTTCAGACTTTGCTTTATGACAGACCTTCATCACTTTGCAATGAAGGTTTTAAACTTCCTTTTATACTTTTGAATAATCTCATATTCTAAGCAAACTTCCAAGAAACGTTAAAAAGTTCTAGTAAATCATTCAAACCTAATTTTTCTAAATATTATTTTAGCAAATGAACTAAACTTAAAACAGCCAGTTAAAAGTAAGCTGAGTTACGTTAAGTTATATTACAAATTACTTAGCAATAAAGACTTTAAATTTTATTTTATACTTCTAAATAATCGCATATCCTAAGCAAACTTCCAAAAATGTTAAAAAATTCTAGTAAATATTCGAACCTAATTTTTCTAAATATTATTTTAGCAAAAAACTAACTTACTTTAAAATGACCAATGATATAATTTTAAAAATAAGTTGAGTTACATTAAGTTATATTACAAATTACTTAGCAATGAAGGCTTTAAACTTTATTTTATACTTTTAAATAATCGCATACTCTAAGAAAACTTTCAAGAAATGTTAAAAAATTCTAGTAAATCATTCAAACCAAATGTTTTTAAATATTATTTTAGCAATAAATTAACTTACCTCAAAACGACCGATGATATAAATTTAAAATAAGCTGAGCTACATGAAAACAAGAGTAATATTTTGATCGATATTATTGAATAATGAATATGCAGGACAATCTCTCTTTCTAAAGGGTTCAAAGCCTCCTGTCAGAATAAGAATGAAGCACGCTCAAAATGCGATGGGATTTTATAGCCCATCATCTTAAACCCTTCCTAGAACTCCACGTGTTATTCACGTAGGGGGAGTTAGAATCGCTTGATGTGACCTAAAAACCTAATAATTAGTCTCCCCAAAGTTTTGGGTGGGAGATGTGACCTAATTTTACATCCGATGGAAGTAAAAGTTACTGATAAATTCTCCTATCCAGTTCAAGGTAGAAAACCTCGGAAAAATACTGTTTTCTCTGATGTTTAAGGTTATCGAAGATACGAAAATATTGATCGTCGAGGCCAGAGTTTGACAAAGCATTTCTAAAAAACTTATTTGTTAGCCGCATTTCAGCCAAATCCATTATGACTAATTAAGCACTCGAAGAATTGTTAAGAGCTCTTTTTGAGCTGTTAAGGATGGCCTAATATTTGCTGTAAAAGATTAAGGACAAAAGAAAAGAGGAATTTAATCATCAAGCAAATAATTGAGTATTTAATAATAGTTCTTCACATAAATAAAATATTTCATTCTTTAATTTCTGTATGCTGTTTGTAAATTGTAAAATTTTAATTACTTACCATGGAAGTGGACATAGTGGACAAATGGAATAGTAAAATCATTTTATTTACAGGAAATATGTTTATGATAAATATATTTCTATAAAAATAAGTTCTGTTGTTGGCGATAGTGAATTTTTAAATAATACACTGGATATAAAATTTTACTAACTTTAAATTGAAAGTTTTTACTTTAGTCTGAATGCATTTTAAATAATGTATAGAAAAATGCAACATATAGTTCACATTATAACATATGTTATGAAGAAAAGAAAATTATCTGACAATTCTTTAAAAATACTATTCGAAATTTATATTCATATTATTTCACATTTTCTATATTTTATTTTTTAATTTAATGTATATTTTAAAATTTATGTTAGAATTTTACATTTATATTTTTTTCGAGACTTATGTTCTTATACGCAAAAATATAAGAACATATGCCTCGATAAAAATATAACTGAAAAAGAATTGTCCTTGAACATTTTAAAAATTAAATGTTTCCTTAAATTATCATTAATTAAATCAAACTTTTGACATTTTATGTCAAATATTTCTCACGTAAATTGGAAAATTAATTGTTTATATTTTTTTCGAAACATATGTTTTTATATGAAAACAGCGGCCTGATGGCCAATTGGCTAGCGATCTGACCATTGGTATCATAAGTTTCAGGTTCGATTTCTGGCGGTGCCATAATGTTTGTTAGGGGTTCAAAATCCACTTTAAACTCTAGGTCACTGCCGTATGATGATTTTAAACCCTTCTCTCTGAAACGGTAGGTCACGGTCTAATTAGCCTAAAGTGCGCAAAAAATGACCGTAGAGCGATAAATCAAACCAAACTATATGCAAACATCACATGGATGGAGATATTCCTTCTTGAATTGCTTATTTTTATATTTGAAGACATTTATTAATGAAATAATTTTGGAAAATGACATTTAAATGAAATCGTTTTTAGAAACTTCTTTGAATCATAACATACTGCAACTTTAAGAGTTTTAAATGTTCACATGCAATTTTAATGGGTTTCAAATATATAATGAGCTTACACTATACATAGTAGTTTCAAAAAATTCTGAATATTAAAAATAATGTATCTAAAATATTGCACTCTGAATATGATTAATCTTTTCATGATAAAATTTTATTTAATAAAATACAGATTTAAAAGGACAATTTTTATTTATAAGAAATTATAAAAAAATATATTTTGGTTATTAAAACTAAAATGAAATATTTGAATGAAAAACACATGAATTTAGTATACAATATCATATTATTATATGAAGTAACTAATTAATTCATAGCAGTGCTTACTTAAAATTTTGATGAAATAAATATACAATACAATTCTTCGTTACTTAATTAAAAAATATATAATATAACAAGTACTCACAAATGGAATATTTAACTATCATAAAATGAAATCCGTTGCTACTAGACACATTTCAATCAAAAACAGATACAGTTGAACAGAATAATCACAACGACCATTAAATTGCAACCGAAATGAAAATATGAAATAGAGCACTTCCTCATGCCTTTACACACAATGTCAACCATCTGTGGCCAATCACACAGGCTTCACAGAAATTATCCAAAACTAATTTTGTATTCTGGTCACTGCTTCGCTGTAATAATGGGCCCAATGTGCTTAGTTGAAACTGTGAGAGTTACCAGCACTAAATACGTTCCCAATTTTAATATTTCACTGAAAATGGCCGTTCCCATCATAATCGTTCAGGAAGAAGTCATTCCCCTGGCTCTATGACAGTTACGTGTGTGGTTACAATTTAAATTATATTATGCCATAAGCACATGCATTTTTGATGCTAAATACCAGCGTTGTATAGAATGGGAATAGAAATAAGGTAATATCAGAGGTTTAAATATTTTAAAATTTATATGACGGTTTAACGAAATCTGTATAATAAATTATCAAGCAAGAAAGGATTGTTCTTGAACATTTTAAAAATTAAATGTTTCCTTAAATTATCATTAATTACAACCAACTTTTAACATTTTATGTCAAATATTACTCACGTAAATGGGAAAATTAATTATTTATATTTATTAGGAATAACTTCTGTGACTAATTTGGGGTTCATATGTAAATAGATCTTAACTAATCCCAAACGGTTTAGCTGAGGCAATTTGTTTAAATATCTTGTGCGTACGTGTGCATAAGAAATTATTTCATCTATGACGTAAACCGATAAGTGATTACATTTATCATTAATGTAATATTTAATTATATTTCCTTGTTTTCAAATTGTTACTATGATTGTTTCAGTTGATTTCATTGGGTTTTTGAATTAATATTCTCTAATCTGTAATTCTATCACATTCCTAATTTTCTATTCTTTTCACCGTACTTTTAGTTTTACAATTATAAGATAAAAAATTATAACATTTGGAAATGTTTTATTGAATTTCCTTTAATAAACCGATTGGTATATTTCATCTATGACATAAACATATAAGAGATTACATTTATCATTAATATAATATTTAATTATATTTCATGGTTTTCAAATTGTTATTATGATTGTTTCAGTTGATTTACATTTTTTTGGATTAATATTCTCTAATCTACAATTCTATCTCATTTCCTATTTTCTATTCTTTTCACTGTACATTTTATGGTTTACTGGTTTATAGTTATTAGATAAACAATTACAACACTTGGAATTTTTTTACAATTTTTATTATAAAATTTCATTTAATACGCCGATTAGAAGCATTTTTGAAACTACCATTTCAAATTTTTTTATTATTTTCAAAGATTTAATTTTTCTCCCTCGTTATTTTGAAGTTTAGAGTGGATATTGATTGTTACGCTGTTACGAATGCTAGAACAATTGTTATGGATTAAATAAAATTTGAGAGTTTTTATTTATGGATTATTTTTTATTATTTTATTATTATTTACTTATGTGGTTTTTTTTAGTAACACTCTTTTATCATGAGTTCTTTATATTTTGCATTATCATCAATGCATGATAAGTGAAGTTGTTTTTATGTTTTTGAATTAAGAACTTTTTCATTCCAAGCAATATGTTTCTAGGTATGAAAAAAAAATCTGAGTGATTATTCAATTTTGAAGAAAAAAGTAAAATATCTATGAAATACTAATGATAAAAACTATTTAATTGTTTTTCGTTACCATGTTAAATATCAAAACTGTTAATAAACTATAACGATTTAAATTAATCGTTAAAATTAAATCTATACGAGTATGAGACTATTAAAGAATTTAATAAAGTTCATTTTATGTGTCATTGTTAAGCATTATTAATATGCTATATTTTTTACTTATTAAGAAACCTTTCCGTTTTATAAACATTTACAGTTTTACTTTTTTTAAAAATTTTTTATCAAATTGATTTCATTTTTTGCGAACGAGAATTTTTTTCTAGATAAATGGATTAATTAAATTCCGGGAATGTTATGCTTGATATATAATTAGAAGAGGAGTACATGTTTTTTTTTTTGATAACTTCATATTGTGAAAGATGCTTACTGAATGAAGCCTATCCACAATCGTATTTTTAAAACTTACTACCACGCTGACGAAATGGGAATAATAGTTAATTTAGATTTAGATAAACGAAATTGAATAAATGTTCTTTTGTATTTATTTAGCGAATTTAAATAATAAAAGATATTTTATAAAGATTTTCTATAAAGATGAATTCCTGTAAAAATACAATTGCTTTGGTTTGATTAACAATCTACTTATTTTTTAATCCATAACTATGTTGAATATATATATATATATATATACTTCAAATTATTTATACTATATCGCAAATAAATTGAATAATCTTATAAGTGTATCAAAAATTGTCCAGTCAATACGTTTACATTGAATAGTATATTAATAAATTATTATTTTGTTTAATACTCTCAGCTTTTTTTAATTGGCGATGGCTATATAATTTAAAATAAGGAGTGAAGTATGGAGTAAAATAAGATAAATGTTTGGTTTAATACACAAAAGCATTTGTTAGTAGTAGTTTATGTTGAATATTATTAATAATTAAATCTAAATAATTCACCCTAATTTAGGGTAAAAGATTTCCAATCTATATTCAGTTAAGAAATTGTTAGATTTATATCATCTTTCTACGTCGAGATTTTATATTTAAATGTAAAAAAAGAAGACCACTAAATAGTACAATTATTATAATTTTACTAAATGATGACCCAGATATAGCACAAGAGAGATTATATTAATTTCTTAGGTAATTTTCTCTAATTTTCACGTTTAGAGAGAGGCAAAGATACTTCTGCAATATCAGCTTCCTTATTAGAGCTAAATTTTCCTAAGTAGGACGAAGTATTTAAAACATGCATTTCGTAAACACCAGTTACCAAATTAAGTGATCTAGTATCTTCTTGTTTACTCGGGTGAGTTGAAGTGAATATTAAAAATTTCCTTTGAAAATATTTTTTAAACTATTGTATATTTAAGTCATAAAATGGTGAATACGAATAAAAAAAAAATTGTGAATAAAATATTTTTTAATGTAGTTTAATGTTATAAAAATTGTCATAATGTTTTGGTCATGAATTTGTAAAATAAACAAGTTCACGACAAGATTTGTGTCAAGTTTGACAGTTGATTCCGGTGTCATGCTAAATTTGAGGATTAAGAGTGTTATCAGCAGATTCATCTATATAAAAATTCAATTACTATTTGTTTTTTTATGAAAGATTCCAGAAAAAATAAATTAATTATTTATGTTTTATTTATATGAAATAAAAACTTAATTGCAATTTCAACAAAGTTTTATTTTTTGTATTATTTGTTTAACATTGATTACATGCATCATAGACATAAGGCGTTATACGATGCATTAAAAAATGTTTGGCTGAGATAACTGCCTATGGTAGATCTGGAAATCGGTTCATTCAATGGTTTCCGAATTCATCTGAAAAGACACACACACAAACAAAATGACTAATTTAATAATTTAAAGTATGCTTGCTTCTTGCTTGAAAATTATTGTTTGGTTTCTTAAACATCATTTGTGATTTATAATATTAGTATATTAATTTTTAGTATTATTAGTATTTTTAGTATATTATTTTTATTATTAATTAATTATCGCTAAATAAGTGATTAATTAAAAATAATTATAAATATATTAATTTTTATATTTATAATTTCAAAATTTCCTGTCAATTCCGATAATATATTTGCATTTATTGAATTAAATTAAGAATAAAAACTATTTTTATTCATTAATAAATTTTTCGTAAAGATATGTTCAATTTTAGATGTTAGGACTGGAATTAAGCTTTAACAATGTGCTAAATCAATATTAATCACAATAAAATAAATGCATGAACATTTACTTATTCTTTTAATAAATTACTCTATAATTTATAAAAAATCCATGCTGTAAATTCGTTTAAAGATTTTATATTTATTATTTAAATAATTCTTCCGATTTCATTCCATTACTTAGTATCGTAAAAGATTATCATCAGAAAGTAGAAAAGGAATCCTTTTTATTTGTGTTATGTTTTCTATTCATTATTCTTCAATTATTTCCTATTATTGATGCATGATGACAAATTAAATCATGTAAATAAGAGAAAAAGTATATACTCACTTTAACTGCTTCAGAAGTATACTACTGTCATTGGGAATCTTGTCCATTCATGTACCATTGATTACATGCGTCATACACATATTCACATGCCGGATGACGGAAGTCACTACCACCTCTATTGTCTACATCTATAAAGATAAATACCAATAACTCAATTCAAAGGAATCCAACATTAGAAAACCAGATAAACTAGAATTATTAAAATATTGTACGCGTTATGTTGTTATTAATCACCCTGGTGCTGGAAAACCTACACCAAGTCCAATGACTGGTTCATGGCTAAGGGTAATATGCAGCTTCGCTTGTAGTGAGGAACCACGAGGGCTGAAGATTGACTAAATCTCAATACAACGCTCTACCATCATATTAGACTGAGACATCCATTTTAAAGTGAATTCCGAACCACTGCAAACATTCATGACACAGCCGGAGCAACATATCCACCAACACCAACATCCATCTAACCCGAAAGCTGTTGGCACCGAGCGCCAGAGGGCTAGACACTCGGCCATTCAGGCCCATTCTACACGGAAGACAATTATTACTTTTTTGTTTATCCTTCAAATTAAATAAAAAACTATTATTATTATTAAAACTATTTATTGTTATTAAAATATTTATTATTATTAAAACTAGTTATTATTATTCGCAAAACTATTAGTTATTATTCAATTAAAAAATTTCAGTAATTATAAAAAAATATTCTCTTTAAAAATTACTAAACATAATATTGAATTTTCTAGATTCATTTACCGTCAAATATTCACTTCCTGTATTTTTATGTAAAATTGCATATTATATTAGTTTAAATTTTTTTGTCTATTTCCTGTCATTCAAAGTATCATTAGGAGTATGAATGTTCAAAAATTTGAGTGTTAAAAGCATTACCATCAGATTCATCTTTACGAAAAATCTCCATATTTTCTAACATTATTTTAAAGCGTCGTCAACGATTTTAGTTTTCTTTTAAAAATAGTTTAGAATTAAATAATAAAAATAATGTTAAATAATTAATAATAGCAGAAATATTGATTAATGTTTTAGAGTTCAGAACATATAACAGTTTGCTTAAAAACTCTTTGTGTTTGATTTCATACGATCATTTCGTTCCACAAAACAGTTTAAAAATGTATTGGCATTGTAAAAAAGGTTTCGTTTTTTTTTGTAAAAATTATTATGCCTGTATAATAACAGCCGAAATTTTACTTTAATGATCCGTAAAAAAAATCACATGAATTCAACTAAATAATATGCATTATCTTTAATGGTATATGACAGATAGCTTTTATGCTGATTCTTTTAAGTACCAACGAAAATAAAGAAATGCAAAGACCTTTTCTTCATCCATAGATCCAAATTAAGACCATGTGGAAATTGCAATTGAATGAAGTAATCTCGAAATTATTGGTTAAGAAAACGACACATCTTCCCAGATTATAATGCTTAATCAAATAAATTTCACTCATATAAAATTTCAGAAAATTACATTTGGTCTTTTCGACGATCTAATTTGTTAAGATTCGATCTAACATTAATTTAACAGCAAATGAAAGACTTTTTTCCTTTATATCTTAATACTTCATTTTTATTTAACACATAATTTATGAATGAAATGATCTTAAAAGAAAACAAAGTAGATAAAAATAATTTAACATATAATTTTAAGAAACCGTGTCTATTTATTAATATGCCGGCAAAACAATAGGAAATTATAAATAAGCATTTAAAAGTTATATTTTCTCTAAGTAAGTGTAATGTTTAAAAATGATAACAATTTCCTTTTCACTTAACAGCGATTTAAGTAATTTACACCGATATTAATTTGTAAAATAAATTAATGCAATAACGCATATGCAGAATAAGGATGTTTAGAGTTTTTTACATTTGGTTTACTATGTAAATGATAATACAGATATACATACAAGTCTATTAATTCTTCTAGAAAATTATAAAAAGAAGTATTAAAAAATGCTGACATCCTAAAAAATGGGTACTTTGACATTTAACCTATTTTTATACTGAAATGATTAATATCCACCCACATGATGATGTAACAGGTTGTCGAAGATAAAATATCGAATTTTGCTTTATTTATAGTAAAAACATTTATAAGAAAACTAACTAGTTTTCAGTTTTTTCAGTTGATCAATAGATATTTTTCGTACAAAAGAATTTTTACGCTCAGTTTTTTGAAGGCATTTAAGTTTCATTTTTTAGCTATTTAAATTTTTTTTTAGTTTTAAATATTTTTTCTAGTATCCGAAAATTCTTATAATAAAAGATTTCTAACTTGAAATAAAAATTATAGCGCGATAAATATAGCATTAGAGAGTAGAAAGCAGAAAACACTAATAATTAAAAATGAAAAACAAGAACAAAGAAAATATCCACAGAAAAAAAATTATTGAATCCAGGTATTTATTATTGAATACGATTTATCCATGGAAAAAAAATATTTTGAAACTTTTAATAGTAAATAATCATTTTTATTTTAAGGCATTAATCGGAAGTACGATTTTTGTTATATGTGAGAAAGTATATTTATAATCTAGCAAAAATTAAATATTGATTACTAAAAAGAAAAGCAAAAACTTTCTCATTGTTGCCTTTTTTTATATTATTGCCTTTTTCTTAAAGATTATTTCCTTTTTCTTCTCTTTTTTTATATTATTGCCTTCATTTAAAGTCAATGAATAAAAGAATAGGGAAAAAACCGCATTCGTATTCTATTAGTGATAATGTTTTATTAAAAATTATTCTTACTGTGCTTTAACATTAAAGTGATGATTCATCACAAAGAGATGATTCATCATTTAATGATCAAAATGATGATTAGCATCCTCTAAAATACCGATGTGAAAATCAAAATCCTTTCCGTTTTGTTATATTTTTCATTGTTCTCATAGAGGGCACGGATGAGTTCAACGAATATGAGAACTATGCATGAGTTAAAGAAAAATTAAATCTCTTGAAGTAAATAAAAAAATAGCATAAAATAATGTAGAAGAAATTTTATATCATCATTAACTTACTGAATTTAACATATATGCAATTTTAAAACTATTAATAATTTCTTTAATAATTCTTAAATTAGTAACAATTTATCTATCTATTTATCTTCATATATTTATCTATCTCTCTATCTATATATCTATCTATTTATTTATCTCTCTCTCTTTCTATGTGTATATTCGTATATCTTTTCTTCTAAATATGCTAATGATTTTAATATTCATCCTTCGTATCAAAAAATAGCAATAAATATTGTATATATACTTGTAAGAAACAACATTTAGAATTATTTATGTTAACATTTGAAAAAGATTAATTAATTTCAGTAATAATATTGGATGTTAAATAAACAATATCTCTGCTATTCAACGAATTTTAAAATTAAAGTGTATCAAATAAATCATAATTGTTACTATGAGTTAATGACAAAAAAGATTGACTTGAGATGAGACTGAATTTTTTCCTTGAATCTTGGGTTTTTCTAGAGTCGCAAAAATTTTTTAGTATTACTGCTCTATGTAATTAATATTAAATGTATTTTAAACATAGAATAAAAAAAATAATTAAGAGATAACGCATCTAACGATAAATTGAAAACACTTATAATATGCGATGTATTTACCTCTATTAAACATTTTATTTGAAAATTTACTCATAATAATGCAATTGATAATTTCAGTAATTCATAAAATATACAGAACATTTTATGCGTTATAATACTCATGCGATTTCTTTTTTCGTTAGTTATTGAAAACTAGAATGAATTAAAATTTATACCTTAAATTATTTCTCCAATAAATTTATGTTTTCTTTAAATTAAATTAAAAATGAATAATTAATCTCAAATTGAAATGAATGTACAAAAAAATTATTTACCCATATCGCGAGAGAATCTCTTTCCAAATATGCTTCCATTAAATGGTGGTTTTCGTGTAGTTGCAGGTAGAATTACGACCGACATATAAATAATTAATCTCAAATTGAAATGAATGTACAAAAAAATTATTTACCCATCGCGATCGCTTCCATTAAATGGTGGTTTTCGTGTAGTTGCAGGTAGAATTACGAGAATCTCTTTCCAAATATGCTTCCATTAAATGGTGGTTTTCGTGTAGTTGCAGGTAGAATTACGACCGACATGCATATCACTAGCACCAGAATAGTTTTCAGTAGAGTGGACATTTTCTAGACTTTATCTGAAAAGAAACAATTAATAAATATTTCAAGGTTGCAAAGGAAGCCGAGCAAATCGAATCTATTGTTCTTTAATTTAATTATTAAATTAAAGGCCATTAGATTTCTATATTGAAATTTTGTTTTCAATGCAACCCTCATTATAGTAGAACAAAACAAACAGATTTTGTAATATGTGTTACCAAATATTCTATAACATATAGTATAATATATACCTATATATATAGAATAACTCATTTACCAACATCGACAAAATCTCTTTCCAAATATGCTGTCATTATAAAAGGCTGCTTTCGTGTAGTTGCTGGTAAAATTACAACAGACATACATATCACTACCACCAGAATTGTATTCTGTATATATATATAGATAAATGTGTGTTTGTGTGATTTACATATATGGGACTAAGATAGATCCACCCTTAGTCTAATCTGAATTCTGCTAAATTTTTCCATCGCCAAAATTATATGCCCAAGATCAATAAAAGCTTCTTTCGTGACATCAGAAATGCATACATGATTACAGGAGAATGATGACTAAATGGGGAAGTTATAAAAATATGCATGTCTGTGAAACCCTTCATTGATTTTTGTTGAAACCCTTTCATTTATTTTTATAATCAATAGGCCTTCTATTTTGTAATACGCATCGTAAGAAGGTTTAATGCAATACATTGCCTTTAAATAAAAAACGTCCATAGACTGAAAGACAGTCTTTATTAAATATAATAATTAAATGTAGTCATATTGTAAAATGCAATATGTATCTATGCAGTACATGTAGTAAGTATGAGCTTCTTTCCTTACTTTAAAAATTACATTTTTCGTTTTCACTAAATGTTAACTTATTTTTTGAAACTCGATATCATTTAGATATATGACTGTCTCGTTCAATATAACAATGATGTCGACATTTATTTTTTCTTAAAGATATTTTGAAAATCATGCATTACTTACTTCTTCAAATGGAGTCTCCAAAATTGAACATAAAAATAAATTCTTCAAGTGCGAATTCAAAAAAAATATAAGATTATTCCTTTCTAACATTAAAAATGCATAGAAAAACAATATATATTAAATTTTCCTATTGAATTCAAATGAAATTCCTTAAAAATTAATTGTGATCATTGAAAAAGAATCGACTTGTGTAATGTATTGTAACATTATAATTTTTTGAAACATGTAATGTTTTGAAATATTTAGAACAATTTTCCTGACACGTAATCTTTAATATATAATAACATAATTACAAGTACATTTAACACATATTTCTTTATTCTACTTCTTTTATTACGTTTAGTTTCTTCATTCATTTTTCAAAATAACCAAAGTTTTAAAATAGACATTAATTTTTATTGGACCTTCAAGAACACAGTATGTGGAAAATATTGTGAAAATTAAAACGCTTTGTACAGGAAATATTCATGAAAAATTAAAATTTTAAAATAGTCGATTGGAATAAATTTATTTCTAAAAATATTCCTTGTTAAAAAATAATTAATAAATATGTCCATGTACTTATGATAAATAATGAAGATCTGTATTTCTGCGAAAAAACTATACAATTTTCAGCGAAAGATACATACCGTCATAGTATATGATATTTAATTAAATATTTTGTTATATGTACGATGATTGTACATAATGTCTAGTGAGAAATTAAGATGGAAGAGTCAAGGTCCACAAGAACTAACAATCCATTACATTTTCAATCAATTAATGATGATTTGTCACGTAAGTTCTTATGATCCTATCCCAAAGTAAAGATAACAAAATTAAATATTTTTAGGTCATGGTTGAATTATTTATTCCCCTCATAAATCATGAAAAGACTTCCAAGAAACATTTTTTTCTGTTATTTCTTATTATGATATCTAATCAATAAAAGATTTGAAATTGGAAAGTAAATCTTTGTGTATCTAAATAACATTCAGTAAAAGAAGGATTCTGTCATTGTGTTCACAAAAGGTTTGAAATAGTATATCTTAGATGTGTTTATAGGAAGATTGTGATGGTTTAATTGTATATGTAGCAAAATAATTTATGAATCTCTTTATTGCAAAGTGATTTTACGAAATTATTTTGACGGTAATGTGTTATTTAATGCACCATATTTTTATCTATGTATTAGATTAAATATTATTCAGAAACACATAAAATTTCAGTAAATATTAATATATTATCCGATAATTATCAAAGACATTTCTTGCCAAAAAGTTGAATAGTTTAAAGAAATCTTTTTGACAATGGAAGGAGTAAAAATTAAATGAAGAGTTGTTGTAATATAAAATGTATCATGCATAAAGACATTCTCAAATGGTCTTTTTTGTTATAAAAATATATTGCATCTAAGCATTTTGACTGCGAAATCTAAGTATGTGAAAGGTTACATTGCAATAATTTTAATTTTTTGTTTGCAAATGATGCAAATTATCCTTCTGTAAAATTAATGTATTAAACTATTTTTTTTCCATAATTAACTGAATTCTTCAAGCTTATATCTATCGATTTGATTTAATATTTATTCGTTGATCTATTTGATTTAATATTTATTCGTTGATCTATTTGATTTAATATTTATTCGTTGATCTATTTGATTCAATATTTATTATACGAATAATTAACAAATATTTTAATATCTATAGTTATTTTCAAGAAATATTATGTCCATGAATACATTTTTTTTTAAATTTCTGACCAGGGAGACGTAAATAAATAACTAATAATCATAAAATTAATTTCCTTTATCTTTAGTTTGAATATTTTAATATGCTAATAATTGATGAATAATACAGAAATTCATAATGAGGAATATAATAACATTTCTCTTAAATTTTTATTTCAAATATATAGAAATTAAAATTGATATATTTTACATTCAAATGTAGTAACAAAGATAATATATGTAACGTTTAATGAAAGATAAGCATACTTTTTTTTTTTAAATCTCATTAACTAAATAATGTTGAAAAATAATTGAAGATCTTAGTATTTCTTAATAGAAAGATTTTTTTGTATATATACTTATTTATCTCATGAAAAATTCTCATATTTTTAAGGAAAGAATAATGAAATTTAAGTTTTCAGTTATTTCAGACTTATCGAACTTAAAATCAGAGCCAAAGCGATTGGGAATTGAGTAATTTCTTTACAAATTTAAATAAAAAATTGTCATAAATTATAGAGGTTATCATATGATTTTTTTCTCCACACCCACGTACCTAGGGCTAAAGGTATCATATGCTAGAAGGTATATGATTCCGATCACGCACATTCTACCCTTTTCTGTCACTTATTCTAATATGCCTTCATTATACCTTGGAAGAATCTCCAGAGAATGAATTTATCTTATTTTACTAACAAAACAACTTTGCTGATTAAAAAGCATAGAAAATAAAACGTGACTGTTTTTCTTTAATCTTCACCTTTTATGTTAATGATAAATGTTCGTTACTTTTAAAAAGCAACAAAGCGTTTTGTTCATGAACGTGACATACTTCTTGAATGCGTAAAAATTAGTGCATAAGCTTATTTTGTGGATTGGAGTTGGAGTTTACGTTTCAGGAATATCAAGGGCAGAAAAGAAATTTTATGTTTACCTCTTTATGTAACAAAATTATCTATATATATTATTATTATTAGATACTAGATATATTAAGATTAAAATATTTCGTATGTTATACTTTTGTTATTAATTGTAGTGCTATTTTTTAGGTAAATTAAAAACCCGCTATACAAAATTTAATATTTTTCGTAAAATTTATTATTTTATAAGAACAGAATAAGAAGTATATATATATATATATATATATTCGGTCAAAAATTATTAGCCGTAATGAATATAAAGGCATAGAAAATAAAACGTGACTGTTTTTCTTTAATTTGCACCTTTTATGAAAATTATAACTGTTCGTCACTTTTAAAAACCAACAAAACATTTTGTTCATGAACGTGACATACTTCTTGAATGCATAAGAATTAGTGCATAAGCGTATTTTGTGGATTGGAGTTGGAGTTTATGCTTCAGGATTGTCAAGGGCAGAAGAGAACTTATGTTTACCACTTAATGTAAAACAATTCTCTCTCTCTCTCTTTATATATGTATATTAGATACTAGATATATTAACATTAAAATATTTCATATATTAAATTTTTTTTTACTATTTGTATTTCTATCTTTTGAGTAAATTAGAAACTCGCTATATGAAATTTAATAGAATAAGAAGTATATATGTAAATCTATCCTGTGAGAAATTATTAGCCCTAATGAATATAAAATCATAGAAAATAAAACGTCCCTGTTTTACTTTAATCTTCACCTTTTATGATGATGATAAATGTTCATTAATTTTAAAAAGCATCAAAGTAAAAAGCAAAAACTGCTATCTTTTAAAGACTTGGCAAGTTTGATCTGAAGAAGTTAGTATATGTAAATGCATAGAGAGTATAGTTGAGCATATGGAAATGCAATTCTGCCAAAAATTATTAACTACAATCACAACTTGCACAGAGCAACTTCTAAGAACTCCAAGACTTGAATCTGAAAAGATATGTGAAGGGTTTACGCACCTGTCTTGAGGCTCCAATCTCTTGTCAGTGATGATGGCGTTGTGAAGATCTCACCTATAGGTCCCTACTTTATATACCAACTAATTGCCGATGTAGTTGAGGTCCCTGGTGGTCTGAATTCTCCCTACGCTGTTTGCGCAACTTGTTGAGCTACTAAAAATTGTCCTGGCCTCACGTCGTCGAATCACACGCGGTCAACCTAATTTATCAGAAAATTGTGTTTTTTATTAAATTATCTCGATGCCTTCGTCCGAAGTTGATGTACTTCTTTTCCTTGGGGGTTATCTTC
Organism: Caerostris darwini; assembly: GCA_021605075.1. Classification (NCBI taxonomy): domain Eukaryota; kingdom Metazoa; phylum Arthropoda; class Arachnida; order Araneae; family Araneidae; genus Caerostris; species Caerostris darwini. The sequence continues at coordinate 472,387 of BPLQ01007170.1, read as the reverse complement.
AATGAAAAGAAGTGGGTGGAGGAAGGAAGGGGAAAACGGTTTTTCCTGGGAACTGCGCCACTTGTGGCCAACCAAGGGTGAATGTATTTCCGCAGCATCGAAACAGAGTAATTAACCAGGAGCATCCCTCTGTAGAAAAAAAGAATTAAAAAAACCCTAGACAATCAGAAGTGATAATCCAGTTTTTATGAGTCCCAAGAACAAAGAAGTAATTTACAGACTTAGTTAATATTATTTCAGGGATAGTCGCAGTAAACATCTTTTTATATTAGTTCTTGCCGGTCAGCTGGAAAAATTATTTCATTAAAATTTGAGAAAAGTAATTAAAATTAAACTTTTACAATTAATTTTTAAAGTTTTTTCGGAAAAAAATTTAGTGTTTTTCAATTAACGTGAAGTAATTAAAATTTAAACTATTACAATATATTTTAAGATGTGTTATACTATTAAGATGTGAGATACTATTATAGGCTTATATAATGCTGAATTATTCCCATTTACATTTTAATAAAAATTTATGTATTTATTATAATTATCATAATAGTTATATCTTTTGATTATTTGTATCTAATATATGTTTAAAGTGAAAAGTGCTCAAAAATTGTGAGACATTTTTTACAATTTAAAAATTAAAAAGAAATTGCTTTATTTGAACAATTATGATATATATATATATATATATACACACTTAGTAAATATGCTAACTAATTGAATTATTCCACATCCAGAATATATAGATACCAATGAATTCCCTTTCACAATGTCATATTTTTGTACTAATAATGAATTTTTATTTAAATATGCTGGAAGTACCAATAAATCAACAAGAAGACATTCATTTGTAGGTTTAGGAACTCATTTTTTCTGCTCTAGCAATTTACCTGTATAAGGAAAACTGAAAAAAAATCTTAAAGTTTAACCAAAAACAGATATGAATAAAACTTTTCCGATTAGTTTTATAAATAATAAAAAAAATGTTACTATGGGACCTATCAAATATATTGAGAAGAAAACAGTAATTAATTATTTATTAATAATAAATTAATATTATAATTATTATTAATAAATTATTTATTTATGCATATATTTAAGAAAATTAAGATGGGTATGATTTGTGTCTCTTGACTTAATTTAAATAAGCTTTACGACGTTTATATTCAGATTCGTTCTAGAAAACATAAGCATGTGATGAAAGAAATATAATTCAAATAATGGTTGCCAACAGTATGTCTTTGTACGCTTTAAAATTTGTATAAAAAAGCTCTGTAGTCTTCCATTAAATTGGAATATAAAGTCCATGGTTTTTTTTGCTTATGATTCTGAAAGAAACTCAAAAAACTTTATAAAAAATTATGACTCAAATGAGTCATAATTTTTTAAAAAGTGTTTTTAGAAAAGCCAGAGAAAGAATACGTCATAAAAGTGATGGTACACCGAAACATTTTCGGATAAATTAATAAATAAATTTTCGGTCTGCAGCTTTTTATATTTTTTTTTTTGAGTCTTAAGATGAAGATTTATTGTTGAAGGTGAAGATTGGTGTCGAAGATTCATTTTTTCAGTGATTCATTTTAAAACAAAAATAAAAATCCCACCCATAGAATGATTTATCTTATTGTAATAAAATTTCATCTGAAAATATATTTCGATCTAACATAGAAATGATTAAAGTTTGAATGCCAAGGAATGTATAGCTGGAGCTGAATTTCCGTATGTAGGACAAATTAATATTCAGATGATCGGTATTAGAAATTATTATTTCCATTCAAAATTGATTCTGTCTACTTCAACTGCGCCAATATGCCACATTTTGAGAGAGGACTTGCAACTGGGCTAAAAGAACAGGATAGTCAATGCTTGTTTAAGAGATTTCTTATTAAAAGTTTAAGAGGACTCTTACATATTAAGAAATATATTTATTGTAGTTTTTTGAATAAAAGTCTTTGTTCAAAACTATTTTAAATTTAAAAAAGAAACAAAAGAAACAAAAAAAAGTCACCTAAATTTATCTATATAATATTTTCGATTTTTTACGAATTGAGCAACAAAAATTCTATAACTTGGTTGTGATTCTGTAAACTTTTTTGTTGTTTATAGCACAATTTCGTGAAAAAATACGTATCGTGAAATGACGCCAACACTAAAATATTTTTTGGATGTTAAAAAGCATAAAAGTTCATTTTATTCAAACCGTACAAGTGACATTCTGTCGAAATTTGGTGGAAAATATTTTCTATAACTATTCAACCCTGCACCAGAGTTGCTGTTTTGAAACGCTTTTCCAATTAGTATTTAAAATGTCTTAATTTTTAAGTTTTGAAATTTCTTAGATACGAAGCCTTAAGAAATTTAATATGCCTTTAGACTTCTATTTTCAATTAATTTACAATTAAGAAGATACAGGTAAAAAACTATTTACAAAGCATTTAATAAAAGACGAACGTAAGGAAACGAGTTATATATAGACAAAGAATGGCTTCCGAGACGAGAATCTCGGAAATTAATTATCTTTCAGGGCCAATTTAATTAATTTACTCGGTTTTGCGTTCTTTCTTGTTCTAGCCTTTCTATAGCTTCATTTGATACAATAACAATTTTCTTTATAAAAAATATATTTCTCAAAAAGCATGGAAAACATTATTACTTTAAAAGATCACTTTTTCATTAATTTTCTTATAATTAAAATTGTTGTAGGACTTCATGCTTTTTACGTGTTTTGATAAACATGTTTTTGAAATCATGAAAGGGCAACTACATCTTATTATTTGATAGTTCCAGTTAAGGAGAAGAAAAAGTGGATGATGCTATAGAAAAATAATTATGCGTTTATTCTTCATCGAAACTATGTTTTTTTATATCGAATCCCTACTAAGGCAGAGCCTAGTGAGAATCACAATAAATGCCACTCTGCCATTATATTTTTAATTAGATCATGAATGTATAAAACGTGATCCACGTGCGGCCCATCTAATATATCAATTTTAATTTTAAATGTTATTTGACAGGTTTTCTTTTCAAAATACTTTTATGAAAAGACTTAGATTTTCGCCAAAGATTAAATATGGTACATGAAGCCATCTCACGTTTAATCAAGGAGTAAACATCTAAAAAAGAAATGGGACTCTCCGTATATTAGCCACCAAAAATGGTTATTTTAAGAATCATTAGTACTTTAATCAACAATCTTTTAATAATAATGTACAAGTTTATTTAGTTGTACAAACTAATAAATGTACAAGTTTATTTAGTTGTACAAACTAATAAATGTACAAGTTTTATTTTACATTCTTACATTAGTACCTATTCTTAAGTTCAGATAATTAGAAAGCTTATTTGAATCAATATACAGGGGTTATCAAAATAATTTAGACACACTAAATTTATAAGAAATCATTTACTAATATGACATATGACTGTCTTTGGCATGTAATACAGCTTGGATTAGCCTGGGAATCAAATCATACAAGTGCTGAATAGTGTTTAGAGGAATATGGAACCATTCTTCTGGGTGATATTGTGGAAGTTCCAGGAGAAATGCTAGTGGAAGATATCGATTCCGGATTGAAAGCTCTAAAATAGACCATAACGATTTTAAGATGTTGTTGAGGTCGGGGATTATGCGGGCCGAGGTAGATGTTTCACTTCATCCTCGTGTTCATTAAACCACGATTAGGCAGGTTCCACTGTATGAATAGGAGCATTATCATCCTGGAAAATTACATCTCCTGCAGGAAACAAAGTTTGCATTATAGGATGAATCTGGTCAACTAAAATTTTTCTGTACTTCTCCGTGATCATTCCTTTCAGGGTTACAATTTTGCCAGCAGAAAAACATGATATGGCTGCCAATTCCATGACAGATTCACCTCTATGCTTGGCAGTTGGAAGAAGGCAATCACGATCATACGCTTGTGCAGGTGCCGTCAAAATGTGCACCAGTCCTGCTGTGGGGAAAAATGTGAAAGATAATTCGTCTGACCATATAACTGTATTATATCTAACGACCATATCAAACGACAAGGTTTCGTTGTTGCGGCACCACTGTAAAAGACGTTTGGTGTTAACAGACGTGACAAGTTGATTATAAATTGCTGCTCTGCTGTAAATGTCCTGTTTATGACGGTGCCTCCTAACTGTAATTATTGACACTGAAGAATCCAGTTTACTGCAGTAATGGCCACAGGTTTCGGGTTCGAGTCCCGGAGATGCCATGGATGTTTCTAGTGATTCGCAATCAATTTTAAACCTATACGTATCCATTTTATACCTGTAATATGACTGTAGAGTGTTGGGAGTAGGGTTGACAACCCTACCCCGTGAAAAAGAAAACATATCATGTTTCGGAATCTGCCCTCAAGCAGATTGGATTGGCCCACTATGGGGCAATTGCGCTATTGAAGAAGAAAAAATCACATTGACTGTACCATCTTACAATATTCGTGTACTGTAAGAACATGTTTCGTCATTGGAAAGAGAATATTTAACTGATCTAAGGGAGACATTGAAAATAAATCAATTATTAGCCCATGTTATTTTGTTATTTGTTGGAATAACATACATTTTTTCGTATGCTGCTACCATCTTATCACGTATGCAGGTATTCGTATGCACGTATGCAGGCAAAGGTATTCGTATGCAGGATGGGAATATTGAGTATCTGTGACAATAATAACAATGATTACCTTAATTGTTATTTAAAAAACTGAAAATATATTTTCTGCTTTTTTTTTTCTATTCGCAAAAGTTCATGGGAAAAAATAAAAAAATAGAAAAATAAAAAAGTTTACGGAAATTTATTTTTCCTTAAATTTCTAGCATTAGATATTCTAAGGTTGCTGCTTATGCAGCAATTCTATGGAAGAAACTTATATCTGACAAATTACATATATTTATAAATTTATAAGTATAATTTAATAAAAAAGTAATCTGTTACAAATAAGGATTTTTTCAAAATTCCGTTTCCATGTTCTGTTATATTAAACAAAACATTATACAATGTTAAGGCACACTCTATCTCATATATGACCACTTGTCACATGTAAGTGTGAACGAGTGAAAAAAAAAATGATACGTAAAAATGTTTCAACAAAATTTCCCATTGTACATCAATTACCTCTATTAGCAGAAGTTTATTTAAAATTGTGATAATTTTTGCTAATTTTTTAACTGTTTTTTATGTAACAAGATTTTTTTAAGACACATAACAGGTGGGCTGAAAGGTTCCTAGGCTGACACATAGATAGCGCTACTAGTATTAAATCCATATGAGTTTTAGTTAGCCCTAACCTTCAAAAGACATGTGTATAAATTTGACAGCTGTTGCACTATTAGTATGTGAGTTATAGCATTTTTAGTGAAGTTATTGCATTTTTAGTGTTCATCAAGTGCAGTCCACTCGGCTGACTGTCGATTGGACTCCGGTATGAAATGATGGAGGCAAGTTTCATCCATTGTCCCATATCGGCACAAAAATTCGGGTTTATTACGATTGAACAGCTCCAAACAGTGCTTAGAATCATCAATTCGTTGTTATTTTTGGTCGATTGTGAGCTCGCGCGGCACCCACTTTGAACAGATCTTTCGCATATCCAAATATTCATTCACGATATGCCCAACACGTTCCTTTGATATCTTTAGGGTCTCAGCTATCTCAATCAACTTCACTTTAAAGTTATCAGAAATTATTTTGTGGACTTTTTTTATGTTTTCGTCGGTAACAGCCTCTTTGGGGCGTCCATTGCGTGCATCGTCCTCGGTGCTCATTTCGCCTGGTGCCAAAGTCCTGGTTTTCCTGGTGCAAAGTCCGAATAATGTTTATCAAGCCAATCCTTGGCTTCAATAGTATTTTTTTTTCGCCAAAAAGCAATGCTTTATTAACACACGAAATTCCTTTTTATCCATTTTTTCAAACCAACAAAAGTTGCTTCACTAAAAATGCTATAACTCACATACTAATAGTGCAACAGATGTCAAATTTATACACGTGTCTTTTGAAGGTTAGGGCTAACTAAAAATCTAAAGGATATAATACTAGTAGCGCCATCTATGTGTCAGCCTATGAATCTTTCAGCCCACCTGTTAAGTGTTACATATGCATTAGCAAAAATTTATTTTGTTAGCAAAAAATAAAATAAATAATCATATAATGTTTTTTATAGGTAGTATGTTTAATAGCTTCTAATTTCACAAACGATTAAACTAATTTAAGTATTTTCATTACATTCGTGTACTAGATAATGTAATTTTAATAAAGGATATTAATTTTATTGACGTCATATATAACCTTGCAGCAACCTTTAAGAATAGTTTAATAATTTAAAACCACTAAATGCAATCAAATTAGATTATTGCATTAAAATAAGATTTTAAGAAGGAAAAATGTTTACTAGTATAAATTCATAAGCACAACTCTATTCAATTAATTCTACTTAATTCTTTTTCTCCAGAATATAGGTTTTTTTTTATCAAGTAATAATTTATGTTACTCAATTAAAAAAAATAAATGAAATTTCTAGGAAGAGTATTTGTCAAAACATTTAACAAAAAATAATCATCTGTTGCATTGTAAAAATTCTATTCTTTTCTCTATTTTCTCTATTATATTTCTCTATTCTATGTAAAATTCTGTAAGAGTTTCTTGTTGGATATAAATGGTCACATCTTGATGATTTTCATGTGGTAGAAATGAAGTTTTACTTTTCAATTAATTTAAAGTTTACTTTTCGATAAATCAGATGCAATATGTATTAAATGTATCAGATGTAAGATGTAATAAATATTACAACATTATTAAAGATTGAGAAGAAATAACCTCATCAGTTGAGTATTTCTCTTAAATTTGTTTTCATAATGGAATTTTTGCATCTTACATTGTTACATCAGTTTAAATTAAAATTTCTTAAACAGTTTTTTTTTTAAAATATCAATACAAAAATATAAATCAATCATACCATATATCAAAATCATTTCAAGGTTTTAAGTAAAAAAATTATAGAACTTTAGGTACCTAAGTTTAAGAGAAATCTTTTAGTTAGACACATATTGCTATTTTGAATGTAATTAGTATTTTAAATGAAAATTATTTATTACCATATTTGATGTAATTACAGAATATTAATAATTAAAATATAAATACAAAAGAAATTTAATATTTATGTTATTTGTAGGTTTTATTTAAACGATATATATGTTTTTAATGATAAATAAATACAATAATATAATAACTATAAATAAAATTTTATCATTTATTACATTTAAATACACTCATGTCCATAAATTAAGGATAATGAAGTTCTGGCAAAGAAAGAGACAGAAGCAAAAAAATTTTGACTTATTTGTAAAGTCTATTTATTAAACAAAAGGTAAAGAGCAAAAAAGATGCTATATGTTTGACATAATTAATAAAAATTGCGATTTTTACTTCCTAGAGCAAATTTCAAAAAAGAACCTATTTACAAAAAACAGTATAACAGGGTTAGTATGATGGTTAATATGGAGTATGTCTCCCGGACGATGCAATACAGGCCTTACAACGCCTAGGCATGCTGAGTATCAAATTATCAATCTGATCTTGGGGAATATTACACCACTCATCAAGCAATGCCCTTCGAAGTTCCGGTTGACAGGTGGGAGGGGGTTGACGGGCTGCAATTCGTCGGCCAAGCATATTCCACACATGCTCTAATAGATTCAAGTCCGGTGAGTATGCTGGCCAATCCATACGGGTGATATCCTCCAATTGAAGGCATTCGTCTACAATGTTTGCACGGTGAGGAAGGGCGTTGTAATCCATAAACAGAAATTCAGCACCCATGGCGCCCCGAAACAAACGTACATGTTGTTCCAGAATGACATCCCGATAGCTGTGGCCTGTCATCGTTACACTCTGAACATGCAGGTCAGTTCTGGAACCAAGAATAATTCCTCCCCAAACGAGTCATCCTGCACCACCGTAACGGTGTCGTTTAATGGTGTTCTCTTGGTGGTAGCGGGTACCTGGTGCTCTCCATATGAAAGTCCGGCGAGAATCAGACTGCAAACTAAACCTGGACTCGTCGGAAAACATCACACCAGACCACTGTTGCGGTGTACACAATGCATGCTCTCTACTCCAGGTTAATCGCAGGCGACAGTGAGTTGCGGTGAGTGGAACACATCTGACAGGCCTACGAGCATATAGACCAATGTGCCCTAAGCGTCTGTACACGGTCTGCCTTGAAACTGTCGTACCGGTAGCTGACGAGACAGGTCTGATGCTGTGCTCCGTCTGTTTCTTTTGGCAGTAACTGCTAAATGCCGGTCCTCATTCGGCGTTGTAACTCGGGGGCGACCTGTGCTGTAACATCTACTCACATTACCATCATCTTGGAATCGTTGCCAAAGCCTGGAGATGACACTCTGGGCGATTCCAAGTTCCTCGGATACTTCCAGCTGGGTACGTCCACATTCCAGTCGTCCGATAATTCTACCACGTAAAAAATCATCCAAATGCTTCCTTTGTGCCATAACTATGCGGTTATTGCACTGAAAGGCTTTTAAAGCGCTTGTGAACAATTTTACTTCTTTGCCACCATTCCTTAGATACCCCTCTCTTACACTCTCGTCATTGTGACGTACTATCCGCGCCATCTGGTGGTTTCCTGTAATTTGCATTATTCTTTTTCAAGATGTGTGTGATAATTCTACAGGTGAAATTTTTATTTTAGAGTTCAATTTCTGTGTGATTCTGAATTATCCTTAATTTATGGACATGAGTGTATTATGTTGTTTTCCCTGGTTTGACTTCTTTGTTAGTCATAATTTATCTGGAGAAAATCCTTGTAATAAAGTTATTTATATTTTCAATGATGCTTTCATTGTTATTAAGATATTTTTAACCTTAAATAATTAAAGAATAAAATTATAGAGCCATTTAGTGCATAGTTCAATAAAAGAACAAAGCATCAAAGAAAAGCAACAAATTATTTTATAACAAAAAATATTTGAAAAATCATTATTATATTCATGTAGTAAATTAACTTTGTTTTATTCATGTAGTAAATTAACTTTGTAATATTCATTTTTGTTACATAAAAAATCTTTCCTGCAGAATCAAAAAAAATAATTCGATTTTACTTAACCAAATGTTTTTACACCTTTGTTTGGTTCTTATTTAAAATTAATCTTATTTAACTACATCTATTTTCAAACTAAGCAATTGCGTTTCATTTTTTAAAATACAAAACTTTCAAATTTTTATGATGTGATTGTAAATATATTGTAAATTTTAATTATTATTATATTATTAATTAATTTTGCATTATCAATAATTCCGCATAACCAGTCATTATTCTAAAATTAGAAAAAAAAGTCAGCTTTTTTTTCTCATAATATTTTTCCTCGTCTGTTGAGTTTATTTTTATTTTTCAGTTCATTTTTTATATTCCTTTTTCGATTTTTATGAGGTAGTATGTAAAACTATGTGAAGAAGTTATTGTTAATCTTTAGAATATTTAATTTAATAATCAGTTCATAATTTTTCTTTGAATGTTAATTTTGTGTTTTATATTTTGGTAACTTTTGGGGCAAATAAATATTGTATTAATATAAACGTCGTTTTTTCAAATTCATATGATTGCTGGTAATAATAATAAAATAATATCGCTATATGTTTTTGAAAATTTTAATCTCCTAGTATATAAACATTTTGACATTTAAAAAATAATTTATCAGAAGTTAATTATTATATTTTTAAAAGAATAAAATTTTAAGCCACAGGGTAAATTAATGTTTCTAAGTAACAAATATAAATATTTTTCTAAATTTGAGTTAATAAACTGATCGAATTTGTTTTGTTGTGAATCTGAAAAAAAAAAAAAAATTTTTTTTTAAATTTCATCTGTCAAATTTTAAGTATTAACTGATTTTTTTCACGACAAACATATTCAGCGTTAAAAATAAGTTTTAAAATTCAATCGATTTTAGAAATTTCTTGAAGGACAGCAAATTGCTATTTATTTCAACTAAGTTTGCTAACTATATATTTAATTTAAAAACTGAAAAACATTCTTTAATTCATGAAAAAATAATTCTGAAAATATGGATAGGGAAAATCCATGAAATAATTTTAAATAAAATAAATACAAAGTATTTCAAAGAGTAATAAATAATTAGTACAGAATTCGTTATTGAAAAAGGTTATTTTTTAAAATTCGGTTAATTAAAGTTAAATTTTGGTTTTTAAAAAAGTAGCTAAAACTGTTATTAAAAATGATTCTAATTCCCCAATTTTTTTTTATGATTAAAATAGAAACTAAACATAATTTGTATTCATTATAAAAATTTCTAACTATTTCTAATAAATTTGCCTTGTCCTTTGTTAGTTAAAGGGCTTTATTCTTTGAAAAGCAAATAAAAAGAGAAATGCTAGTTTTAAAGAATACGATACAATTGAAGTAATCAGGAAAAAATACGAATGCATAATAAAAGTAACGATAAAAAAACAACAACGATCTAGATTAAAGATGTGTTTTCTTCTATCTTTGGCAAATAATTTCAAAGAAGTTTCTAACGACACTATTCTTTTTCCTTCTTAATAAAAACAGAACTAAAAAATTCGGAATCGTTGATCTTTTCTTAATGTGGTTTCTGCGGATTCTTTTATTTCTTTTTCCTCGGAAAGTAGTTGTTTTTACTTGGCTGCTCAATCTAATCAGTGAAGTTCTGAAACTCATTTACTCTTAGAAGTAATCAACAGGTTACTCAGAAATTAGCGTTAAGAATTCTTTTGATGAGAGGAAATATTTTCCTTTTGAATGCAATACATCAGTAGTTTGCATTGTCATCATTAACCATATTTTTGTTATGATTCAAACAGATAGTTTGGAATAATGCAATTAAAGTGCTGCCACATTTTTAGTGTTGAAAGCGAGTTCTGTTTCTTTTAATCTATATTTTGTATAATTATCCTCTCATTTTCATTTTAGGTAAAATAATTAATGGAATAATGTTTGAATAAGTTGAATTGGATTTGCAGGCTTCTATATACCATATGCAAATACATTTTTTATTGATTATTAAAAAAATCTAAAATATAAATTCAATTAAGTAGTTTGAATATATTTCGTATTAATATGTAAATTCCAATATTTAGTTTTTAGGGTAAAATGGATTTATAATGTTTTCTAAAAAGTGTTTTAATGGTCTAAACTTTGTATGATTTCAAACATGTATAGTACAATCCCTCTACAGTACACTAAAAAATAGATCACCCTCCCCCCTCACAAAAAATCTGTCAACATATATAAAATGTTCCACTTTTTAGAAAATACATAGAAACGACTTTAACTACGCCTAAATTTAATAAATATATTTTTAGTAATAAATTATTTACGTTTCCAACTACTGATACCTTAGAGTTAAGTTACATATAATCAGGTGTGTTAATGGTCTAAGAATAAAAACACATGATCTGAATGGACTGTAAACAAGTAATATAAAAAACAAATTTTAAAGTCAATTCCTACTTCTTTTTACTATATTGCAGAAAGGTTCTTTACAAATAAAGTTGAAATTTTGCTTTTACATCTGGCGCCATCTGTTATTAGATATATGCAACTTAAATGTAAAAAAAAAACCCTAAAATTAATTAAATTTAATTAATGAGTTAATATTTGAAAAAGTTGTGTTAACATCAAGTGTCATCCACTACAAGTTAAAAAATATGTATTTGAACTTGAGTGGATGAATAAAAAGTATTTTATGAACAATTGAAAATTTGAACAAGATATATATAGGGAGAGTGGGAACTAATAGAAGGAATTGAAAAAAACAACACTTTTATTGGAAAATCAAACGCACCCTGACGATGTTACATTTATTTCTCCTTCCGACCAGCTCACTCCCACGCAGACGAAGATGTTTATATCATCTGGCGCTAGCTTCCACTTCGATTTTTTAAAACATTATATGCACATGGAGCTATTTATCCGTGATGCAACAAGGTGTGTTCTGGTAATGTTTAATAACTGTGTTTTAATAAAGTAATACTATAAATTATTTTAAGATAATTTGTTTTCAAATTAGTTACTGCAGTATTTATTTTCAGTTATAGTATACAGCAAAATAATTAAAAGACTGTACAATTACCGTAGTTTAACGTTTCGTAAAAAAACAAAGCAAAAATCGATTTGATAATTAAATCTTGTTTCAAAAATATACACTTGTAGAAAATGAAATCTCAACACCAAGAAGAAATAAGTTTAGACGAATACAATTTAGGCAAAGCATTTGTCTATATACTTATTTGATTAATGTTTCAAAGTCAAGGTTTAAAGTATGCTCGAGAAAAGCCATTTCAAATATGAAATGGTGGTACATTAATAACTGCTGTAGTCTCCACGATTTTGAATGCAAGCAATCTTATTTACTTGTAGGATAAAATGTATGCAAACGTGCATACATTGTATCCTACAAGTGTGTTATGCCATTTTGTGGGATGGAATTCTAAGTCTGTTGTATTTGGTCAGTCAAATCAGCAAAGGTCCGTGCTAGTTGTGGATGATTCTAGATATAAGTTGTCACAAACGGGTTCGATTTGTGAAAGATCTGATGACCTCGTTAGGAAATTGCTCCCTAGAGCATAACTCCAGGTGTAGGCCCAGCGTGTCTGCGACACAGGCAGATTTTCTCCCAGGGCTCCTTCTAACCAACATACCTAGCCACCTTCTAACCAACATACAGCCATTACTGGTACCAAGACAGAAATGTCTCTCATTTGAGAATGGAATACAACAGATCTCCATTCCGCCCTCCAATAAGCTCTAGTGTGGCTCAGTTGGTGGTGATTTGGAGTTAATGGCATGAATACTGGGCGGAGTTTTCCCTCAAGTAATAGATTTGTTATTTTTTACTATGTCACTCTGATGCTTAATAGGTTTCCAGTATTTTCAAACACATCTATGTTAATAAAAGTTCGAATTTTGCTGCAGGTGCAGTACGATGCGCTACAGCTATACTGCGAATGCGCTGCGTACTTCTCAATAGTGGCCGGAGATGAATTTTCTTCAGACAGTGCCTTCCCTTGATCATTGCTGCCAAGTAACATGCACAGTGAATTCATCCCTGCCTAAGTCATTCTACAATATCGTTAAACGAAAATCCACCTTCTGGTAGTCCTATTAAACGGCTTCGTTCATATTCAGTAAGCTGCAGATACTGCCTTATTCGTCTCTTTAAACGGGATTTTCACTTTAATCTAGCTCACAACGCCCAATCCGGAATAAAAATAACGCTCATGAAGTTATTTGCGTATTTTAAACAATTGCGTATTTTAAACAAACGTCATTTTCATGTTCATAGTGGCGCTAAAAACATTCTTCTGACACAATGTAAACACACCACCTAATTTTAGTTTAAATAGCACAATTCATTCTTGGTGTTAGGATTTCATTTTCCGTTAGTGCATATACAAAACATACTCCTTACTGTATTATTATTATTTTTTTAAATTTCCCTTTAATTTTAACATTAGGCAATATTTTAATTGTGTTGCATTATCAACACAGTAGACATTGTTTAATTTATTACTATAAATTTTAAATAAAGTCATTAGCCAGATGTCCACATTATAGAAGGGGGATACTGCATCTACTAAAGAAAACAGAGTCTACAAAACCTTTAAAGCAATTCACTGCCATTTTAGGGAATTTAAATATAAAATTCAACTATCTGATTTATATTATGTCTCTGTTACGTTAATTTAATATAAAAAATCGTATGAAGTGTTTGTGATCAATTAAAATAGATTTTAATTAATTTAAATAGACTTGTGGAATGTTATTAAATACATTTGTTAAATTAATTGATCAAGCCTGTGAAACATCGATAATTAATATTAAAATGATGATTTAAATTAATCTAGAAATAAAAAAAATCTACAAATAATTAAAATTTAATTGGTGATTTAAATTAATCTACAAATAAAAGGAACAAATTTCGCCGCAAGAATTTTTTTTATAAAATTATTTTTTAGTGGGTATTTAGTCAAAAACAGAAAGTGCTTTTAAAACTTATCTTTTCCTCACATTTGACCTGAATTCCAAAATTGCCAAAGAATTTTGAAATGTGAGTTAATTAATGGAGATTTTAAATGCGTTCTGAAATTAAAAATAATGCAAAATTGAAAAAGAATGCAGAAACGAGGACAAGCATTAATCCTAAATGTTTATCGCAGGAACTTTTAATTTTTTTAAAGTCCTTTTTTTCATTCCTTCTGCTGTCTATTGTTCACAGAAGAAATATTTTATAATAGCTTCAACAATTAGAAATGCATTAAATAATGTTAAATTCTTGTTATAATTTTTATTTTACTAAGCACTTGCCAAATATTAGTTGGTTTTTAATGAAGGAACGCTGAATAGGAAAGAATTATGGAATGAATTCTAGAATACTTTTCTCTCCCATTATGTTCAATTGAACTTTTACGTAGTTAACTGGTTAATTATTTTCAATTAATTATTTCATTAACCTTTCTTTCCTTTCAATACATTGTATCTTTACTAATATATCCCCAAACCAGTCTTTTTTGCTTTATTAATGTTTTATACATTCACATGGTTTTAATTTTTCGATATTCTATAAAAGGTCCATATTTTATAATCACTTTTATGTTCATTAGATATTCTATAAAGTGTTCATATTTTGTAATCAATTTTATGTTGATGCTATTGATAGACGAGTGATTGCGTGTATTTAGAAGTTCATTTTCAAAATATATATTTTAGATCTTTTTTTTTTTTTTTTTTTTTTTTTTTTTTTTTTTGTTTTGTCTTAAATTGTTATGAATTGTTTTTTTCTTGACTAGATATTATGGAAAAAAATCTATATCTGAACTTGGTATGAAATAATTATTTTATTTTACTTTAATTTGATTCAGCTTTGTATGTTTTTAGATATTTCTCACAGCAGGGAGAAATGAGAAGGAATTTTTGAGGCCTAATAGACTAGAATATTTATGTATACTACCTGATATTCAGTTTGTTTTGCTTATAATTTGTGACTTAGATGTTTAGACAGATGGTTCATATTTATATTATTTGTTTTATTTTATTATTTTTTAATTATTATTTTGTATTTATAACAATTTTGTAAAGGAAAAAACATTTTGTTCCTTTGCACTACAGTGTTCAGATAAGAAATATTTTAGTAGTGTTTTTGGTAGATGTTAGACACATTGCATAATTTCCTAGCGACCATCTAGAGATGGTACATTTACAAAAAATATTATAAAAAGTAATTTTAATGTTTTCTATTGTACAGTGTTTCTCATTGCTCCCATACATTTAATATTTCAAACTTGTGTTAAATTTGTCATTAAATCTAATTTCAGAAATATTTTGAAAAGGAGACAATAAACCTGAATATATTTAATTTTTAGTAAAACAATTTTTTATACATGGAAAATTTACAAAATAAGAATGCTCTGAATAGATCAGTAGCAACTACAATAACTGGCCAAACGTATTGTGTGCATTTCTTTTTCAATTCCTTCTATTAGCTCACACCCTCCCTATATATATCTTGTTCAAATTTTCAATCGTTAATAAAATACTTTTTATTCATCCACTCAAGTGCAAATACATTTTTTTTTGAACTTGTAGTGGATGACACTTGATGTTAATAGAGTTTTTCAAATATTAATTCAGTAATTAAATTTAATTAATTTTAGTTTTTTTTAGATTTAAATTGTATGTATCTACCAATAGATGGCCCCAGATGTAAGAGGAAAATTTCAACTTTATTTATAAATGACTTTCTGCAATATAGTGAAAAAAAAAGCAGGAATTAAATTTAAAAAATTTCTTTATATTACTTTTTTTTTTTTTTTTTTTTGTGAGTCTTTGGTAATGTTTTCATTTACATTTGACTTTTTATAGACATATTAAATAAATAAAAAAATGCAATGGATACATTAATTTAAATTTGAAATTTTTTTAAAGTAAAATATTGCATTACCGTAATTTACAGATTTTGTACTAAACAAATGTTATTATTTAAAAGATGTCAGCCAGATTTGTCTCAGTGTTTCTTTGAAATGAGGGTGCCTACAGCCCCATTTTTAGTATTTTTAAATCCGTTTCGACGTAGAATTTTTCAATTTTATTTCAAATATTTTACTTAAAGTGTTAATCTCATACAAACATATAAAAATATATTAAAATTAAAATGTCATGTTCAGATATTTCAGTTTTTGATTAATAAAACTTTTTCTATTAGGTAAATTGTCATATGAAATCAAAATTCTGTTTTAATGGACAATAACTGAAATAGACAAAATATTTTTTACGACTATTAGAGTGAAAAAGATTTTTACAAAAATTTATTATAATTTCATATAGAATTTAATAAAAATATTACTTAATGATACTAAATTCCTCTTAGTGATATTTTTAATTGTAACACCAGTATTGATGAGTTTTATTAAAGTGATGTTTTTTAATAGGATCAAAACATCAAAATTAATTTTGAACTGTTGATTTATGTAAATTTTCTCTACTCACATTTTATTTCAAAAACTGAACATTCAACTACTTAAATTTTATGAGAAAAATCAGTCACATTCTATATTCTGGACTTGTGATTAATTTAAGCAATTACGTTAAAATGTCTAAACGAATATATATACACTATTAATGTATAAAAAATCCATATTTAATTTGTTATATTTTTACATTGACATGACTTAAGTTAAAACAATGCAAGTTCTAAAATCAAAAAGAAATTTTCGTAGAATTTTTCGTTCTTCAACTGAAATTGAAAGAAGTACTGTATGATATTTGAAAGAAATGTCATATGTTCTTTAAATGTAGAATATTATTATTATGATAATTACCTTGGAAAAATACTGAAACAATGGTGTATTCTATTAACTTGTTTTTGGCGAGTAGAAAAATACTAGATTTTTTTTTTAAATATCGAGATCCTCTTTTTCTGAATTTAACTATTGTAAAAAAATTCAAACTAAGTTATGTTATCTTTCGTCAGCTACCTTTATGGTAATATAACGCTTTTTTTTTCATGGTTGCGAGCTGTCAAATCTATTTGGCTTAATTTTCTTTCTGTTTGATTTTAATTACTTTTTTTTTGAAGAAGTAGGAAATCAAATTTTTTTTGTACAATGGATACATTAGTTTTATTTCATTATTGTTACCTCTGGTTCTCAAGTTTGTCAAATAGTCTTAAGTATTACCACCATCTGCTAGATTTTATTTACATGAAAAATTTAAATAGCTTTTATCTATCCATGAATATAAATTATTATAATTTTGTTACCGGAGTATAAATAATTCAATGTGTGAATAAATGAATTCTAATACAAAGAATGATTAAAAACTGTGCACAAATATATTTATTCATTATTTGTGTACTTGATTGAGAATATTGTCAATATGGAAGTGTCTGTATAATTTGGAAACAATAAAGAAACAACAATAACATCATAGGTAAATGAATATTTATTTTCTTATACGCCAACTTATAGAATTACACATGAAAATTTTGTTCCAAATTCATTACATCAGAAGGTTATTACAACATATATCAGAAATTGAAATTTTATGTATGAAATACTTATTTGTAGACATATTTTTACAATTCTGCAGAAATTGGACCCATTCAACCACAACCGTACTTTTTTTGCAGAAAAATTTTACTTCTGTTTCAATACAATTAATAGTTTTCTACTTACTTATTTTTAAGGTATTCTCATTTTTTTATACAGGGTATTAAATAAAATGCAAAATTATAAAAAGAAAATAATTAAAAAATTGTAATAAATAAAATAAAATATATTAATATTAAATACACTATTAAGCAATTTTAGCAATTTAGATAACGTTTTAATGCCTTTTTACCAATTATAACTACATCTCAAGAATTTACGAAATGTATACACTTATATTATCCGATAAAAAAATACAATTAACACTAAATTATGAAATTGTATTTCTTGTTAAAAATACAGTAACATGTATTTACATTTACAAAAGTCATGCAATTTCTTCTTCAATACTCTCCTAATTAAACTCTAATATCTACAATGATATCATGAAACATTTTGAAGCACCTCAGTATTATAATTAATTTTTTTCATTTGTTAATTTTTTAACTGTTAATTTAACTGTTAATAATTAATTAACTGTTAATTGACTGGTTATATTCTGCTTTCTTTTCATATGTCTAAGATTAGGGAAAAGTAACATATTATATATTACATTAAATTAAATTAAATTTATGATATCATTCTCAGTTTGTTAAAAGAATTTTTTTCTCTTTATAATATCCAACGAAATTAGTATGAAATCGGAATTAAATTATTAATTGAAATTGAGAATGTATTTTTACAATTTAACACTTTTTATGATGCAAATTTAATAAAAGTAAAATCAACTTTATTAAACAAATAAAAATTTTAATTTAACTGCATTTTATGCTTAACAAAAATATATATTTAATTTTTATAGAAACAGATTACTTTATTATTTGAATTTTCTGATTTTCATATTAAGTAATTTTAGAGCATATCCAAAAGTAACTATAAATAAACTTAAGCAATATAAATTATTACAAAAGCATATTTTAGGGACTCTATAAGATTTTATGCTTCTTACAAAATTTTATGCTTCTTTCTTTTGCTTAATTTCGTAATTTTGATTTCCAGTAAAAATTTATGTTATTTTTCCATTTAAGCACCTTATTTTGAAAGAGCAATGTTACTTTTTATAAATTTTATGTTTGTAATGTTTCTAACAAATGAAATTTATTTATTAATTTAAAATATAAGCTAGTAAATAATATTTTAAAAATATAAAAAAAAGAAAGAATGTTTGGAACTTTGGCCAATGACTTATTTCTTAATAAATAAAAAAGCTAAAAAAATAATAAAAATAAAAGAAGCATTTATCAACTCATACAACTACATTAAAACAGATACAAAAATTACATTAGAAATTTTATTTTGTTGAGATTTTCGTATAATTTCTTTATGTTGAAGAAAAGTAATAATGTTTTCAGAATATATACTGTAATTACAAATATACACAATAGATGGCACCATATACTAACACAGATAAGAACGGATATTTTTTAAAAATTAAGGAAGGATCCAAAAACTCAAAGAAAATAGAAACAAATAAACAAACTTTAATGTAGCTATTTCAAGATGTAAGTAAATATTTTCAAATTATTAGTTTAAAAAAATTTTAAGGAAAATTACAGTGATATATTATTGCTCAAAAATATTAAAAACAATTTCCCTAAATAATAATATTTAAATTTGGGATTTTAAAAGAAATAAAAAAACAACAACAACGAAAGAATAATTCAGACGTGAAAATGATTTATATAAATATGTATTTACGTGCCAATTTTATAAATAGTTTGGAAAATGTTGTTTTGAAATTTTAATTTTTTTGTTTTGATAATGTTCCGCAGAGAAACGATAAAAAAAATAAAAAAATACGTAAAATGAGAAAATATAAAATCAAAATATATCTTTAAAAATTTTCTAACAATAACTTGAAAAATTGCAATAATATGTCTTTTTGTGGGGTTTCTGTAGTTAGATGCTTTTAACATGGAAATAACTGTCTCAAAAATTTCACTTTGGATGTCGCATGTTTATGAAAATGAATATTTTGCTAAAATGCTGTTAGATTTAAAATATTAACTAGGACTAATAGAACATTACTAATAATTACTGCTCTTTATTTTTCTTGGTATAATGGTATTTTGTCCTTATGATCTGATTTTATTGAAAAGAATAAATTTAATGATATTTCATTTAAATACTAAAACAAGATTTTCTTGCTAGCAAAGAAATTGAAATTTTTTATAAAAAAAAATAATTTTTCCGTCTATTGTGAAATATTTTAAATTACACATCACTTAAAATTATATAATTAATATAGGAAACAAACCGAATTTTTTATTTGCTATTAATTAAATGATAATAAAATTTTAAAAAGCTTTCAATGCAAATTTAATTATTTTTAACTTTTTTTTTATTTAATTTATTTCTGTTAGTCAGCAATTTTTTTATTTATAATTAATAATAGTTTTTCTTTGCAATAATCATTACATATGGTGTATGGATTTGGATATAATGCTAGTCTTGAAATAAACGAAATTATATCCTCCCAAACTTTATTTTGCCATTTCTAAAAATGATCAATATGCACAACTTACAAATATTTAATACTTAATTCTATCAAATCAAAATAAGTTTTAAATATGTAAATCATAATATTTGCTTTTCTTTCCGTATGTTTTTTGCATTTTGTCAAATTTTATAAACTACAATAATTTTGTAGAATTCGTAATTAAGTCTATAGCATTTTAAATTAAGAATGCTAAAAATATTTTGGATATATTATAATATTCAAGTCAGTTTCATATTTCTAAATTTAATAATTGACTTTAAAATTATTTTAATTTATGCGGAGAAACATTTGTGTAATTTCACCATAATTAAAAAATGAGGCATATACAGTTTATCTCTTTCTATTATGCATCAAATTACATATTTTGTCGGTAAACTTTAAAAGGAAATATTAAAGAAAAATGTTAAACGACATGCAATTATTTTGGCAAGCTTAAATATTATTTTTTTTCTAATTGTGCTTAAATAATTTTACTGTTATTGATGGAAAATTATTTTGAACAGCGGAGTTCGTCTGTAAAATTCATTATGATATTTTATACCTTGTAAAATGTGATTAAAGCATTAAAGTATTCACAAAAAATATTATTTCATTTCAGAACCTGTTCGCAAACTATTAAATAGTCAAATTCTAAATATTGAATTTTGGGTTTAAACATATACAGCAGGAATTTATATTTAGATATTTCAAAATCGTTTAAAAATTTACAATGATTTTTTTAAAATAAAATATAAACTTTGACTAATGACTTTGAACTGTGAATAACTAAGAATTTAATTTGAAATATATATGAAATATTTTTTGGATTATTTTCCGCTGAAGGATTAATACACGAATGTTATTATTATTTGAAAATAGCTGACTCATCAAATACACGAAAATTTTTACAGTTTGTTTACTTTAATCATAATTACTAAATTTAAACAATGATATTTAATTTAAATTATATTTTGTTGTTATCAGAGAGTTTAGTTTTTTAGATTTTAATATTTCTGTAAGGTACTTTGAACAAACCTAGAAGCTCTATTTCACGCTTTAAAGATATTAAGTTAAAACAACATATTATTTACGTGGTAAAATTATTCTGCTCTAATACGAAAACAATACCATCAAATACAATTCTTGTAATAACCAGTTACATTTTAAAAATGCTATAAGTAAATTGTAACTAAGCTATAAAATAATTCTATGAAACCTACCATTAATATGTCTTTATTAAAATACATTCATTAAGTGATTGTTAGTATGCATAATTCTGTTTACCAATGTATTTTGGACCCTTCTTCCTATAAAGAGGCTGAAGTTACGTATACTGAATAATTTTAAAGCCAGTTTTTAAAAAAGTGCTGTTGCTAGACTAAATAGAGGGCATATAATAATGTTTACTAAGAAATTACGGGATACTAATTGAAGTACATACATTATTTTAAATAACTGGATTCACTTTGATATTTAAGAAATGAGGCATATTATATTTAGCAAATTAAGGATCTTCAGATAAATGCTTTAGATTACATCCATTGCATATAAGCAACGCCAAAATGAGCCCACATATTTATGGAAATCTAATTTGATGTGATATCAATTTATCATTTCTTTGTAAGCGATTATCTCTGCAACTTTAGCATCCATTTTAGATTGTTTGATCTAACATAAAACATTCGCTTCAAATATTCTACTTATCAGAAAAAATAGGCTATTTTTGAGGAAATTTTATCAGATACTTTAAGAAAAAAAATATTAGACTAGAAAGAGCAGAAGATTGCAAAAAAATGTCCAAGTAATAGCACCATGATAAATAAAAAAATGATAATTATTATTATGTTAAATAAGACATTTTAAGTTAAGGATTTATTTTGTATAAATTAATTAAGTATTCATTTTGTATAAATAACAAAATATTTAACAAAAATATGATAACTTGTTAAGCATATTTGCTTCATTCTTCAGTTGAACAATCATTGCTTTTATTTTATGAAACTTAGAAACTAATATATATATTTTTAAATTGTGAGACAGTTTATTGTTATTTTAAAATGTTTTTGATATTTTATTGCGGAGAAGTTTGCTTTATTTTTTACGTCTTTTACTTTTTGCTGTATGGCTAATTACTCAAATAAAAAAGAAAATATTGAATTTAATACGTCCACTAATTGTTTTTTATATACAAATGGATTGTTTATTTAAAAAGAAATCTGATATGATATGGCTAAATCGTATTATATACGGGTTCAAAGTAGCTTGGAAATTTGATTAAGTATCATCATGTACTCATAACTTTAGCCGCTAAACGTTTTTTTGGATACACGTTTCTTACAATTCTAAACGTTTCTTACAATTATTTTGATTGAACAATCAATAAGACTTGATGTTACCTGAGAATGCAGCATAAAGTGAAAAAAGGAGTTTAACAACAGTTATAGTTAATTAAAAGTAAATAAAATAAGTAATAATAAATAAGTAACTAATAAACAAGCTAAATAATTTGTTTTTTTAAGTTAAGCTTCAAGTTTAACAATTTTTACAATTCTTAAGAGAAAAATTAGTTATTAAAATTTTTTTTTGATATGGTATGTTTGTTATTCTTAGTTTAACTTGTTATAACTTAATAAACTAATTTCTGAAGAATTTTTTAGTGCAATATCATAATAATGTTTTTAAATATATTATTATTTTGAAGTTTTAATGTGAATTCTGGAAGTTTTAATCAATTAAAAATAATTTACCAGGCATATGTTTTAATAATTTTTAAAAAATAAAATAAAATATCTTTAAATTGCATAAATATATTAAAAACAAAAATTCTGGAATGATATTAAGAAATTCTGAAAACCTAATTCTCAGTTGATATTCAAATGGAAACATTTTTTTGTAGGAAATAAAAATTAAATTTATTAAAGATCTCAAAAATTTGTAATATTTAAATCTTATATTCAAATAAAATATCTTTGGGATCAATTACTTGTAATGTATAATGCATCTCCATAAATTTTTTTGAAGAGAAGTTTATCATATTTAATCAGTTTTCAATGGAAATCTCTGATGTAAATTTGTCATCAATATTAATTTAAAAATTTACTGTATTCTTCGCATATTTGAACTACAAAACGAAAACAATTAAAATTAATTAGGAATTTCAAAGCTAATTAGATGGGGATAAGTAATTTTTAACACTGATTTATTTTCAGGAAGGAAACTATTTTTAAGATAATATATATTAATTAAAAGAAGCTTAACTAAAGAAATGATAATAGCAAAAATAACATAAAAGTCATTAGATAAATGTCTCTTTGATAATTAAAAATAAGTAATTTTTTTAAATGTTATTTTTTTTTCAAATATCAAATTTAGCTAAAAAGTTAGGTATACTTAGTTTTTATTAAAAACAAAATAACTAGAATAAACTAAATAATTTGATGAAATTAAATATCTGAAGTCAAATAATCAATCATTAAAAGCTACGATTGAGCAAAGTACTGTTAGGCCCAACTTAAGCTAGTATTATAAATTGAGAAGGTGGAAAAATAGGATTTTGTTTTTCATTAAAGTCTTTTTTTTATTATAGAATGGTTAAAATAAATTGATTTATTTGAAAGTGTGATTTATTTTCACCTTTAAGCTCACGTCCTTTTGTAAAGGAAAACAAAACATCACTATTGTTATAATTAATCAATAACAAATGATAATGAATTAACCCAAAATAGTTTAAATTTCCTATTGATATGTTATTCTTATCAATATTAACGCAATTTTTACTTAAATTCTGAAATTTAATTATTGAATGATATTTCTGTTTTCTCATTTTTTAATTGGCTTTCAATAACATTTGAAAGCATCTGAGTATTTTTCCTGTTTTCCATCTTCTCAATATTGTAAATTTTTCACGACAATAATTTTTTTCATTTTACAATGGTGTCCAACATTAAAAATTACCATTTCTTTTACACATGAAATTTTTAAACACAGATACATTGCACTGCGGATATTGATAAATAATTGAAGAAAATTTAAATAACACACATAGCGTGCATGCGAGAATTGCACACGAATGCTTTTATACGCAACAATTTTATGCGTCCCGGCGAGGCGCAATCGCAGCACACAAACATCTATATAGACGGATGAAAAACACTTCTAGTAATATATATATGTATATATATTTATATTTATTTACATTTATACGTAACCATCAATAAAACAAGTATTTTTACCGATGCTGCAGTGTTAAGTGCAGCACCTTAAATAGATTTCACAAATTTTTCTTTCACATGGAGCAAAACAACGCGACATCACAGAAATAACATTTTCGAAGTTCCAAAAGAAATATCGAAAAATTTCAGTCACATTTAGACACAAATACTTACAATCTACGTAGAGTCCGTGTACAAAGAAATTCACGACAGGGAATGTAGAACAAATTTGTTCTTGTAAAAGTCGTGAGCCCTGTTTTTTTTTATCAATACTGATATGTTCAATGCAGGGTGTCTATTAACTGGCGGCTTTTCAGAACACAGATTATTAAGATCTTGGATTTCTTTAAGTATCTACAATAAATACTGTAACAGAAATATTAGAGTGGAGAAGAACTTAGAAAGCTAGAATAGGTTAGGTTTGGAATGCATTTGATGTAGCTAAAATTTAAGTTTATAACCCAATTTAACACATGTATAACGTACATTAGTATCTAACTTGACAATAAAAAATAGTGCTTGAAACAAAAATTCAACGCCCAATTTACTTTTGAGTAAATGCAACACTGTATGCCGTATGCCATTTTCATGTTTTCATGTTATAAATGATTTTGTTAAATTTTTGTTATTTTTGTTAGTTTTATTATGTTATGGAGATTTAATACAGTTAAATGTTAAATAATTTACAAATATGATATAAAACATATTCAGGATATCAACAAACTTAATAAAGTTTGCTAAAAATGGTAAATATGCTTATTGAAAAATGAAGGTAAGGGGAAATATTTGAAACTTTCATTTTTCATTTTTCATCATACAGAAATAGTCCCTTTCCTTAATATTAACATTGTGAGAATTTCTAAACCGATAATAAAAAAATTTTAATTCGTCAATAAAAAAAAAAAAAGTTCTTAAAATCTTTCAATAAATGTTTTAAATAAATTTATACGTAAATCTAGTACGACCCCGCTATAACGTGATTAACATTAACAGCTATTACAGCAGCGTTATTTCTAATGTAAAGAGATAAAATGAGAGGGAAGAAACTTTTGATTTAATTTTTAACATAACTGAATTATTATCTAGTTTTACAATAATTTTTAAGTTTAAAATAAATCATAGAAAATAATAAAATTCTTAAAATAAATTAATTAAACTTAATTCTCGTAAATGAAAATGCGATACAGTAGAACCAGATTCGAATTCAAAATAATGTGCCGTAATGTATACTACTATTGTATTAAAACACATTAGGGCATTATTAGAGTGCATCTGAATATGTATATAACTTAACAATTAGGCTTCAGTCAGTAAATTTAAAAAGTAGAAAATTTACTGTCGAAAATGTATTTATTATTAAATACTTGTTCCAATATCGACTAAAATAATAAATGTTTTTATATATATCTGATGACAGTTATTTATTTATTTGTTATATTTTTGAAGGACATTTTTCTACCCAAGTTATTTTGAAACACGCCATGGCGGGGTCAAATTCTAATATACATATTTTAAATTACTTAGCAGATTATAATGTTATTTGATTTGTGCAAATTTATTTTTGAATAAATTTTTATATGATAACTTTGCAATTTCAAAAAATGAAATATTTAAAATGCTGATGTTCTTGATTTATTTTCTTCAAATGCCAAAATTTAAATTAAACTTTTAAAAATATTTTATTAACATATTTAGTGTCACATAGTTTAAAATTATTCGTAGTGCTGTTATATATATCGAAAATTGTACTAAAGCTAAATATTTAAATTTAGTATTTATTTCTCAGAGCAATGTTTAACTAATTGGCATTGCTTATGTATTCCAGTAATTTTAAAATCTATTAGCTAAAAAAGGCTATCAATCATAAACAGGAATTAATACATGTCTACAAAAAACTATAAAATAACTGATTTTTATAATGTATTTTAAGGGAAGATTGATGAATTATTAATCAAAGAATAAAATAAAAAAAGGTAAAATTAAAAAACATGATTATATTTACAAACCTACGACTGTATTGTTGCAAAAGCCGCCAGAAAGAAACCACATATGAAGTTAAATATGTATCAGTCAACTTTTACACAGAAAGAACTTTTTTTAAAGATTTTTTGGTCACAAGTAAGGGGAAAACGACAAATACAACAGCAACGACAGTTCACTGAATCACAAAATTCAGTATTATCTCACTTATATCTGTGTGAAAAACTCAACAAAACAAGAAGAAGCTGCTTTCACAAGTAACTGAAAATCCACAGGTGAAACACCAAATTGTAGGTTCAAAAAGTACACATTGAGTGTTTATACACTTATATAAATTATACATATAAGTATATATTAAAATACATAGATATAGGTATAATTAGGAAAGGAATTCAGGAAATTAAAAAAATCACACTAAATAAATCAGTGGAAAGAGTATTTAAACGATGGTATTTATTTTCCAGGGGAAAATCAATGCTCTCCATTTCATCCGGACTTTTATTCGGACAGCTAAAAATATAAAAAATGTATATAAATGAATATTTTTCAGTAAATTATGAATAAAAATCAGAGTGACTCTTTTTTTACTACAAAGGACTTTTTTACTGAATTCAATGCATTCATATGCTTCAGTTATTCAATATACGTCGTAAAGTGGAATAATAATGCTTTAAGAGGAAAAAATAGTATTTCATTAAACTGAAAAACTACTATAATGTTTTATTATAATATTGAAATAAAAATATATATTTATGTAACTACAATTTAAAGCAATATATATGGGTTTTAAAATAAAAAATAGTATATATATAATATATATGAAACATTAATATAATTTTATGCATATATTAGGTATTGAAACTTATATTTAATTAAAAAATTTTTTGTTTCTGTCAAAATTATTATTTCTTTTTTCTCTATTTTAGATACTCTGAAAATGTCCATCAAAATTCAGACTGTACTTCCAGCGAACTTCAGATTATTCTTTAGTTTACATTTTGGTCCATAGATGGCAGCATAACCTACATTAAATGAGCACTAAATTTACTCTGTCGCTTTCCTATCTCTCTCTCTTTTTTTTTTTTTTCTCCTTTTTTTTTTTTTTGTCTCCTTGCTATTGGAATAATAATTTGCAAGTTTGCCTCTTTATAATTCTGTTGACAAAAGTTTAAAAAACAATTTTATTTTTAAGTCGTTGAAGACCAGTGCAGTTTAAGTAGATTATGATGTAATAATTTATATAATTTTATATATAAATTTATATATTTTATTATTTTTATTATTTATTTTTTATATATTTTTATTATTTATTTTTTATATATTTTATTATTTTTATTATTTATATATTTTATTATTTTTACATAATTTTATATAATAATAATAATTTGTAAGTTTGCCTTTTATAATTCTGTTGACAAAAGTTTAAAAAACAAATTTAATTTTAAGTCGTTGAAGACCAGTGCAGTTTAAGTAGATTATGATGTAATAATTTATATTTATTTTAACTATAATTATAATAAATACGTTTTTTTAGTTAAAATTTTTACTAAATTAAATATATTTTATAAAAAGTTTACATAATATTTTGTATAAAATTTATATTTTAATAAAATAAATTTTTATTTAATTAAATAAATATGCTTAATTTATTAAAATAAAAAAATATTTTTAATAAAATAAATATGTTCAAAATATTTAATTGTTTCTGTAGTAAAATTACAAAATTACTGTTAGTAAAGTAATATTGATAAACATCTTTTTTTGTAATAAAGTCCATTGGTAAATTCCCTTACCTTGTACTCCACAAAGGTAAGTGGACCAGGAGCTTTATTATGCATTCGTAGTCGGCAAAAACCAGGAAAACTGTAAATTAAAAAAAGTAAAAAATAAATATAAAAATTATAAGAATATTAGTTATATTGTAAAAGACAAATTGTTTACAATTTTCAACTTCAAAACTTTCTAAAATAAACAAGTCGACAGTAATTGAAAAATTAAATTAAAGTTTAATAAAACTCATCCATGTTTCATAACTATGAAATGGCAATAATTTAAAAAAAAAAAAAAAAAAAAAAATTTTTTTGATGTTTTGTACTAAAAATATTTTGCATTAAGACATTTTAACCTTCAAACAAGTTGAATTAATAAAGTTAATTGTTTTACATATTAAAAAAAAAAAAATGTTTGTAAGAGTTTGTGAAATTATTTATATAAACACCTTATTTTTCTTAAATGGGGATTTAATGAAAAATAACACAATTTTACTGAATTTATAATAATCTAAATAGCGAGAACAATTTACTTTTATCCAATAAATTTTTACTACACATTTATTATCTAGAAAAATTATGATTTTTCTTCAGTATAAAATAACATTAGATTGCATAATTATATACAAATGTTATAAATATGTCATAATTTGCCTTTTTTTTAATAGCATCAATTGTAAGAGTCCTTTTTTTTTTTGGGGGTTCATAATTGTCTCCTACTTTGGAAACGTTATAAGCTATAAAAATGTTTGGATGTCGATAAAATTATAGGAAGAATATTATCTATTTATCAAGTTATCTATTTATTTAATATATTTATTTATGTTAAATCAGAGGAAAATGTTAAAAGAAGCACATATATTTCAATTTTTGTGTTTTTGAATCTATTTTTTAAATTGTATACATTATATCCAGGTGTGAAAACAATTGTTATACTTTGTTATGTTACATTTATTCGAAATAAAAATAATCTTCAATTTGGAATGAGGAACGATGTAATATACTATATGTAAAGCGGAGTTCAATAATAAAATTATGTTTGACCAAGAATTTTCAAGATATTAAATTTGGCCCACTAAAATTATTTTTAAAAAAATGCTCACCATTGTTCAAATTTAATGAATAAGAAATAAATCAGGTTTTAAGAAAGAAGCCAAATATAAAGAACAAAATTTCAAAAATTATAAAATATTTTCAAGATTTTTCAAAATATGCATTATTATAATGAATGTTTTGCATTAACGAGCATTATTAAAATTTTCATAATGAATGTTAATTTAAAACTTTCTGTTAAAATCAAGATAAAATTTACTCGAAATACTGCCTCAAAAGTATATTTGTTGGCGTTTATAGAATTATAAAAATAAAAATCTTGTTTTAAAATTATTATTTTTATTTACCAATCAATTTTTTTTTAAATTAAAACAAAACATCTCTATTATTGTTGCAAATAATTGCAAATTAAACTTTTAAATTAGAGAGGAGTTTTATCTTAGTTTTTCCTGTAGACGATATATGAAATTCGGTTGAGTTGTAACTGAACTAAACAACAAAATCTGATCAAGCTATTTTGAATTGTTAATTGATTATAGAAAAGAGAGATTCGAGGATGAGATATTTATAATGAAAATGAGTTAAGTTGAAATAATAAAAATATCTTATTTGAACTACAGGCTTCAAAAAGGGAAAATAATACGATGAATTATTTTAAGCAATGTGAAAAACTGTTTTAATTTAAATATAATTCTTAAAATGAATGCATAGGATTGGTAAAGAACTCGTAAGGTGATTTTAAACGAAAAAAAAAAAAAAAAAATCAAAACGGAACTTTCATCTACTTGACTCACATTCCATTTTGATAAAAATCATTGAAAAGGGATTTAGTAATTCAATCTGAGACTTTTACTTAACCATATCATATGACGATTTTTATATTTCCTTTCCTTCTTCATGCGCATGATAATAGCAGTGTCATTTTATGAAATATTTTATTAATTACACCTGCAATTAGCATAATAGAGAGCATTTCATTTGAAAGATACAAGATAAAGTTAAAAACTGTTTTTACAAGAACTTTAAGCTTCCTTAAAGTTGGTTTCCACTAGATACTAAAATCTCATGCCTAGAATGCCATCCAATCAGAACAAGAGCTCTCAGGAGATAGGCATTCGATTGGTTGGCCTTCTATGATGTGAATTTTTAGTATCCAGTTGTGAATCAGTTTAACACCAATCGATATAATGAGAGCTTCAATTACATGAAAAAATTGTAGCCCAGCATATGATTCAAGTTGCTAATTTGTATAAAAAAGCACAATAATTAAAATCAACTAAGGCAAAGTTTTTATTATTGCTTAAGAGCTATTTTTTTCTTTTGTGGCTTGGGATATAAAACCACCTATTTGGAACATTTAATGGCAGAATTAGAATCACAAGTAATCAATAATAAATATTTTATGCCTTTCAAAATGTGCTTATACTAGAGATTGTTATAGAGCATTTTACTAAAGATTATTATATTGTTTCGTCTTACTGTATTGTCTTGTCTCTCAATTAATTTTTCAAATATATGGTGAAAGTCAATTGCAAATAAGTTGGTCAATCTAACATGTAAAAATTGGTATATAGGATTTTCGAAATGATTTATTGAATTAGATTTTTAAGGCACTGTGAAATGTCTACCCGATTTTCCAGACGAATTTTCAAAATACTTGGGCTGCTTACTGCTTTCTGAAAGTTTAAATATGCAAATAAAAATTTTATAAAGAACTTTTAGTAGGATATGATATAATTTCTTTATCGATTTATAACGAGATCATAAATTGTGTGAACAAGTTATTTCATGATTAGACGATCCCACGTTATTAAAAGTTATATAATGTACTCATTAGTATTTAAAATTTTTTCATGTCTTCATTTAGTAGAAGATATTTAATTTTTTATATATACTTAAATACTAAATTTTTTATATATATTTAAATTTTGGATTTGTGGTGGTTTATTTATAATATCAGAATGTTAAAAAAATTTTAAAAATCGAAGTAATATATTAAAAAAAATACAGTGTAAGAAAAAAAAATAAAATTGAGTATTGCAAATATATTTTTTTAAAATTAACGTTCTTCTTTTTTATAATAGAAACAGTTATTATCACACACTATTGTATATTTAAAAAAAATATATTATTATTGTTTATGTATCTTGTAGTTGCTTTGAATTGGACAATATTTTTACTTCTTCTTGATTAACATTATTTGAGTTTTCTTCTTAAAACTTCTAAGACTTTTTATTTTTATGCAAAATTAGTTTTAAAATATGTGTCTGAAAGTGAATCATATTTTATTGATATTTAATAAAATATGATGATTGAAATATCAGTTTATTCTTTTATTTGTGCTTCTTCTGCGTGCTTCAATGATGAATAGTTTTACCCACCTTCCATAGATGTCCTTAAGCTCCTGATCTTGAACGAAGTGTCCGAGGTTGGCGACAAAAAGTGTCGAGCATTGCGGCGGCTGCGGCTGGGTTGGCGACGGTGACGAGTTTGGCGCAGCGTTGGCGGCATGGTTGGTGACGAAATGGGGTGGCGGCGGCGGCGGCATCTGCGACGGGTGATGCATGGCGGCGTGCGGTATGGGATGAGGTACGGTGAGGGGTGGCTAAGGGACACACACACAGCCAAACATAAGCCACGTATCCAAAAACATTCATACTTTGACTATGCAAATTAAAAGTTGCCTATTTAAAGTAGGTGAAAAGCTCAGCCTAATTCCTAAGCAAACTATAGGAACGGGTAACCCCGAAAATATTTTTTAAATATATACCTTATATTCATTGTAATATATTAATTTAAAATAAATTTAGTTTGCTATAAAACAAATCATTAGAAGTTGTGTGTTTATTTCTATTTGTCTCACCTTTGTGAATTTTATGAAAGAATGATAAAGAAATGACAATATTTTATTTAAAAAAATTGCTTTTTGATATAGGAAAATGACAATAAAAATATACTTTTAAGAAATATTTTAAATAGTATTAATTGCTAGTATCTTTTACATTAACTAATATTGTTAAACTGTCAAACAATAATTTCAAATTAATTTTTTTCAAGCATAAATTTAACCCATTCAGAGGCATGAACGAGCTATAAAATGTCTCGTTATTCTGTACCTATAATGTATGTTGAACTACAGGCATTCAGAGAAATTATTCAAAGGCGAGAATTATCAGCTTTCTCTTCTTACTGGAAAATGCCTTGAAATTAATATTTCTACGTGATGTGGGTGGTCCGGCAGAGAAAATAAAAATTAAGTGGAAAGTTTGTTTCTGCATTTCTTTCTCTTATATTTCGCCTTTGAATATTAAAGTTATGAAACTTTATAGATACTTCCATAACACTTTTAATTTTTGTGCAATTGATTTCTTAACATTAGAGACTTCAGAAAAATGAGTCGTCCGGAGTGAAACTTAAAAATAAAACAAATAAACAAATAATAATAAAAAAGTGCTCGCGATATTTTAGGAACATATATGTGAAAGTAAAATTTTTGCCACACATACTTTCTTACTTTAGGTGTGACCATTTGAACATGGTAAACAGAAAAAAAATTGTGGCCGCGGAATGGGTTAACAAATAAACAGGACATGAATTTCAATACATTGAAAAATTATTTATTTACATAATTATTATAATTAAAATAGAAAATGCGTATTAGTATTTTTAATTATATGTCTAAGAAAAATAAATTAATTTAAATTGAAAATAACAAGAAAAGAACATTTAAAGCATTTTACTGCTTTATCATTTTGAATTCAACATAATTTTTTAATAAATAATAATTTCTTTTGTTTTTAATATAATTAATATTTTTTTTAATGTAAATATCCTGGAATCACAATGGCTGTATTTGCAGAACAAATATTTTGAACATGATATAACTTAAACTATTGTTAATAATTTCATTATTTTATAATTTTAAGTTATATGTTACTTATTTTAAGATCCAGTTTAAAAATTTTGTTTTGAGCACATTTACGTTTAAAGAACTTTTCAAACAAAACAATTACTAGATATCATTTAAAGAAATATTTTGTTTTAAACTGACACTGAGAAAATTGCATTTGAAAATAAGTTTTAGTAAAGAGGCAGTTGGTTTGTACGTAGGGGTAATAAAAGAATTCTTATAGCTTAAGCTTTCTCTTAGTTTCAAATGTAACAAAGCGTTATTAAACTCATAAGTATTTTACCATTTAAAAATAATCAAATTTTAGGGTTTTTCTTAACTTCACTTGAAATGGATAAAATCAATTATATATATGTTTGTCTTATTTAAGAATAAAATCAATTTATACGAATATCAAATGTCTTTAATATTTACTAAAAGCAAGCATATCTATAATATTAAATATATTTTGTTTTACTTTTATCTAAAAGCAAAGCTTGCATATTAAGCTTGTAGCGAAGAAAATCTCAAAAGTAATTCTACTCAAAATTACAATTTAAAAAATTTAACGTAAACTTTGTGCTGGGGTAATTATACTTGGACGAACTCATAAACTATGGGTTTAATTCAAAATTTGCAAAATATCATAATACCTCGCAAACACATCTGGTGGTTTTCACTTGCTACCTTATTATGTATGTTTTAATAAAAATATTTGATGAATTTGTTTCAAAATTCTAAAATTTTATGAACTACATAGAATTTAAGTAAAATTCGTTTTAATTTAAAAAGTTTTTAAATGCTTCTTATTAAATTTATCAAGAGTGTTTTCAAGGGTTATATATTTAGTTTTTGCCTTTTTTTTGTTTGTTAAATTTAAATGAGTTTATTATATTGAGTTTACCTTCCAAGATTTTAATTCTTAACTTAAAAGAAGGGAATACAATAATAATATGAAGTTTGGATATTAGTTTTTATATAATTTCTCTACAAATTAAAACTTAAAAATTTTAAAAATTAGTAAAAATAACCTCTTTTAAATTAAAATCATAACTAAGATAAGATGTGGATTAGTTGCTTATTATCTTTATAGTTTTATTTTATTTTAACACTCTATCTTGAACAATACTTTATATAACAATTAAATCCAATAACTAATTAACGAGTTTTGCTTAATGATTAATGTCAATATGTAAAATTCTAATTTAAAAAAAACAATAAGAATGAAATGTTTTAAAATGTTTCTTAGCTGCGTTTACTGCAAACAAACTTTTTTTTTAATAACTTGAGTGTTCTCTGTTTATGTATCAAAAGAATGGGGGATCATATGGTTGTTAATTACTATAAAAATGTTATTTATATATTTTATAATTATGGGCTCTTGTTATATACTTTTATTAACTAATTTAATCGAGAACTAACAAATTAAAATGCTTTCTGAAAATTCTTGTAAACATATATTTAAATATTTAAATTTCTATTTTGACAACATCTTTATTTACAGCTTGCTTGCTTACAAAGAAAATATAATTTGATATTTAAATAGGCAAATATCATTTGATATTTAATTAAACTAATATTGTGTGATATTTATATTTATAAAAGGTTTCTTAAGCTTTGTTTCCTAATTTGATTTTTTGAAATACTATAAACTAAAAAATTAACTAACATTAAAAATAATTGTTATTAATAAGTTTCATTAGTTGGAAAGGAATAAAAATAATTCAACACTGGTTTAATAAATTTAATATTTCCTTTAATTCAAAAATAAACTGGAATCTCTAAATGCAGCATTTTAAATTCTATGTTTCTTGAAACAATTAGTTTGTTCTTTATTTTCGTTGATTTTTTAGAATGTAATTAATAGAATAGAATGTTTGACAATGTTGAAAAACCGATTATTTTTCTATTTAGAAAGTCAAAGAAAGAGAAAAATTGTAAACAAAAAACATTATAATTCTTTCAAACCGCAGCCACCGCAAAGTAAAAAAAAAAACGTGTTTTAACGCCAAATAAAATAAAAGAAGCTTATGTTTTTATTTAACAAATTAAAAAAGATTATATATGTGGTTTGTAAGAGCATTTATTTGTTATTTAGATGAAAATGATTGAGTTTTAAGCCATGAATGATGGCAAAATAAAAGGACACAAACCTTTAATTTAGTTTAGAGTTTGCGTCATTAACAACTTTCAAAATATGATTAAATAATCTTGACGTTGTTCAATGTTAATTAATTACGATTTTAAATATTGAATACGGAGAATATATTGCATAATACTGTATAACGTTAAACGTCTCGAGCAACATTTTTTAAGTATAATAACGTCTAATCACATTTCTTGCGTATTTTGATTTCTGCAACTGGCAAGCGGAAAAAATGAACATGAATTGTTTACTCAAGCGCAAGAATTTGGGCATAAAATACTTGAAGATATATCTTTATTGGATTCTATCTAATGAATGGAATAGTTAAATATTTAATAGAAAGAAATATTGTTTCATGTAGATTGTAATCTAAAAGATTTTTTTCATATAATTGATACCATAAATGAGAAAAATATATGCAATACGATATAATAATTTGCTTCAAGTACCATCGAGATTTTAATCATTTTATGAATTTAAAATTGTTTAATTTTCAAATTTAAAAATACATAAATATGGTAATTACATTTAATTCTCTACTTTTCACCTTGCTAATAATTTTTACCTTAGAAATGCTTCAAACTCTCTAAAATCTTGTTGAATCGAAATCTTCATTAATAAATTACGATGTAATGAAGTATTCATATAATCGTGTAAGTATCATCATGTAATCCTGTAAATATGTACGATATGACGTAAGTATTTTGATAAATTCCCGAACCTGCGACTGATAATGAGTTTTTGTCAGATGTCAGAAATTTTTTCTGATTGCATTGTGGTTTTGATATCAGATTCCTAAAGTTCTTTATTTTCTCTGTGTGTATAATTATTATTAAAAAAATATTTAAAAATATATCTAATTTAGAACGAATACGTTTAATTTTAATTTGAAAGTTGTTATCACATTTTATTTTGTTAAATTTTGTTAAAAAAATTATTTTTGTAAAAGGAACTCCTAGAATTTGCTTACGAATTCACTTTTTCTTATAACTATTTAGTTTGAAATTATTTCAATCTATATGTTTCTCTAAAAAAAGTTTTCAAATCAATAATTTCATATTTCTACATCTGATTATGCTATTTTTTATCTTTAGAATTGAAATACTAGTACATAATTTTAAAAAATAGGCTGTTTATTCAAAACCATCTAAAAATTGTAATAATTTATAGCAATTATTAATATAATTTCGAGTTTAATTAATACCAAAACTGTAAAAAATAAAGTTAAGCCTAAATTCTATGCAAAAAAAATAATACTTTTCTGATCATAAGAGTTGAAACAATGTATTTATATATTTATTAATTCATAAAAATAAAATTATCGAAATTGAATGGCTAATGGAATTAAGAAGAAAGAGATAATGAATCTCAGATGTATTAATAACAATGATTTTTTGTTTTATAATTAATTTGTATCAAAGATTAATAGGCTTATATTAAAAACGATGTAATTGAACAAATTACTAATTAATTAATATTCAATTAAGAAAAATATATCTAACTCATTATTTATTTATTTGTTCTGTTATTTTTCATACCTTTTTAATCTTCCTTACTTTCCAGCCTTATGAATTTATTGAAGATGCTTTAAATAAGTGCTATTTTATTTCTAAGCAGACTAACCAAAAGTGTTGATTGTTTTTTTTATAAGAATATTGACTAAAGTTAAAATTAATAAATCAACACGTATTATGAAATAAATACGCATTTTAATGTTAATGCCAATGCATCCTGAAAATATTAATCTCATTTTAATATTTTAGCAAAACAGTTAGCTTACTGGCAATTGGGCATGGAGTGCCGGGTGCACAATTGCTGCCGAGTGGAGAGCTGTGGATACGGGTACCTCAGTGTACGACAAAGGGTGGTGTGGCCAAGCATCGGGTACTGCAGGCAACAAGGCCCCCATCTCTTCTGAAAAGAATTAAATGAATACTAGCACATTTTAATTATTTAATCACATTGTATAACCTTTTATAATAAATTCAGTATTAAAAGATTAAAATTTGAATTTTCTTAATTCTTTTTCCGTATTAAAGAAATAAATATTTAATAAGGTTATAAATATTAATAAGGAAATAAATATTTAATAAGCAAATATATATAACTTTTATACTTATTTTTAATATTTGTTAATTATATTTATTTCTTATTAATATTATTTAATAAGAAATAAATATTAAATAAGGAGAATTACAGTGCTTTGAAACATTATTTTATTTTTAAGCTATTAAAACAATATTAAATATTTAAAAAACTATTTTTAATTTTAAAGTAATGTTTATACTATTTCCATTTAATATTCTTAAGTAAAAAATTGGTTCAAAGAAGAAACTAATTTCGCAAGTTTTATGATTAAGATTATGTATTATTAAAATTCATGCATAATTACATTAATATGTAATTTAAATATTAATAATTCTGATATAGTTTTTTTATATTCTGTAAATAATTAATGTAAAATTAAAATTGTAAATTAGTAATTTCATTATTCTTAAACAAATTTTAAATAGGAAGGATTACCAATTTAGAATGATATTCTAAGAGACGCTCAAAGTTTTCCTATTAATTTAAACGAACGTAACTAAAGTAGATTTTTGTATTTGAACGAAACACTATTTTGATTCATATTAATCCAAATAACCAACGCTGATATTAATTTGTAAAAAAAAATAATAATAAAAAATGTTTAAAAGTATTTTAATTAACACATTATGAAATTACGGATTTTCATGTCGATGTAACCTTATTAACATAAAATTTTTCCCAAATGGAGAAATTTTACATTTTTTGAAAGTATGATGATTTCAAATGATAAATATAGTGAAATACATAAACAAATCATATTCAAAAATACATTTTAATTTAAATAAGTTTTCCAATCTAAAGACTGAATCTATGAATATCGATTATAAACAATAACACAATCTACGATGAACTTGGTTTAAAACCAGTAACAATCTGATAGCATGATAAGAAAATATAGACTCCAATATTCAAGGAAAAACTGAAAAAGAAGTTTTACCACCGATTTTATACAAATTAATTTGTGCATAAGTCACCTGCCTTTTCTGCTTATATATATGAAAGGAGTTTTATTTCCCTTATAGTTACTATTTTAATAAATATGTATTTACGTTTATATAATTCTGTCTATTTTCTATGCTTTAATATATGAAAAAATAGGTATAAATCGAATCGTAATTTTAATGAGAAATAAAGTCATTTGAGACATTTATTTAATTTTTTTATCTGTGTGAAACAGAAATTTATTATGTTATTTTCAATATTAATTTTTATATTTATTTTATTTATTCTTTTATTAATTTTTCTATAGCGTTGATTGAAAAAGAACTACTTACATCAAGCAAATAAATTATTTTTGCATAAATTATATATTATGCACGGATATTTCATATAAATACTGATGATTATTACTTAAATTAAATACATTTCTTATAATTATTTATATATTATATTATATTATTATATTTATATATTATATTACTTTAATATTTTTTCTTTCTGTCTATCGAATTAAACGTTCTCATATGGTTTCTCTGCGTTTATTAAATTCATAAATATTTCATTTCTAAGGAACTCGGTTTTTTTTACTAGTTTTAATTTTGCTGAGATTCTACTATGACGAAAACATTCATTTCCTTCAAAAGAATTTGGGATAAAAAATATACTAATTAAAAATGTGTGTTTCGTAAGTCATTTACATAAGAAAAATAAATACAATAAGAAAGAATTTTCATTAAGTATTGCAACTCATTTTCTTAAAACTGAAATTGTTTATCAAAGGAGTAGGAGTGACATTAATTTAAAATGTAGGGAAAAAAATAAATACAAAGGAATTTTTTAATTGTAAAATGTTATCAACATAAGCCAGTTTAAAACTCCTGTTTTGTAGGATTTATACCTATTAAGATGCCAGAATAAGAAAAATAAATTATAATTTATTTCTGCATACAATGATTTAAGTTCACGCTTCAGCTGAATAAAATCAAAACAGAAATAATAAATTATATCATTTGAAAATACATGGAAAAATGCTGTGATTTATTTCCAATTCTAAGTTAACACACATCAATGGTACAACTAGATAAAGTATATTATAAATGACGTAATTGCGGTTTATTTTGTTAATTTTATAATAATTAACAGCTTTTTTTAAACTCAAGAAAGTTACTGAAAGAACATCAGGATTTTAAAATATAACAATTAATTTTTTTGTATGTGTAGCATCAATTGTATTTACTGTAAAATACCTATATGACATTTTCAATTTAAAAAAATGGATTTACCTATAACAGTGATTTTAAAATATAAAAATTACTTTTATGTATGTAGGATCTAACGGATTAATGGATCATTAACGGATCTTGAAAAAACATTAAACTATTACAACAAATGCTTGTACTAAATTTTCAACTAAAAATAATGGATTTACCTG
This sequence comes from Caerostris darwini, assembly GCA_021605075.1. Lineage (NCBI taxonomy): Eukaryota > Metazoa > Arthropoda > Arachnida > Araneae > Araneidae > Caerostris > Caerostris darwini. The sequence continues at coordinate 432,703 of BPLQ01007170.1, read as the reverse complement.
AAATAATAATTTTAAAATACAACAGTTACTTTTGTGTATGTATAATATTAATGGATATTGAAAAAAAATTATACTATTACAGCAAATGCCTGTACTAAATTTTCAAGTTAAAAAAATGAATTTACTTAAAATAAGAATTTTAAAAAATTAGATTAACGGATCTTGGATAAAATTATACTATTACAGTAAAGGCCTGTACGAAATTTTCGCCTTAAAAAATGAATTTACCTAAAATAGTATAGTTTCAGTAAATAAATTATAACTTTTTTTAAACTCAAAAGAGTCATGACTCACAGTAAAAAGACCACGATTTTAAAATATAACAATTACTTTTGTGAATATTAACATTAACGGATCTTGGAAAATAATTCCTATTACAGCAAATGTCTGTACGAAGTTTTCAACATAAAATAATGGATTTTCCTAAAATAATGATTTAGAAACATAACAATTACTTTTGTATATGTTAATATTAACGGATCTTGGAAAATAATTTATTCCATCACATCAAATGCCTGTACAAAATTTTCCAAGTTAAAAAATGGATTTACCTAAAATAAGGATAAATGAGACATTTATTTAAATTTATTCCTTTGTTTATGAAATGGTATAAATTCAATTCTTTTCCCTCTCTATTATTCCAAAGTTAAAAATACCCTCTGTTTCTATTCAACCGACACCTTAGCAGCGCAGAAACAGCATGACTTTTCCCATTACATACTTTTCCCTTCTTGTGTTAAAATACAAAATAGTGTTCCATCCTAAAAGTGAAAAGAAAGAGCGGAAGGAAACGCATTTGTTGCTGATGGATGCATCCAGGCCGGCCCGTTATAAATCCCGTACTCTGTCGACGTTGTCCCAACTCCATATTTCCTGCTTCAATGTCCAAGACGCAAACCTTCTGCTTCGGGCTCTTTCTGATCGATGGAATGAAGAGCAAGTTGGGACAAGCTCGATCTTTCACTTTGGCAGAGGGAAAGAGCTCTCTCGTCTTGGTTTACCAGTGAGATACCTAGATGAGTTTCACTCTCTTAAGCCCATTAGACCAACGGACTAGGCAGAGACCTAGGCTTTTGACCACTAGTTTTAATGGACACCTGCAATTGCTCTCACCTCTGATTATCGAGATCGGTCAAACCTGACTGCTAAATCATAGGACTTTCTCAGAGGCAGAAATTTGGGAGCCCCACTTTTCGTCTGATTACTGCCATAAATCAACTTACGGATGATTATTGAAAACCCTACTCGAGAATGGCACATTTCAAGGGGGAAGCTCTGCTTTGGTTAATATCATTAAATGCTTTTCGAAAGACTCATTGCCTAAAAGCGTTATGCAAAAGTTAGCGGGAAAAGGGATTTCATTAGAATTGGATTCCTACTTTTCAAAGTTGCCTGAAGTTTAATAGAAAAGTTACAGTTTTTATTTCAATTGTATGCATTTAGGGCAAAGTTCATTATGAAATAAACAGTTAAAGTCATAAATGTTTTGGCTAAAGTTGCTAAAAATAGATGGAGGTGTCATAAATTTTATTCATGGCTTATTTCCCAAATTTTCTATTGAAATTTCATAGAAAAGTATATTTATTTTCAAAATTTGAAAGATAAGCAATTCTAATATCAAAAAAATCCTAAGAATCATTTCATATCGATGTTTAATAAACACCTAACAAAATAAATATCGCATCATTAATACTGAATCAAGTTAGGCAATATAACAGATAAAAAATTATCAACGAAGATATATTAAAGACAATAGATGTTTTAAAAAATAATATTTTCTTTTATATCAAATTGTTTAAATTTACGCGATGTACTAACGCACGGGGATTTTAATTATTAATTTTCAGATAAAAATTATTGAACAAACACTGAATAAGAATAGCTAATTTTAATTATAGAATGTTAACATTTGAAATGCAATAAAAGAATGAAAATATTGCTAACACGAAATCAAAACCTGAAATTTCTTATGAAGTAATTTTTTTATTGAAAATTATATAATATATAAGCTTCTAAAAACTGCAATCATCAGTTTTATACGAAACTACCGCCTTTTATATATAAAATAATTGATAAAATAAGTCTGATTTTGTTTAAAATTTATAGAACAGCATATTTTCTTTTATATTAAAAATAGTTAATGTGACTACTCTCGTACTTTATTAATTTAAAATAAAGGGGTTTTTTTGACAATTGTTAGCAAATATCTAACTTAAATATATCCTTAACTCTGAATCAAATTAGACAAAACAACAGCGTAAAAATAATTATAAATGGGAGTTTTAACATTCGTTACTTTGAATATATTATGAGAAAAGTTGAAAATATGTAATTTAAATTTAGTATGTAATTTGAAATGGTTAATGATTAATGATTAATTATTAGTATAGTTTAATTAAAAGAAGTAAAGTAGTGATATTTCATGTAGTAAAACTACTTCATAGATAATAATGAAACTTCTATTTTTGATGGCACATAACGCTGTGCACTAATTTTTAATTGAAATAAGGCATTAAAAAATCTTTTATTCTATCATGTTTATCCTGAATTTCAGTTCTTTTTAAATTTGATTTCTTTCTCTTAGTTAAAAGCGTTTGAACGTTAACTATGATATGAGCTACTTTGTCACAATAACAAGAGGTATATTTTGTAACTTTTTCACAAAGTAAAAAAAAAAAAAAAAAAAAGAAACAAACACCAAGAAACCTACAGACTTAAAATGTGATCGATGGGTTGAGAAACATTCTCTTGTGATTGAAAACTTTAAAGTTAAAATATAATTCTTTTTGCATTTATAAATACATTTTAGGTAAATGATTGATGATGTAATATTTTATGACTATATACTTTACATTTATTATTTTCTATTTTTCTATTTTCCACGTATAATTTAATGTATATATATATATATATGAAACTGCTAATTAGAAATTTTTTAAGTGATCAGCAGTAATAAAATTTGCTTAATGCATTAAATAACGTAACAATGTGAATAATTATTATTTGGAAAAATATTTGAATTATTAATATTATTATTTGGAAAAATATTTGAAATATTATAATTCTTATTTGAAAAAATATTTGAATTATTATAATTCTTATTTGAAAAAATATTTGAATTATTATAATTATTATTTGAAAAAATACTTGAATTATTATTATTTGAAAAAAATATTTGAATTATTATTATTATTATATGGAAAAATATTTGAATTATTATAATTATCATTTGAAAAAAATGTTTGAGTTATTATTATTATTATTATTTGGAAAATATATGAAGTATTATTATTATTATTATTATTATTATTTAGAAAAATATTTGAATTCTTCTTCTTTTCTTTTTTTTTTTTTTTTTTTGAAAAAAATTTGAATTATTATTATTTGTTGTTGTTAACAATATTAATAATTATTATTATTACACAATTACTGTTCGCAGTAGAACAATAATTTAATAATTTAAAAATGTTATTGTATACAATAAATAAAATTTATTATTAGACAATGCTTTAAATTATTAGTTTATACTTTTTCTAAATAAATAACTAATAAAATAAAACAGCATAACCGATACTTTTACAAGCCTAACTCCTTCCACCCCAAACCTTAAAAAAAAAAAAAAGCAATCCTAAATTGCTAAAAGTAGGATGGTAAAAGAAATATCACGTCCAAATAATTTAAAAGCTTTTCTTTCTATTTTTTATGGTCGAATGGCTGACTTTTGACCCAACCTCGATTTCGTCAAGACCCTTACGAAATGTCTTTATACTCCATCAAACTTAAAATTTATAAATAAAAAGAAAATACGTTTGGTGGCATTAAAAACAAACACACCCTGAAAAAAAATCCAGTCAACGGGGGAGGCAGTTTTTCAAAATTTAGCTCCAGGAATTATTCTCCAAGGTACCTTTAACGAAATTCCCCGCCCCTTCGTTGACGTGAAATCTGCGGAAGGAAATATGTTTCTGTAACCCTAAAATACTCTTGACCTCGAATGGCCGTCTGGATCTTCCACAAAACTCCGAGCGTGACTATTTTACGCGGCAGACCATCTTTTTTACTTTTTTTTTACCGGGTGCACCTATTTAAACACCTTCTACCACCCCCACCCACCACGAGTGCCCTCTTGGGGAAATAAGCCCAACTCCCTGTCTTTCCAGAATTCTGTCCTCTTTAACAATTCATGGAAGGAAAGCGTGTGTAAAGGGGATGGGGGAATTCTCTGTGATGTAATTACGCTGCCCCCATACACGGAATACGTGTACCTGGAGTTTAGAATCGCAATATCAAGCAAGGTGGCTTCAAATATTTATCACTACATCTCTTTTATACTATAAACTAGGACCCCTCTGCAAAATGGTTGGGTGGGTTCAGTTATAACCGTTCGGTAAAGGTGTTTGGGCATATTTTCTTCTTCATTTTTGGATGCTATCAAATATTAATCCTCCACTTCTCCGTACTAATAAATGGGCTTGCGTTCACAGATTGCTTACATGATTTTTTTATTTCTTTGTTTTCGTTAAGATTTTTTTTGTTTTGTTTTTGTTTTGGCTTTTTTGTTGCTGGCGTACTACCTAGAATGGTGAGATTTCTTTTCGGGTATTGAAGATGGGTCAAACGAATGTTGAGGTATGGAACTCATAATGATAAGTACATTTCGTGTTTGGTTGCGTTTGCTACGAGGAGGTTTTTCTGTCAGAAAATAAATAAAATGCTTTTGAAAGATTAGATTTTAAGGGGAGAAAGATGTTTTATTTTCTTATAAAGAGGAGGTTCTTTTATATGCAGTATTACATGCTGGTAATTAAAACTTTTCATTAGATCGAATTTGACCTAAAAACATTATATTAAAAAATTTTTTATCTCTTAAAAAATAAAATACAGATTTTCATTTTTTTATTTAAAATTCTTTTTGGAATTCATTTGAAGGTTTTTTAAAAAATTAAATTGATATTTTTAAAAATAATTTTAATTCTCTCAATTAAATTAAAGATGAGTTTAAATTTAGCTTTAAATAAATTAATAAATTAAATTTTTAAATTTAACTTGATTACAAAATTCTTTATTAATGTGTAAATAATTAAAGACGACAGTTATATATATAGTTTTTAAGAAATATGAAATGGTATATTCATATTACTGAATTCTGTAGATTTCTGAAACGTACCAACTTTTACTAAATCAATACATTGAAGGATGAAATTAACAACTACACAAAATCTAATAATATAAAGAACAGAAAATACCTTTCATAAGAAAATGTAAAAATATAAAAGAATCTTTAAAATAAAATATCACATTGCTTAAAGTAAGTCATTATAATTATATTACCACATAACATTATAATTAAATTACGTCATAACATTATAATTAAATTACATCATAACACTGCAATTAAATTGCATAATAGATATTCTTCATAACATACATCATACTTCAATACAATTAAATCACACTATTATTTTTTTTAATTAAGTACAAAACAGTCTAATAGAAGATACATAAAAATTTATGAATAATTAAAAAATAATCCATTAATTATTTAATTGATTTGAAAAATGAATTGAATTTTTTAGTATTTCTTTTGAAATGCCAAAAATATATGACGTTTCTTGCGAGATTAATAGGTTTATATATGAATATTTGTACCTTAAAATATAATTTGAGGCATTATTTTTTTAAACATATTCTTAATTATAACAAGAAAAAAAAAGATTTAATAACAGATGAGGTGTATATAATATATTTTCTATGTTCGTATAAATATTCTTCATATTCATGAAATTTACAGTCAATTTTTCGTTTATATGGTATATGGTTTTCAAGAAGAAAAACTTCTCAAATTCACTATACCTATACTATTATAAAAATGCATTGTTAATTAAAACGATATGTTACAAAGCTATTATGACAAAGCAAATTAACTTAAAGTATGTTCTCCTAAAGAATAGTTTACAAACCTATATTATATGTTTCTCTTTGAAAAAAAAATTCTTTAATTGTTTTGTTTGCTGGAATATTTTTCGAAATTTAAGAAATAAGAAAAAAAAATTAAAAAGGCTTTTAATTAATGATTACCATTATTTATGCTAAACCAATTGTTCCATGCATCTTCCGTCTTGCCTAAAGACGAAAAATTGAAATTAAATAAAATATATTGCTTACAAAGGAAATATTTTTCACAAAAGTCAATTTTATCAAGAGTGATTTATGTTAGGCTAAGTGAAATAAAATAATTAAGTCACTTTATAAATTAGTAGAGAAAAAAAATAATTTAACTTACCATTTCTTTGGATAATTTTAAATTAAAGTTTTGTATTATTAGTTAGGGAAGATTATAGACTTGTAATTACTTACGTCCAGTGATGGGATGCAGAAGTCCAGGGTGGGTGGGAGCAGCAGGTGGGGATGGTTGCTTTGGCTTGCTCACTTTGGTGTTGCTCTTGGCAAACTCCAAGCGGATAGTCTGGGGGAGATCAGGATCAAAGCGAACTCCCTGCTGAAAAACAGAGGGAAATTCAAGGTTTCAACAGTCAAATTCAAGGTTTTAACAGTCAGATTCAAGGTTTCAACAGTGAAATTCAAGGTTTTAACAGTGAAATTCAAGGTTTAAACTAAACGAAAACGAATCCTAGAATCTCTAAAAAAAACAATTGAATAAAAAACTTCAAATAACTCAGATTCTTCTTCTAAAACAACGAGCTACGAGCTAAATCAACAATTTATTAAAACAACGAGGAATGTCAGATTCAAGTTTTCAACAGTGAAATTCAAGGTTTTAACAGTGAAATTCAAGGTTTAAACTAAAGAAAACGAATCCTAGAATCTCTAAAAAAAAACAATTGAATAAAAAACTTCAAATAACTCAGATTCTTCTTCTAAAACAACGAGCTACGAGCTAAATCAACAATTTATTAAAACAACGAGGAATGTCAGATTCAAGTTTTCAACAGTGAAATTCAAGGTTTTAACAGTGAAATTCAAGGTTTAAACTAAACGAAAACGAATCCTAGAATCTCTAAAAAAACAATTGAATAAAAACTTCAAATAACTCAGATTCTTCTTCTAAAACAACGAGCTACGAGCTAAATCAACAATTTATTAAAACAACGAGGAATGTCAGATTCAAGTTTTCAACAGTGAAATTCAAGGTTTTAACAGTGAAATTCAAGGTTTAAACTAAACGAAAACGAATCCTAGAATCTCTAAAAAAAACAATTGAATAAAAAACTTCAAATAACTCAGATTCTTCTTCTAAAACAACGAGCTACGAGCTAAATCAACAATTTATTAAAACAACGAGGAATGTCAGATTCAAGTTTTCAACAGTGAAATTCAAGGTTTTAACAGTGAAATTCAAGGTTTAAACTAAACGAAAACGAATCCTAGAATCTCTAAAAAAAACAATTGAATAAAAAACTTCAAATAACTCAGATTCTTCTTCTAAAACAACGAGCTACGAGCTAAATCAACAATTTATTAAAACAACGAGGAATGTGATACAGACATAGGAAGAAATGAAATTAAGTTGCACTCATGTATGGAAGGATATAAGTTTAATAAGATTAAGTTTTATTATTTATAAAAAAACATAGAAAAAAAAAAAAAAAAAAAACCTCATACTATTGTTAAAAGACAATATTGAATAAAACAACCTGATATAAAGGTACTTTGACTCAGCAAAGTAACTTACAGAATATTTTCCTAAAGGATAATTTACAAACCTATGTTTCTTTTTGAAAAAATAAATTTTGTTTAATTGTTTTGTTTGTTAGAATATTTTTCTATATTAATAAGTAATTAATTTAATATTTAGAGACAATTTCCACTTTTAAAAGTTAAAATATAAATAAAACAAACTTTGGTATTAAATTTTATGCGAGATAATGAATGAAAATATATTTTTATAGTGTAGTGTATATCATCCCAAAAAGATTTTAACGAAAGTATATCGATTCAAATTCAAGTTTTAAACTAAAAGAAAAGGACTCCTAGAATCTCTAAAAAAACAATTGAATGGAAAACTTCAGCTAACTCAGATCTTCTTCAGCTAACTTCTATCCTGTTTACCAAAACAATCAGAAATGTGATACAGACATAGGAAAAAATTAAATTAAGTTGCACTCATATACTGAAGGTTGTAAGGATTTAAAAAAAAAAAAAAAGAACTCATAAAATTCACTATACATATACTATTGTAAAAATACAATATTTATTAAATCGACGTGATATAATTCTATTTTGACCAAGCAAATTAATTTAAAGAATGTTTTCCCAATGGATAATTTACAAACCTATATTGAACCTATATGTTTCTGTTTAAAAAAATCAAGTTTATTTAGCTGTTTTGTTTGCTTAAATATTTTTCTATATTAAGAGAGAATTAATTAAATATTAAGAAATAATTTCAACTTTTGAAATTTAAATTATAAATACAATAATATTTATAATTAATTCTTATGCGAGACAATGAATGAAAAAATATTTTTATATTGCTGTGAATATCATCTCAAAAATGTTTTTAACGAACGCATATTGATTCAAAGTTATTCTGTGATTTTACTAAAGAAAGAGTTTTTTAATAAGAAAGTCTTTTTTTAAAGCCATTTTGCTATTTTGTTTATATCATTGAGAGGAACAAAATTACTGTCACTAATTAGTTATATTTTTAATTTAAATAATTAAGACACATAAATAATTTTTCTAATTTAACAGGATTTATATTTAAATAATTTCTTATGCATTCGAAACTATATTTCTTTTCTCTAAGAAAACACAAAATAAAAAATTCACGAAAATATACAGAAATATTTTAATTTTCTGAATTTTATCGAAATAAGCTTTTAATATCTCAAACAACTTTAAACAACACTAAGATGTCTATAGTTAATCCTGTTTAAATAATTTTTTTAAAATTATTTTTATTTTTCTCTCAATTAATCTAACTTCCATTATGACTCTTAAAAATCTGTAAGTTTGAAATTCCATATTGAATAAAAAAATAAATAAAATAAATAAAGAAAAAAATAATAAAAAAAAAAAAAAAAAAAAAAGAAAGAAATAAAGAAATTAAATAAATTATTTTGCTTGTAATATAAATGCAATTTCTTGAATTTCACAAAAAAATATCTTTATATCTCAACTAAAGATAAGAAGTAAAAGTGGTTGCAAATGTTGTTTTACTGAGTTTCGTTTAAAAGAAATTATGTTCATTATTAAATAATTCGTCAAGGAAAATGTTAAGCAATATAAATTAAATAAATGAGATTTTTGATAAACATTAAGTTTATTTTAATATTTTACTTGAATATTATGAATATTAAAACTTGCTAAAAAAGAAAACATTATAAATACAAAAAATTGCAAAAGCAATTGCTACAGGTTGACAGTTTTGAATATAGATATATAAATATGAATCCCAATTACAGAAATTATTTCCAAGATTGACAATATGACATAAGATTTTAAATTACAGCTACTTTAAATCTTTAACGTCATTGCATACTTTTAGCGGAAGTTAATTAAGCACTTATTCATATAGCTTAATTAGACATAAATAAAAATTTCTAATATGATATAATCATCTTTGTAATTTACAAATTCTTCATAAATTTACAGCCTAAAAGAAAAATGTAGGCTATCTAATCTTTTAAATGTCAATTTGAAAATTATGAGAGAATAAAAGAAATTTTTTTTTTCAATTTGATACGTCAATTTTCAGTAAAACGAGTTTTGCATATTAAACTGCTTCCAGCTTATAAAGTGAGATATCATTTCGTTCTTCTTTTCATCACATGAATGTTATTTTTTCCTTGCTTTTCCTTTCAACAGCAACGAGAACTAGAAGGCGATAAATATTAAATGCAGTTATAAATTTTAAAGCAACAATTTCCTTCCTTGAATGAGATTTTCGCAATCAACGATATCTAAGGCATTGTCAATCAAGACCTTTTGTTCTATCTGTGGCCTGTCACATTAGCGTCATACTGTACCAACCGCAACTCAAAAGCAAAGGTTCCTTTCATTTTAACGCTTGCTTAAACTTGTGCTTCTGGAATAAATTAAACTACTAACTCAGCGTTAACAAGTTTGGAGGTTCGTAATTTTTGAATTTTATATTAAGACGGTTTTTTTTCCCCTCTTTCTTTGCTAAATGCTTTTGCGTTGCTGTGGGTTATGGTTTTCTAAATTGTTCAATTTATTCTTAATTAATCTCGGAAGTATTGACGTAAATGTTTGCTTCGGAAATAATGAAGTTCTTAAGCTAATTACCCTGTAGATGAAAATATGGGAAACAACAGAAGTTTTGGACGAGTGCGGAGTTACTGCTTGTTTTACGTATTTCTGCGGCATATTTTCACCATTATGATAATGATGAGGTTAAGTTTCAGGAATAGAAGAAAAATGTATTTATAAAAATTAGATCTCTCTGTGCTCTTTTTTTTCTTATTTTAGTGATTAGTAAAAATACACAGCTCTTTCATTGTGGATATAAAATATAAAAAAAAGGAATTATTGATTGCATTTTTGGGGTTTCAGTTACTAATTCTTTAACAATGTCTAGAGAATTTTCTTCGTGCAGCCATCTGGGTCATATGGAAATTAGAGCATCGAATGAGGTAAACGAAGGGAATAAATTATATAAAAAGGAATCTTTGATTAACCAAAATATTTTCAATTTTTCTAATTATAATTAATTTGGTTATGTAACATTGCATCGAAACATGATACGTGAGCCCCATACATCAGTACAGTTTCCACAATGTTGTTTATATGATTGGAGAAGATTGCAATTCTAGACTGATTTTGGTGAAGTTTATTGAAGTAGAAAGATAGAAATAAATTTCCTCTAGAATAAATAAAATATAATTTTTTTATATTTAAAGGACAACAATCAGCGATATACATTTATACAAAATATATAATTATTCTAGTGAAAATAATAATAGTCACCTATTACTTTGTGAATAACAGAAAAACATTTTTGAAGATGTATCTATAATAGTTTTTGTTGTTTAAGTCGTTTATTAATACGCATATTATTATTTTATAATATAATATTATATAAATATATAATTAAATTAATTATCAATATAGATAAATTAATGATTATTTTACTAGTATACAATTATTTTGGTATTAATTATATTGATAAATATATTTCTTGTCATATGATAATATAGTAGTTAAAAGGCTGATATGTTTTAAAATTTTTATTTGAATGAAATTTTTGAAATAAGTTAATGTTGAATTGAATTAAATATTTTAATTAAATTTTAATGGTTTATTTTAAAATTAAATGTTATTTGTTAATTAAATCAATAATCAGTCAATTAGAAATAATAATTTAATTGTCGTTATAATTATAATTTCTATATATTATTTCTTTCAGTCTCTAGGTTAATTTCTTCAGTTTAATTATGTTTATTGTAACATTTTTATGATTTTACAGTGTGAATATTTATCATGATAAAAATATCACTAATTATTTATTTTATTGAAGAACTCATGATAGAATTAAGAATCATATTAATTTTGTATTAAGATATTTGCTATTACTTCGAATATGTGATTTTTAAGATGTTGCCTTTATTAATGCGATAAAAACAATCTATATTCTTAATAATTTATTCCGAAATATTCTTTTAGATCCATAAAAAATTAATTAGTCAGACACCTTACACCTTAAAAATTAATTAGACAGACAATTGTTACAGATAACTTAGATTTGTTTTTGATAGTCTGCAGTTTCTTTAATTAAGTTACTAAATTGAGGCAATTAGATGTCCAAAAGTATTATATAATACTAGTGTAATTAAAAGATTAGTATATACTTCAGAAGTATTAGGAATTTTCATAATATATTTCGTTAATTAAGATGTAAAACGAATAATATAATTATGATATACATCTTGAAAATAATTTTTCAATTCTTCCATAAAAGTTTTCTTGATATTGTTCTACTTAATTTGCATGACACATAAATTGAAAGAAAGCTCTCAAAAAACAATTTTTATTTTTAAAATGTAACAATTTAAAAACATGTTTGTTTACTTACTTGTAAATCCAACTTAGCAGCCTCGGCTCCAGCTCGTGTGGTGAAAGTCACAAATCCCACAGGCTTTGCAAAGGAGAGAAAATACGATTTACTTTAACTGTTGTACGACGAAAAATTTTAAGTAAAAACATATTATGGTTTCTAAAACTCACGTAAACTAAATACGTTTTACTTTGTATTTGTATTTGACTTCTTACATTAATAGGATTTTCACAAAAAGTAAAAATTTAATATGCATTTTAGAAATCCAGAAGTTTGAAACAAAACAAAAACTCTTTCCCTCTTGATTCTATAGAAACACGAAAGAAAAATAATTATTAAAAGTCCTTCTAATTTTGCTTTTTTTTGTAACTGTTGTGGAATGACATTTTTTACGGAAGTTGTCTCTTCATAATCTAAATACTTCCACATCATAAACGCACAAGAAACAACAAGTAAATGCAGTGAAAAAGGTGGAAATTGATGGAAATGATGACAGCAAAAACATTTAAACCACGCAAAGCCACTTCCCTATCACGGTAGAAAATTAATGCTCTTCTCGATTTTTGTTTTGTTGAAGACTTTTTTTTTTTTTTTGGTCGACGAAGTACTTTTTAGTATCACAGGCACTGCGTATGACTCTCTGCGAACACATGCAAAAAAAGAAAAAGAAAAAAAAAACATTTTCCTAGTTTGAGTAATGAAGCGGGAGATTTTAACGATAATTCATAATCTGTAGTCAAAAAGGTTAGACTGTTAATTATTATCCTTATAATTTTCATTTCTTTTATCGTATCCTCCGAAGACTCTAATCAGGGAATTTTCGATACGAATAAAGCATTGACCGGGCAAGTAAACCTCCCGGCTTAAATTAAAAGAATATCTAGCTATTTAAGGGAAAGAATTAAAAAAAAAAGAATTAAATGATATAAATATGTGGGACGTAAAAATTAAAAAAAAAAAACGAAATATTTGAAACTAATTAGATTTTTAAAACTGTTTTTCCACATTTATAGATTTCTTGCCGTAATTTCTAATTAAAAATGCAACTATTTATCTTATTATTTTTTTAATTTCTTGTTGTTTAAGAAAATTGGCTTGCTTTCTTAGATTTCTGAGAGCGTTATTGACAAAGGAAAAATGTTCTTTGTGAAACATATTTTAAGAAATACATGTTATTCGAATGCCAAACATTTATTTTGTTGAATAGCATTTAACTGTATTAAATAAAATTAAAGGTTCTATCGCCCATTGTTAACATTTCTTTTGTTGAATAGCATTTAACTGTTAAAAAGTATCAAATATTATTAAAGGTTCTATTACCCACGATTAACATTTCTTTTGTTGCATAGCATTTAACTGTTAAAAGGAATTAAATAATATTGAAGGTTCTATCACCTATGGTTAACATTTCTTTTGTTGTATAGAATTTAACTGTTAAAAAGTATTAAATAATATTCAACATTCTATCACCTATGACTATTTAAATGCTAAAAATTGAAAATTTTTAATGTTTCAGAAAATTTTAAATTCCAATACACTGTTTTGGAAATGGAAGAGAATAAATAAATATACAAATTTTCTTCAGTGATATAAAAAACAAAGTTATATTTTAATTCAATGCAAAAATACTTCATATTTCTAATCCTTTTGCTTCTTTATCAGATTATATTTAATTAATAAATAATAAAACCAAATTATAGTTTTTTTTTAACAAATGAGCCAATAACATAAAAAACTGTTTATATTTGTTTTCAAGTTTTTAGAAGAAGTTATTCTTATCAAAAATTTTCCAAATTCATGTTGAACAAGTAAAACATATAGAAACATACTTTTTCGTAAGACATTTTTATCGGAAATTATATAGATATAGCTATAAATATTTTAAATAATGATAATAATTCTCATTTGAGCATTTATGATTTCTATACAATCCTACGTCTATTTTTATAGGATTTTGCCTCATTATTATTAAGAAAACTTACACTAATACTACTAATAATAGATTCTAATTTTTGTTTGTTACTATTAGCACTTATTGCCCAACCCCTTTTACAAATATAACTGCAGTTTCCCACTAGCTGATACTACTGAGTCTCAATTATTTCTAATTTATATAAATGACGTTTATGACAATATATCTGTTTCCATCTGCTTATTCACAAATGACTACATTACACCATAATTCAACCATCATAACTCTCTGTTCTCTGAATTACAAAACAGGTTCAGTCACACAATTGACGAGATTAACATTTGAATATTAGAACTAAACCCTTTGAAACATATGGAATATTATGAAAGTTACATAAGTATATTTAAAAGCTCCTTATGTTGACCTGCATGTAAATTCTATTGCATGAATTTTAAATATTTTATGAATAATCCCATTAATGTGAAGCAACTATTCATTATTTAAAGGTACGAAGTAATTCTTTTTTTTTTTTCAGAAATTGTTGAAATGTAGAATTGTTAATTTTTAACAAATGCAAACCTGTCTAGAAATTGCTAATATAATTGTTAACTTCAAACAAATGCAGATTAGTCATAAAAATCATAAATCTTATTTGAAATCAATATTTAGTGAACAATAAAATAAATTTTGAGGTATAAATCTTGAATAAAAATTTTTTAATTTAATGTAACGTTTAACAACAATATTCTAAATTTAAGACACAATTAATTTACAGTTTGGAAAAATATTTCGTTTCAAATAATACTATAAATATTTAAGCATGTCTTTTTTCCCTCTCGCTAGATTTATATTTGTTCAAAATACTTAAAAAACGTTAATTTAAAGCCTGCATTTTGATTAAAAAACTTAAAATGCATCACACAAATTAATTAGTTATAGTTTCATTCATTTAAACAATTATTGTAAGAAAAATAAATAGGAGGACGATAGATAAAAAATATATGATAAGACATATTTATTTCGAAAAACGATATCTTACCATGCATTTGTTCATAATTCTTTTCATAATTAAATTTAAAATATGCATTTCTTTATAATTAAATGCAATATTTTTATAAGAAATAATATTTTATTCATGCATTATATATTTATAAACGTTAAAAAGAACTGTGCTAAGAAGAAAACATGACAAATTATTTTTATTCTAACTATTCAATGATATGAAAAATCAGAATCAACACTTACCGATGAAGTTTTTCCATTCTTGCTTGTGACTTTCAATAAAGAACCCTCATATCCCTGGAAAATTATTAACAATTTAATTTTAAATATCCATACATATTTAAACGCGAATATTTTAAACTGCAATAAAATTTTAAAAGTATTTAGTTTTCAAAATAACAAATGATTTCAAATGAATGCTATATTAAAATAAAATCAAAATGCATATTTGATAAAACTCAATCTTAAAATACAGAAATACACAAATTTATGTACATGAAAATGTAATTTTCTGAATTTATTTGCGCCAACGTTAACAAAAGTCAAGTGCTACACTTTCATAAATAATTTTTAATAAGTTAAGTTTATAAGGAGAACAATTAATATTAAATATATTTGAAAATGTCAACAACTTTGTCGTCATGTTATTGAAGTGGCTAGAGTTAATTTCATGAATAGAATCGTAGAAGAAAGAAGAAAGATTTGGAGTTGATGTGAATAGGCTCAAAGTAAGATCTAATCAAGATGATAGTTAAAATGAAATTTAGACATTATAAATTAATTATTCTGTAGTAATAATTCGAAAAGTATTTCTTTAACAAAAAGCAGTTTGAAATTAATTGAAAATTTGTGCAAAATAACAATTGATGCAAAAAGAAAAAAAATGTGAGTGAAAATAAATGAAATTGAGATAAGAAAAAAAAAATATTTTTAATGAAGCAATTGTCTACAATAAATTCCAAAAGGTAGTAGGCTAATCTTACTGTATAGTGACAGAATTCTACAAAATTAGAAACATAATCAATCCAGTTTATAAAACGTAAACAATGCTTGCCTATATTATAAAATTGGTTTTTAAAGCGGTTTTTATACGTTATTAGATGGTTTTATTAATTTTTTAAAGCATGTTTCAAAAATCATATACATGCATGTATATATATATATACAATATTAAAGAATACGTACTTTATATGCACGGAACAATAAGTAAAGCTCTCGTGGTTTTGCATCCATTGGAAGACCACTCACAAATAGTGTGCGAACCTGAAATTAGTAAAAATACATGTATTAATTGATTAAATTATGATTGATGAAAGCATTTCTTTCTACAAATTAAATATCTAATTTGCATAAAGATATTACATTAGAATGATTATACACTATTACAAATAATTATAATATATTACACAAAACTTTAAATATTTAGTAGAAATTACAGCCAATAAATACCAACTGACATTCTCATGTTTTTAATTTGTCAGAATTTTTTTCTTTAAACAAATATTTTATAATTATGTATTATAAAGATATTTAAGAATTTAGAGTCAGTATGAGTTTCAATTACTATTATTGATATATAATATATAATATTATCAGAAAAAATTGACTTCATAGATATTGTGACAGCGCATGTTAACGTCTCTCAACGACAGTCAGACAGGCTGATAAAAGTTTCTGGATTTACTCCTTAAAGATATGCAAATATGGGGCAGTTATCCAAGAAATTCTTCCTGAAAGGCAATAATCCTTCTATGTCAGTAGAAAAAATTCCTCTTAGTATATTTAGTGGTGTATGAGAAAAAAATAGCATATATTTAGTTTGAATTCTTATTATTTAAAAAATATTTAATAATTATAACTCAAAATGTTTTGAAAATATTTATAATAAATCGGTACATAAATCGATTATAAATTTAAAATATATCTAAAAAAAATGTAGAAAATTAAATCTCCTTTTCTTAAGAGCTCATTTTAAAAAGATTTTTATCATATAGACAACCATTAAAAAGTAGAATTTTAGGCACAGATATATGCTTTTTATGTTACTATAGCATTATAGAAACTCTTTCGTATCTGTGAATAGATGACAATGACAAATTGTTTGTTGTTTACATTTTCAATCGATAGGTGCCACTACTGGCATCAGTTGTGAGCTTCATTTCCTGATAAACTGGACATATATCTGCAGGCTACTTTCAATCAAAACCGATCATCACTCTGCGAAACATAGCCTTCAGTATTGTAGTCAAACCACAAAAGGCTGAAATGATGAGTTACCTAAGAAATCTTTCCCAATGCAACATACAGAAATATATCTTGGACATTGAGAATTAGTGTGGTATTTCTTTCGGAACGTTTTTATGTAGTAAAAAGTTTATTTGAATACAGTCACCAAGAAAATCATAGAATATTATCATTCATGCGGTTATCGTTTTTAAGTTAACTGTTTGCATTAAAATCATATACGTAAAATGCATCAATTTTAAAAAATAGTAAAAAGGATATATTTTATTACCAGTTCAATTACAACATAAAGAGTAGCATTAAACTAGCACTACTTTTACATGTAATTAGTTAGTAACTAAAAGGGAACTATGCTATTATGAAATTAATAATTATTATTAAAGCACAAGTTAATTATATAATTTAACGATATTAATTTATATTATACATATTTTGTATTCTAAACACTTAATATTAGATAATACATACTCGACTAACGAGAAAGTAAATCATTTCTTAAGACTCTTGAAAAAAATTCTTCAGAGAAATAAGATTTGATTAATAAATGTTATGAAACGAAAAACATTTATTATGTCATGTAGGATTATTTAATATTACGCTCAACCGGACTTTTAATTTATAATCTTGTACTTTCTGATTAAATTTCACTAATTTTTATCATAAAAATATAATTATGAAATTCAAGCATTTTGGGAAGCAAATAATTAATTAAAGAATTCCATTTAATAAACGAAATATTCTATATCATTTTGATCGGACTCACTGTAACATGAAGGTGAACTATTTAAATAATATTAAATAGTTAAATTCTGTAAACTACAATAAATGTATTTTTGTTTATTTTTTAATTTAAAACGTTCTTTTGAATGGAAATTGTAATTGGTTTATTTACACTTCAATAAATTATAAGAATTTTAAACATATTACCAAAATGTTAAACTTCGTAAAATAAAATTGTAAAAAACATGGCATATCTTTAAAGAAATTTCAAATTATGACAGCCAAGCTTTAAACCTGCCATTATAAGTAGCGATAAGGTTAATTTCTTTTACACATAAGTTGATAGGAAAGCTAAGACTTTTTTAATTGTGTATTAATTAAATTTTATTTATTTATCTTTTGAGGAATATATTATTGCTCAGAAGGGCATAAAATGCCCTATCTCTTTTTTACTTAGAAGCAATATTTGATGAATGCTTACAAACATTTATGTATTATAAAAGGAATGACATTTCCTCTTTAATTCTTATCAGCAAAATTTGTCACATAAAAGTATTTGCATTATTTTACTTGAGAAATTTATTAATATTGAGAAATGAGTTGCATTATCATTTAATATACTAAAGATACAAATGAAATTTCAAATAGATAAAAAACTTTAAAAAAAATTCTACTTACGGAGACATTCAAATAATTATGAGTTATTTGATGAAAATTGATTGATCACTTTCATATTTAATTTTTATTCTGTTTTATTATAAAAGAAACTTTTTAGTTTTCTAGAAGAAAAAATTAAGAAAAACTTATTTTAGCTCTATTTTAAGATTTCCTTGAGAATAAATCAAATCATTTTCGAAATTTTTCTCTGTAATACATTTTCAAAATTACTTTAAGAAATATAGAAAATTCTTATTTCCGTGTTGTCAAAAACATGCGCAAAATAACAACTTATATAGGTAGATTAATCATTCCAAAATATTCTCGAACTCAAAAATTTATTCAAAATATTTTCAGAACTGTTATTTAAAGCTAAAATATTACAGTAATATACCTTCAAAATTTTATAATTATCTTTTCTCGGTAAATGATATAAAATTATTAGTCATAGGATTTATTTTCTTTATATACAGCTGTTACAAATGAACAAAGTAAATAAAAATAGTTCTTTAACAGTATTGTGCTTATTATGTAACAATGTATCAATAGTTGTATTTAACAGTATTATGAGATTGTATGTAACAAACTATACTGAATCTGATTAATACCGTTTAAACTGTGTAGACCAAGAATTCTCGTCTGAAATACATAAAAGTTGAGCAAAGAAACATCTCTGTAATGCATGTTTTTGAGAATAGTGCAAAAGAAAAAATATGGCATATGATACACGGAAAATAAGTTTTAATAGAAATAGAAACAGCAGTAATTTTACATAACATCTTGTTACATAGGAAATGTGCAAACTATGACCACCGTTTATGTCGGAACATGCAAGTAGGGTATAGCAAAATGGGTATAACATGACTTCCTTAATATCCTATGCATTGCATTATTACTCACAATATAATTCTTGTGTAGCGCTTATATGTTCAATTCGGGAATTTTTTCAATTTGTCGCAGTATCGCCTTTCCTCGGTTTGCAAAATACCGCCATGATTTCTTCCATCTTCCATCATCATCATCCGTTGAAAGAAAACTTCCAGTTTTACACAGCTTATCATCCAATATGTGGATTGCATTGAAGTCAGTATAACGGCATGATGGATAATGAAAGGCAAATTTCGCAGTTTTTAACACATTGCCACTACAAATGACAGTAAATAAAATAACAAACGCAATATTCATAAACTGATTACATTATCACTATACAAGGATTGGCTATAGCTTTAAATAACTCAAGCCCAACGATGGGTGTTCATTTACATAACAGACACGCACATATCGTCACCGTTTAAGCTATTCCTCTTTTACAAACCTAGGGATATATATATATATTTTAAAAACAGTTTTGTTTCTTATATTTTTGGAGTTTTACGTGATTCCAATAAAGCCTATTTTCCGTGCACCTGATGTGACATCACACTTTTCCTTCTGCAATTTTTTTTTTCCAAAGATATGCATAGAGGTATATGTATGCACCCTTATCGAGGATTCTCGCATAATACAATTTTGTGGTGTTGATTGAAAACACTGTATGTTATAAGAAAATTTACTTAGGATAGATGGGAATTCTTTTGAGAGGAATCATCATATTAATTTTTAGATTTCAGTATTGATTTTACTGATGCAATAATGACAGCACCATTACGTTACCATATGCAAATTAGTACCTAAAGCATATTAATTAAATATATAATGAAGAATAAAAATTTTATCCTCTGTCTTATATTTCATGCTGTTACATTTCTTAATACATATTAGAATAAAAGTGTACCATCAGTTTCTGATAAGCGTCTTAACTTTACATAAGTTAAGTGATTACTTGATATCTTATTTTGCCAATGATGCTCCAAATTGTTTAGAAAAATAATTTTAAATTAATTTTCTTGTCTCTCTATACCATATTACACATTTTGTCATTGTAAAAGATTCTGGCAGAATGTAACAATCTGGAATACAAATGATTTCACACAAACTGATATACAATTAATCAAACAAACATTGAGTATATATAATATATAACTAGGAAACACCGAGTGAATACAAGCTCGTTGTTGAAATGTTTTTGTTGATTCATAAACTTCTTAATGCCATTGATCAGACATAGCTAGAGTAATTATAAATATGTATGCATCTAACTCGGAAGGAAGGAAAAGAAAAAGGAGGCTTGATTATCTGGATAACGTAATTATTTATTAACGGCTTAGAATGAATGGTCCAACACGTAGTAGTGAGGGAGATTGTTCGATGGAAGATATTTGAAGGTACCTGACTTGGAAAAGCTAAAGATTTGGATTGATAGAAAACCGAATGGTTTAGTGAAAGAGATCCAGTCTATTAAAGTAACACCTACGCGTTGTTAATAGTGTTTTTAATACCAATTAACAAGTTAATTTCCTGAGATATGTGAAAAAAATCAACGAAAATTATCATGTTGTGGGACAATATAAATTGAGATAAAACATTTTGTTGACGCATTTGTGGATATCAATTATAGTCGAGCAATATAATTAAAGTGAAAATTTGAAATGCAATTAAAAGGTATGTTATTGTAGAAATGCTTAGAATCAATAATTGGAGCATTGGAAAACAATTATTGCTGATCTGAAAGAAAGTAATATAACATCGAATCCTATATTATAAAATGATGCATACTAACTTTACAAATGATTTATCTACTTAAAAATTTGTGTTTTTTACAGTTAACACTACACTGTTCCGTAATAATTTCTAAGAACCTGTAAAATACATTCACATTAAGGTATCTAAATAAGTGGGATGACACTTTTTTGAAAAAATACAGCAACTGTGCAATGAAAACATATTTTTGTTAGGAATATTACACAAAACTATAAAAAAAATTACAAAAATTTAATAATTTTTTAATTAAATCTTCTTATAAGTGTCAATCAACAATGAAATTTAATGAAAATAACAGCAAAAGGGAAAAGAAAATTAACATTCTGTTGTATAGATTCCAATTTCTTTTTTATGGAATACATGACAAAAAAAAAGGTAACATACGACAAGCTAAGGGATATTTAAAAAAGTGAGTTTATCGAAGATTTGTAATCGTAAAATTTTGTAAATTTAGCTTATATAATTTTATGAAAATAGCTATAAATTAAAAATTATTCTCGTTGCTATTATTAAAAATTATTCATGTATGAGGCCTTTAAATCAATACATAATATATTTCGTTAAAATTTCAGAAAGCTACATCAATAATTTTGAGATATTGCCTTTTAGGTATAAAATTTATGACATAAATTCAATTTTTCAGAAAATGTATTTAAAATTTTCATTTATGTATACCTATAAGAATTTGATATTTAATACACTTAAAAACCACCATAATTATAGGTCACACTTTCATTTTCAAAATTCGAGTTTGTTTCAAGATGACCATAAGTTTTTCTTCTACTTTTTAAGATTATTGAATACTGTCGTCTTGAAAAATGAATTCACTCTTTATCGAATGCAACATAAACTTTAGCAGTGCAAGTAACAAGATTAAACTGTAATTCATTTAGTATCTTCTAAAAGTTATAAAATTCTTCGTTATACATTACCAACAAGTATAAAGCTATTTTTAATGTTTTAACTTTTACAAAATTATTGACCTTAAAACACTATTGGAACTTTCAACTGTTATTTCGCTTATATTTATCATAGGATAAAAATAAAGTTAGTTTTGGAAAGCAGAATTACAAAATAATAAAAAAATTGATCAATTTTCTCAAAAATTACTTTTCAAATGTAGTCTGATACCTTAAATAATATTCTGAGAAATCTACTAAATGTGATTTGATAATTGTGATATCAGTAAATTTGTTTGTTATCTGAGTTCAAAATTTCCACTGGATTATTATATATATATGGAATTGAATATGGATATTTCCGTATATTTAAAATTTCTGTTACAAAATTTTATTTTTATGATAAAAAATCTTCTTACAAATATCTAAGATATTAAATGTATAGCATGTTTACACATTGTTAAATAAATATTACTTACTTAGTGAAAGAAATTAAAAATAAAATCTAGAAGTATTCAGGATATATAATTATAGGACTATGCATTCAAAACTATTTTTGTTTTAATATAAACTAGTTTAAGATCTCAAAAATAAAACTAATAAAGCAGACAATCAACATCTTACATCAAACATCTTATTAATCTTTCGACACATTTTTAAATATGAACGTAGTTTTGACTGAAATTTATAAATAGAGTAAATAAAACTTTTCCAGAAAAATGCTTAATTTAATTTTTAACGAAGTTTGGAAAATTAAAAAAGCACCAAAAATAAGTTATCGAAAAGACTTGAAATGAATAAAATAGAAATAAATCTACTTAAAATACTAACCCTCTTTAATTTGTAGGTCAAAAAACCTAAAACGTAGATCCTTCGATTATTTCCATAATTTTACATAAAATATGTTTTCAATTATTTCATAGAAAACTTTAATATTTTATTTAAAAAATAACAATTATGTTATTAAGTTACTAAGCTCGAAAGGCTTATCAGAATATAAAAATAGTGAATAAAGTATTTCATGTACAGTTCATAAATATATTCTACAGTAATGAAATTTTGTTAACACTAATTTGTTTGTCACAAATATTTTTTATATATTGAAGGAAAAGAAAAATTACAACTAAGTAATCTTAAATTTAGAATTTTTAAAGAAAAAAATTAAAATAATATTCATGGGAAAAAAGAAAGATGGAAACATTCAGGTGCTTCATAAATTTTTGTCACAAATATATAAAACTTATTATTTACATGAATTATTTTTATATATGAAGTATTTATGCAATGGATTTATACAATTCGAATAACGAACTAAATTATTAATACAGCACAATATATTAGGTATAGTTTAAATAAATATATTTTAACTTAATAAAAATCAAGATTTACAATATCTCTGAATTTTGAGACTTTGTTTTCACTACACATTTTTGTTTCTTGAAAAAATGTCCCAGTATGAACTTCAATAAAAGTGAATTTACTGTCAGTCCATTTTATGATGTTTCACTATTGTAAAATTGACATTTAGGGAATATAGCATTACTGATACACAAGAAATATAAAGGCACTTTTCCACTTTTCGAAACGAATCCCATTGGTTTTGAACGGTTTTCAATTGAAATTCTATGAAATATTTTTTTGTATAGTATTACAAGCCGGAACACAATAATTGTTTTCTGTTTGTTTCACAAATATTGCATGGATTGCATGTGCTGTTTGAAATCCTAAAAGTTTTCATTTTCTCGTACAGAGTGCCGAAATCCGCACATATAGATCCCAAAGATTGAGAAAATAGAAATTGTCACCAGTCACAATCTGGATATTTTCCGGAAATGCACCTCTGATCCGTTTCTCCCTTCCAATCTACACGATGTTGTAAGATGTGCATGGTGTCCCGTATCAACGCAACTATTTTTCGCGTACTGGTGACATATATCCAAGATGGGCGATAGGAAATTTTAAATCCCTTGAAGTTTTAGTGTTTTTACATGGCAGGAGGAGAAAATACTAAATCCAGTGATGGAGAGATGATATAAATCTAACAGAATCAAAAAATATTTTTATCTGTTTCCAGTTCTTTTTTATACAGGCATTCGTTCCTGGTTATTTCAATATATATATATAAAAAATAACATGGTTCAGAATTTTTTGCAAGGAAGGAATTTATGATTTATTTTTCTGTTAACAAGAAACTTTTCCGAATACAGAATAAGAGCTTTAGAGTGGAAAATTGAATTTGGGGTGAACTATATCAAGTTGCTTTAATTCAGATAAAAATAACTCGTACAAACCTGTAGGGTTATTGAGCAATGGAATGTTCTGTTATGTTGAATGTTATTATTTTGTTATTAAAAGGTTAAGAAAATAAGTTCAGTGTCCTCATTTGTTAAGAATGAAATTGATTTAGTATGCCGTTTGTTAAATTATAATCAATAATTTTTTTATTTATTGAATTCATCAAAATATATCAAAAACTTATTGAATTTATCAAAATGTGTCAAAAACTTATTGAATTTATCAAAATGTGTCAAATTTATTAAATTCATCAAAATTTATCAAATTTATTGAATTTATCAAAATGTATCAGAAATTTATTCAATTTATTAAAATTTATCAACATTTATTGAATCATAATTTTAATTTCAAAAAAAATTATATTTTTTTTGTTTATTTTTAATCTTTTGAATATTATTGATGACAAATATTTCCTTAATCAATCATTCCCTTCGTATTCTAAGTTAGAAAAATCTTATTTGAAAGATAAAAATATAAAGTAAACATAATTGACATTGAATCCTTTTTAAAAATTTATGTTCATCATGTTTATCATAGGAGTATTTTTAAGGATATATTTCATATTGACAGTGAAAAGTGATAATTAGAATGTTTAAAAATAAAGGTGGCATTTTTAATTCTAAAATGAATTAACTATACAAAATAAAGTTTCCTTTATTTCCAAAAATTTTTAATTGTAAAAAAGCAATACAATTATTTCTTTTTCTTAAATTGGAAAATTTACCTTGAAATTTTTGTATTTTTTTCGAATGAATAATTTTCTGTAATCAAAATAATATTTGAAATTAATTGATCAAAAACATTGAGTTGTTTAATTTATATTTGCATATATATAAAAATGTAATTTTTATTCCAAGCACAGTTAAATGATTGTGTTAATAAATAAATAAAAAATGTGTTAACAGTTAAATAAATGTGCTTTTATTAGTAGTATTAAAGATCTTGGCAGAAATTTCCTTCGAAATATTTGGTTGAAATATTTAAAACAAATTTATAGCGAAGTTAAAAATTCCTTGTATTAAGTGAAATGTTTTCTTAGTTTTAATTCGGTTATTACAATGGATGAAGCTGAACTATTTACTTGAGCAGTTGATTGAATTCTATATATTTTTTTCAAATACAAGAAGAGTGCTTTTCTGGAGAAAAAATCCCAATTTAACAGCAAATTGTATAAAATTATTTAATTCCTATATTTATTTACCTCATGCATTGAAAAGCATGTAGATTAGTTAAAAAGATAAATTAATTTATTTATTAAGTTACATTAAACGTTATAAATTATGTACATAAGTGATATATACATTAATCACTCTAATTTCTAATTAAAAAATAATTTTCTGAAGAAAGAGAAATTTTAATTTTGTATATGCAATTAGAAGTATAATTAAACTCAGAAAATATTTTAAACATTTAGAAATTTTTATTGTTTCAATATGTACAATTTCCAAAAGGAAACAATTCATTCACAAGAAGGTTAAGAATATTAAAATAACAAATTTAAATTTATCGATATATTGTTTGTTTCTTTATTAGGTTAATATCTGTACAGCAAATTTTATTAGTAATTTCTCAATAATCGTGTGGATTTATTAATAAAATTCTACTATATATATACATGAATTATAATTGGATCTAAAAAATTGGTATGAAATCATACTTTACAGTAAGTATAGAATAAAATATCTTTATTATATTATTGCATTTAGTACGTTTCGCACAATTATAATTATTTTAAATTTGTATAAATAATTTTTAAAAGATTTTTTAATCAAAATAACATACTAAAATTATTTAGAAATTCTCAATTGTAATAATTTTAATTAATAATTTTTCATAAGAATACTTAATGTTAAAACTCTTATTATGTCTTCCATATGTTAAATTTTTGTTACGCTTAATTTATTCATCAAGGTTTTTTTTCTAAATTTAAAAGCGAGATGTAGTTATAAAATTATCTATTATTTTTACCCCTAATTAAAGCTTTGTTATTCAAAATTTATAAAAAAGTATATTAGTAAAGGCTCTTGCTGATAATAATGAATATCAAAATGATATTTGAAATTAACTAAAATCAGAGCTTCTTTCAGAACTGCTTTATGAAGCTAAAAGTTATGTTTCAAAAACAAGAAAATAACAAAATTTAGTATAAAGTATATTGGAATTTTAACATATTTGTGTTTATCATATATAACCCTGACTTTTTTGTTACTTCTTTTGTAAAATATTTTTTCCATACGTTTATCACTACATAATTTTTTATAAATAGAATCAAGCAATTTTAATAACTAACTTTTTTCAAGAAGCTATCATAAAAAAAAAAAAAAAAATAATAATAAATAAAAATTCGTTGCATGTAAAATATAAATGCTCATTTCTTACTTAAAAGATCCTTCATTTTCTTTTCCAGCATTACTCTGAAGTTGATGACTAGAATGAAGGTTGGGGCAAGAGATGGGCTGAAACATATTAGTAGTTGTTATTGCTCTTGTGTATGTTTTAAGAGCATTAAGGTGTGAAATATTATACAATGGTGCATTAGCAGCAGAACTGTGAAATATTCTATTTAGAGTTTGATTATTTTTTTATTTTTAAGCCAAGGCAAATATCAAGAGCGATATTCATATGTATAACGTATTAATTGTTGAATCATAAATAATTTTGTTTAATGCAATGATTTTTGATTTAGAGCAATGATTGGTTAATATCTTGAGTATAGTTTTAAAGGTAAAATTAAAGAATTAATTAATTGTCTTGGTAAAGTTGGGAGAAAGGTATTTATGCAAAATCCACTAAATATATAATAATACACTAAATTATAATATAATAATTATCTAAAACATATACAATAATAAATATGAAGTTTCAAAAAGTTAAAGTTCCGAGAAATGAAAGAAATCTGTGCGGTACAATTTCATTTTATAAATGTCTCAAAAAATAATAATTGTTTTCTTACAAGAAGACGTGTCAAATGGAAAAGTAATAATTAATATAATTATACATAACGCGACATGGACAATATTATTTTATTTAAAATTATCTCTTTTAGATATAATTGCAGTTTACATGAACTAAACATTATTCAGAATTCGCAATCAGATTTATAAAATTATTATAATAATTATTTTAAAATATTTGTATCTTTAATAATTTCTTAATATGAATGAACGAATTCTAAATCTTTCATTTTGTTTCATCTATTCTGCAGTTAATGTCTTTTTTTCAGATAATTTTCTCATTTTAATTGTAGTAATTTTTCAAATTTTACTTATAAGTAACTAACATTTAACATTTATAAGACGCTGTTCTTTCTTTCTTGATGTTTGCCAAGGTCTAACAAGCAATTTTGAAAGCATATTTTTACATTTAATCAGATAGAAATTTGTTTTATTTACTAATAATATGTTTCGTTCCCTGAAGCAATACGAAAAAAATGATTTTTGAAATAATTAAAATGAAATTATTTTGAAGATGACTAAAACGAAATTATTTTGAAAATGATTAAAACGAAATTATTTTGAAAATGACTGAAACGAAATTATTTTGAAAAGGGCAAAAACATTGTTCGTTCTTTCTTGATATTTGCCAAGGTCTAACAAGAAATTTAAAAAATATTTTCACATTCATCAGATAGAATTTTGTTTTATTTACTAGTAATATGTTTCGTTCCCTGAAGAAATATGAAAAAAGAAATGATTTCACTATACTTAAAACGAAATTATTTTGAAAAAGACTAAAACGAAACGATTTTTAAAAGGACTAAAACATTTCTTCTTCTATATACTGAGTTTAATGTTATAGCATTGCAATATGTTCGTCAATCATAAAAGTAAAGACTGAAATTAAAGATGAAACTTTCTTAAAAGGAAGTAGAAAAGAGAACTAAATTCTTCTTTAGGAAAATTTAAAGATTTACTATCATATTTATATTTAATAAATATTTGAATTTATTTCTTTTATTAAAACTTTTATATCAGTTTTGTTTAAATTAAAGTTAGTTTAATTAAAATCAGTAAAAAAAAAAATCTTTCTTTTTAATTTCATCTATTTTATTTGTTTTAATAATAACATTTCCTACTATTAATTTATTTTACTTTTGTATTATATTTGAAATTGTATTAATTCCCATATTTATTTTAATTACCAAAATCGAATATCAACCTGAACGTCTTCAAGCTGGAATTTATTTAATAATTTATGTGCAATCGTAAATTCTTAAAATTTAACTGAAAGATACATTATGTATAATGTTCAATCCTATGTAAATTGGATGGTAGTAAATATTCGTCTACGCAAATTTCTTTGAAAGCAACTAATATGTATGAAAGTAATAATAAGCAAACTATTTACAATTAATGCTTACAATAATAATACGAAACTTCCGTCTTCTAAAATTGAATTGAATAACTTCAATGTGCGGAAGTATATCATTATCATATCGAATGATACAATACATACCTTTATGTTAAAATCCTTTAGATATTTGAATAAGAAACAGTACATTAAAATATATGTACATGTGTATTGTTCTTCTAATTTGAGAAATAATCATACTGCCTAAATTATAATTCTAAATTATGTACACAAAGCGGAATAAACTATAATTTTATACACCGGGATTATAACAGAATTCCTTTGCTTTACAAGTCAAAATATGTGACAGCTAAGTTTTATGAAACGTAATTTCTAATAAAGTAATAATATTATCTATTTAAAAGTTATGCAACGATACATTTCTTAAGTATTTTCGTCAGAATGAATAAGTTAATTAATTAAAATTTTAGGGAAAATATTTTATATTATTTGAAGAGATAGAGACATATGATTTAACAATCGTGTTGTAAAATACATTATCTTGTATC
Source organism: Caerostris darwini (assembly GCA_021605075.1). Classification (NCBI taxonomy): domain Eukaryota; kingdom Metazoa; phylum Arthropoda; class Arachnida; order Araneae; family Araneidae; genus Caerostris; species Caerostris darwini. The sequence goes on along the minus strand of BPLQ01007170.1, from coordinate 403,435 downwards.
AATTATATTGAGATTGAAATTAGAATAAATACGAAAATAATGCATTACATTCTTAAAAATAAAATTTTAAAACCATTATTGAACTTATTTTTCATAAAAAAAGATAATATTTAACCAAAGGTGGTAACAAGTAACTAATAGTAATTTTACATAAAAGTGTACAGAACTAAAAAAAAAGAAATTAATTACTATAAAAATCAGTTATTTTTAAAGATTCAAAATCATATGCATAGGTATAGAACCATATGCATTCGTATCATACGTATAAGGATTCGAATCATATGTACAATTACGACTATAACTAGACATCTTCCTATTCAAAATATTTAATAAAATTTAAATAGAAAAAAATCATGGTTGTTCCATTTTTTAAAAAAAAAATTCAACTTCGTATGTAAAACATAAAATACATGAGAAAAATACAAAATTGATTCTTTCAATGTTTCAACTCATGAAAAATTTCACTATAATTGTTTGAAATACATTCTTATGCTTCTTTAATTTATTGCAACACACTTAACAAATCAGTTGTTTTATATAAAAATTAACTGAATTCAGATAACCCTCTTAAGTAACTAAGCAAAACTTGGGAATAAAATACCAGAGTATTTAATATCATATTAACAAACATTTGGCTTTAATTTTGATTCAAACTATTACCTAAATATTATTTGAAGCGATACAAACTTAATCTCACGTATGAGAAAAAACTATTCTGTAAATATAATTTAATTTTATTTTGCTTGGACTCTTTGCAACTAATTTTATTCAAAAGTAACTTTATAAAATTTAACGATAAATTCAAATTGGAATGTTAAAAATAAATTTAAAAGAAAACCAAGTACTAAGTTAGCTTAGTATTTAGTTCTTTAAAATTTATTTTTAACATTCAATTTGAATTTATCGTTAATTTTTATAATAAAAAGTTACGTTAAAATACAAGAATATTTAAATGTCAGGTGTTAAATATAAGTTACGTTAAAAATACAAGAATATTTAAATGTCACACGAACCAGCATTTATCTTCGATTTGGTACAAACTATTACCTTAAGTTATTCCAAACGTTACAAACTTAATCTTGCATATGAGAAATACTATTCTGTAAGTTGAGTTTTCAGGCAGAAATTTGCTCCTGAAAGCAATACTATTCATTTGCATGAGTTTCAGGAATAAGAATTCTAAAAATGAAAATCCCATTTGCAGGTAGGTGAGCAACGAACACCAAAAAGCTCCTACAACCACAAAGTACGTTGAGCAAAACAAAACAAAAACAAGCGTTGCAATCGGTACTCTCAATAGATAAAAAGAGCTGGAAATTCGATTTACGGGGCCAGAAAAGTGATTGCTAAGACTTTACTTTGTCCCAAAAGAAGAGACTGGTTTTTATAATCGCCTTCCAACCTTTCCACCAAAAAAATCAATAAATAACGTGATTTTGAGCAGAGCGCTGTTTTGGTCTTTTTTGTTTTGTTCCTGTGGCTTGTTTTTTGCGACTTCGTCATGCTGTTCTTTCGAGCTTTAAAAACAATTACATTAAGACATTAGATATCGCACGAGAGATTTCAAGAGGTTTCACTCGATTTTTGAACTTCCAACTACTCAATTTCCAATATCTGATTCCTTATGGTTAAAGGCAAAAACTGAAAATTTGTTTAATTTTTAATATTATAATCATGTTTAATAAAACTTATGAAACTAAATATAAAAGCAAAATTATATGTTTGACTTTGTATTGCGAAACTTTAACCCTGTTAGTATCTTTGAACTTTTGAAAATTCTTCACACAAACAGTATTATACATTCATATAGTTATTTTTAATACGATATTATTTATTCCAATACAATGTATCCATGCATTTCAATAGAATACATTAAACTCTTTATGCTCCTTACCCTAGCTAGTTGAAATTGTTATACGAAAAAATACTTTAAAATATATAGCTACCAAATTTGTAAACAAGTCCCCAAATTAGCTCATTATATGTTAACAAATTAATAAAAATAATTTGCCAACAATAGAATATTTTATTTTATTTTAGAAAAATTGTAAAGGAGAAAAAAATTTCAATGTACCATATTAAACATTCTACCCTGTCGTTATCTACTCCTACAGTTGTTTAATAAATGATTATAGTGTTAATGGAAATGTTTGATCAGTCAAATTCTGATGATAATAAAATTTAATAAATATGTTTAGAATTAAACAATCCATATTAAGAAAGTTCTTTATTTTGTTCTGATAGTAATTTTTATTTAAGAAATTATGAATCACTGGGATAAAAATATATGTTACTTATACAATTATTCTTTATTAATAAATTATTTTTAGACATTATTTATTTTCTCTCATTATTTGCTTATTGCTCTTTCTTATTGATCTAAGCAATTCAAAATTAAGCAGCAAAATTTAAGATAAATTGTTTATAAATTAGCACAGTAAAAATATCAACCTAGGAAATCAAGTTCATTTATATTCAAAAATAAAATAATAAAATTTTAACTCAAATATTTAAAACATAAGTTTTTAACAAATTAATAGACTTCCCTCTTTGACTTATTTGAAACGCTTTTTAATCTTTAGTAATTTTACAACAAAATTTCTTTTACATACAGTTTAATATAATATACACACTATACGATAAATGATGGAAGATTGATAATATTTTGAATAATAAATGTTTAGCTTATTTTTATTAAATTAAGTAACATGATGCTTAAATTAATTTCCTGTTTTAACTTGAGGCTTCTTATTCTATTTCTTTAGATTAAATATTTATCATAAAAGTTTTGAAAAATGGGGTTTAGTACATTAAAACATATTTTTAAAACCCGAACGTGATATTCGGATGAATGATTTCACCACAAAAGCCACCAGTGGCGCAACCATTGTCAGTGCAGCGCTAGAGTTTATATCTCTTTTAGCACATAATTTTGATAAATACCTAAGCACCGATGGCTAGCATTTGCAATACGTTTCGAGCGCAGTCATGTGAATCATTGCAGCTGCCTTAGAAGTCATTGGCCATTATTTGAGATGGCTACAAAGGTGATGTGCCCCATTACGAGATGGGGCTACCATTCGTCTGGGGCGATCCCACCCTCCCCTCAAATAGACAGTCTTGACAGCAGTTGGCTGCCAGACCTAACCAACAGTAAGCTCGAAATCTGACAGCTAACCATCATTATTACAGTGCTCCGACTTCCGCACAGAACAGCTACGTGTTAGTGCAAGCGGGAGTTTCAGATTAGATGGTGGGGTACAGTTCCCCGAAGGCACTAGGTAGCATATATATGTTCCCTTTTCCTGTGCTAAAAGGAAGGAGGCACCTGATGGAATTGGTTGCTTTAACGAAGGAATCGGCTCAGTTAACGGTTTGATTCACTGCCGACCCGGACTGGACTGCTAGTTATTGTCTGTGTTTCCATAGACAAATTGCACATTGTGGTATTAGCATAAATAAGATTTTTCGAAATATGTATATTGTGTAGATAAACTACACAATATACATATTTAAAAAAATGTTTTTTCGTACTAATGACTTTCTTATGCAAATATAATTCTGGAAAGTTGGTCCTTTATTTTAAATAGTTATCCTTACAGACGAGTTTTTAGTGTTACAAATAATTTTTAAATAATATACGTTACACAAATATGTTTAACTCAAAATGCATTTTTAGTATTAGAAAATTGGTAAATATTTTTTAAAATATCAAAGAATTGGAAATTAATTATATTTACTAGCTGATCGGACTCAAAATTTACCAAATTCAGGCATATTGTCTATTTTTACTTTGGTAAATTAAATAAAAAAATATTGGCTGAAAGGGACAATAAATCTGAAGAAAATTACAACACAATCAACATAATGATATACAATTTGCTCATCAGAGTTGAAAGAAAGCCTACTCAACTCACTGAAATTCGGCTTGGTAAATATTTAATATAATAAATTCAATACAGAAAATAAACAAAATACTTTTAAAAAGCACGAAATCGAAAGAACATAAATTAGGGATAGGCAAATATTTAAAAAATTTAACTTTTAAAATTAATCACATTTTTTTCATGTAAATTGCTATACATTAATCGTAACAAAACTATACAATATTTAGATATGTTAAAGACATTAAATAAATATTACTTTTAACTATCAAGGGATTTCTTTTTAATTTTAAAAATTAGGTATTTTATTTATTGATTTATATTTGATCAAAGTCTCATCAAAAGTTTAACGACAGAAATAACTCACACAAACAGTCGTTTTATTTCATTAGAGCAAAATTAAGAGTAAATTAAATAAAAAAAATTATAATGAAAAAATAACTGTTTTAAAACAATATACAACTGAAACGGACAGAAAATATGTATAAAAAATTACCATTTTAATTTCAAGACATTGATTAAAACAATTCTTAGTCTTGTTCCCTCACTATCTAGGATTTATGTATTTCTAGAAAAAAATAACCTAATGAAAACATATTAAAATGGAATTATGAATCACAAAAGTGAATAAGAACGCTTAAATAGCTTTGACGTTATTTTCCTATCGTCATTCTTTTAAAGACAAATTTTTAAACAGTTTAAACATAAAAAAATAATTTTTATTTAATAAAAAAAAAAATAATAATAATAAAATCTAATCAGAACATCTTCATGTTTGGTTAAGCAAAAAATAAAAAAAAATAAAAACTAATAAATGAGAAAAACTTAAACTTCTTAAGTATAATAGTTTCTAAGTTTTATGTAATATAAATATACGAATCTGTTGCTTTATATATACTGATGACAAGGGTTACTTCATGACAAAAACAGATGACATTGGATAATTTATTTATTTCAGGAAATAAAAATGTCATTATTATGGTATGGAGAATTAACTTAGAAATTTCAAGAATAAATTTAAAATTTAGTAAATTGTTAAGCAAATATACTTTTTACTTGTAAATTATTGAAAAGTAAAAAAGAAAAAAAAAATTACGAATTATAAATGCATTCTTATGTTTATCTTTTGTTAAATTCTAATCTTTTTGTTAAAAAATTTACTCCAATGCATTAAAAACATAAAAAACGTAGAAAAAAATATAGTTAAATTATTTTATAAAATAAGGAAAATATTTCTTATAAAAGAAAGTAAACATTTCAGATAACTGAATTTAAGAAGGAAGACTCCATGCATTAGAAAGTAGCAATGCATATAATTTACTGAAGTAATGATTATATAACAAAAATATATATATTATTTTAAAAGTGAAAAAATCTTAAGAATTTACGAAGTTGACTTATATGTTTTTTATATCTATTAAGTTATAATATAATGATATGAAAATAGAGTCTTTAAAAAAGTTTCGAACTTGAAGTCGTCGAAATTTTGAATTTTAAAATCTTCGAACACTGTTGCTAATTCAAAAATATTAAAATTAAATACTTAGACTAAAGTAGCAAAATCATTTTGTTTGCGGCCTGATGGCCAATTGGCTAGCTCTCTGGCCTTTGATCCCACAAGTTTCAGGTTAGAATCTTGGAGGTAGAATGGATGTTTGTTAATGATTCGGAATTCACATTTAAGTGTAGGTCCTGATCTAATTTGCCAAAAGTGTGCAAAAATCAACCGTAGAGTGACAAACTAAACTAAACAATTTTACTTTTACTTTTTTTTCCTCGGATATTATGCTACTAACTACAATTGACTATCTACTGTTTTATTTAAAAAAGAAACATGTGTAATGTATGTTATGAAATACTTAAAAATATACTTTTCTACATGAAAAATGTAATTGACAAATTTTAAGACAGATTCATATTAATAATAATTAGCAAACGACATTGAAAAACTAATATAAGTGAGTAATGTATTGACACATGCCGAACCAAATATCACAATTACCCAATGTGAGTTACAATCAAATATTAGTTAGCAAAAGAATTGAGACTGATTCTTTAAGCAATCAACTAACTATTTGATCGGGTATTATTGTGAAGAATTGTATTGCAGAGGTTAAAAACTTTGGTAGACCTACTATGCTTGTAAATGCGTCATAAATTCTAGAAACTCCAGATTGTCCAAAAAATCTAGATTCTTTCCGCTCTTTACACAATAATTAAAGTTTGTAATGTCGTAAACAAGTGATATGACTCTATTGCCAAATATATACCAATTACCAAGAAATACGTAGTGAAGTTTACGAAGCTTAGATACCCTATATTAATGAGCTATACGATTTTAAAGGAAAAACACGAGTCTTCTCATCTTCTTCATTTGGAAGGAAAAAAAAAGTTCAGATTTTGGTTCAGGACCGATAATGATCTGTACTGTCTAAATGAATAGCCTTTTATAAATATATTCTCTTTTAATGTTCTCTTTTGACCGCTTTCCCAGTAATGCAATGTTTTTCTTTTTAGTTTCGTAGCAACAGAATCCTAATTATAAACAAATGATGATGCTTGTATTTGAATCAAAGCATCTACAGCCAATTATCTTCATATGTAGTTGAATTTGTGTCATAGAAGCTAATTACGAGAATATTGTTACATAGCGGATTCGGGTTAAAACTGATATAATTAATTTTTTTGTTGGTTTCAAGTTGGTTGGCTTTAAATTTTAGTACTTAAATTATAAGAAACTTCGAGGAATATTTTTTAATAAATGATTTTTAGTTGCTATGAAATATTTATTAATATTATTTTTCAAATAAAGTAATTAGTGGAACATAATGTTGGATTTTTTATAAATAAAACATAATAAAAATTATTTAACTTTTTACTGTAGTTCATAATTTCACATATTGTTCACATATTCTCTATTATTAAAAAAATACAAATTGCATAAAATGTTGAATAACAAGTGTATATTAATGAAAACAAGTGTATATTAATGAATACAAGTGTATATTAATGAATACAAGTGTATAAAACTGGATACAAGTGCAATTTAAGTGTATATAACTGAATACAAGTGTATACAACTGAATACAAGCGTAATGTGCATACAAGTGTAATAGAAGTGTATACAAGTGTATACAACTGAATACAAGCGTAATGTGCATACAAGTGTAATAGAAGTGTATACAACTGAATACAAGCGTAATGTGCATACAAGTGTGATAGAAGTGTATACAAGTGTATACAACTGAATACAAGTATATACTAATTAAATAATTAATGATAACTTTTTTTCTACAGATTAAAATAAAATAATGATTTTCTTGTTTGAATTTACATTCCTTATTCATGCAATTTAAAAAGGAAATTATATTACTTTAAAGATACCTTTGGTAAACTTCTATAATGTATTACTGCCATTAAAGTTTTCTTTTAATTTTCATTTAATCCTTTACGAAAACCTACTAATTTGCCTTTATCTGATTCCTGAATCTACGAAACCCTTGAGTCATTTTAATTAACTCCGACTGACAAAATAAAGACAGGAGTTTTCCGTTCAGCACTTTTGAATCTCGAGGGCTGTGTAAGTAAGTCGAAGGAATCTTTGAATTAAATTAAATATTATCGTATTTTCTGAATAATTTTAAACCCATGAAAAGGTTTGGAGGTATTTTTATTTTCCGTGTAATCAAATAAATCAGGTTAATAAGCTTTTGTTCTATTTGAAAAAAAAAAGTAGGAAGGGAATTGAAGAATTTCACTCGAAATATTTCAACTGGAAATTTTCTTGATTTAAAAACATACAAAAAATTATTTTTGCTTCTTAAAATATTTAGAAAATTCAAATTTGATACTGCATTTCTTACATTATAATGGATTGTGTATCTTATACTGAAGTTTTTCCCATTGATAATTATTTATGTTGTTCCCATTTATAATAATTATTATTTATTTCCCATTTATAAATTTAATTGTCCTACTATTGCCAAATGTATCTCAAAAAACATATTGAAAAAATTAATTTAAAAAATAAAGCTTAGAATAAATTGCATTTTCAAGAAATTTTCCAATCTTGTAATGTGCTTTTAATCCTTACAATGCAAAATTTAAGAGAAAAATCGGTGGTTCTCATTATTGTATAATCTATTCTCTCTTTTATTAAACAACTGTATAATTACAAATGATGTAAAATAGGAACAATTTTTTAATGTCAAATCTGTACTTGACAACATTTAGTAGCATCCTGTCTTTAAATGTATAATAATTCACATTACTATTATTATCAGAAATAAAAATATCTTAAATGTTTTTTTTTTAATATTTATTATTTACAAACTTAAGAATCAAATTTTACAGAAAAAGAGCTTAAAAAATGATTGACAAGAACAAATTTTATTTAATATATTTATTTTTATTTAACATTTGTTATTTGCAATCTTAAGGATCGAATTTTACGGAAAAAGGGCTTAAAAATATGACATTGACTAGTAGGTATTTTAAGTGAAGATTTTTTACTTAATTATCGAAAATATTTTCTGATAACTTATAAAATGAAATTGCAAACTTTTTTGTTCGTGTAAAGAATTCTTTAAGATAATACAAATATGAATTTTAAAAGGTTTTTTGTTAAGTTGTGATATAAATGATAAATATATTTTAAAAATAAAATCATGAAGACATAAATTTTAAAAATCAAATCTATTTACAAAAATAAAAAAAATAAAAAAAAAACCTCCATATTTTTAAGAGAAAAAATTAATACCAATGTAAATTTTCAATTTTATTCATAGAGAACAGATCAAATTTGGGGTTAATATATTAATTAAATTAATATGTATGTTAAATAAACGAATTATGAAATTTAATTAAATTGTAATACAAATATTACTAAATATTTCTGTATGATTAATTTTTATCTCAAAAATAGAGATATTAAAAGTATTTTAAACAAATTTATAATAAAATTTGCTTTACGTTCTCACCCTAATTCTGTTTATAGTAAGAGTTGCCGCAAAAACGGATTAAAAAAGCTGTATTGACTTTACAAGAGAACAATGCTACCTTTTAGAAAAATCTTACGTCTGCCACGATTTATTTTTTTTTCTTGGTAATAAATTAAGAATTCCCGCAAACAAGAAGATACGCCTTTTATATTAAAAGCAGTTCTTTTGAGTTGGGAAGCCAAATGTCGTCTTCGTGACCTTATTCATCAGGGGTAAAATCTTTGTCTAGTGAAAATTCTGTGTCACATCCATCTATATATTCATGAAATCCGCCCCAGCCCTTTGACGAGTCATGTTTACAAAGGAACGCGAGACTGTTTGTTTCAAACGGAAATTCCTTAAAGAAAATAAATTTCCAACTCCTTGTTTTCCGCTTATTACACTTCAAGACGCACTTGCAGAATTCACAGATGGGAATTTCCGCCTTAGTCCTTTTCGAAAGATCGCCGCACCCGCGTCTGTTCACGGACTAAATAATTACGCGGAAGTCTTTGTTGGAATTGAACTTGCTAAGTTTCTGGGAAATCTCTGTGGGAAGCACGAGTTGTGCTGAGACGGCGATCTTTCCATACCTACTCCTGGGCGGGATTTAAATAGGAACATGTTGCTTATTTCCATGCGGAGGTTTTGTGGCCAGTGATAAAAGTCGTGCATGGAACATTTCGGGAAGAAAGTGCAAGGAGTGAACGGTACTGGGGATTTAGATTTCGTTTTCTCTGATTTACTTATCTTGACGAGATTGGTTGTGAATAAAAATGTATTTCATTCAAGAAATATTGATTATTTTAAAGTCAATATTAGTTTTTTAAAAATAATCATAAAATACAGATTAATTTATTAATTTTGCAATTACTAATATGATTCCATGTAAATAAGAATTCGTTTTTGAAATCATTGTATACAGTTTTGATTATTTTTACTTAAATAAAGAACTACTATACTTAGTGAATACCTTAAGAATGTACGAATTGTATACATATGACAATGTCTTGACAGATATTTTGGAAGAGATTTAACAGGAACATGTTGCGTATTTCCATGCGGAGGTTTTGTGGCCAGTGATAAAAGTCGTGCATGGAACATTTCGGGAAGAAAGTGCAAGTAGCGAACGGTACTGGGGATTTAGATTTCGTTTTCTGTGATTTACTTATCTTGATGAGATTGGTTCTGAATAAAAATATATTTCATTCAAGAAATATTGATTATTTTAAAGCCAATATTAGTTTATGAAAAGTAATTATAAAACACAAATTAACTTATTAATTTCGGAATTACTAATATGATTCCGAATACGTAAGAATTAACATTTGAAATCATTGTTTATGCTTTTAATTATTTAAAAAAAAAATAAAACATAAGTATATTTAGAGATTATCTTAAGGAAGTACTAATTGTATACATACGAAAATGTTTTGATAGGTATTTTGGAAGAGAATTATAGGAATGGCTCCGCATGGAAATAAGCAACATGTTCCTATGTTGCTTATTTCCATGCGGAGGTTTTGTGGGGGTGATAAAAATTGGGCATGGAACATTTCTGGAAGAAAATGCAGGTAGTGAACTTTACTGGGGATTTAGAATTTTTTTTCTGTGATTTACTTATTCTGACGAGATTGGTTCTGAATAAAAGTGTATTTCATTTAAGAAATATTGATTATTTTAAAACCAATATTACTTTATTAAAAATAATCATATAATGCTTAAGAATTTTTTAATTACAATTCATATGATTCTTTGTAAGTAAGAACCCACTTTTGAAATCATCATATACAATTTCAATTAATATATTTTTTTTAAATATAAAACAAGTATATTTATAGATTACCTTAAGGAAGTACGAATTGTATACATACGGAAATGTTTTGACAGTTATTTTGGACGAGATTTAATAGGAACATGTTGCGTATTTCCCTGCGGAGGTTTTGTGGGCAGTGATAAAAGTCGCGCATGAAACATTTCTGGAAGAAAGTGCAAGGAGTGAACGGTACTGGAGATTTAGAATTCGTTTTCTGTGATTTATTTATCTTGACGAGATTGGTTCTGAATAAAAGTGTATTTCATTCAAGAAATATTGATTATTTTAAAGTCAATATTAGTTTATTAAAAATAATCATAAAATACTGACCAATTTATTAACTTTGGAATTACTATTATGATTCCGTGTAAGTAAAAATTCATTTTTGAAATCATTGTATACAATTTAATTGTATACATTGTATACAATTATTTGAAAATACAATTTAAAAAATTGTATACATTGTACACAATTATTTAAAAATAAAATTTAAAAAAATGTATACAATGTATGCAGCTATTTTTTAAATAAAAATGCAATTTAAAAAATTGCATACATTGTATACAATTATTTAAAATTAAAATTTAAAAAAATTGTATACAATGAATACAATTATTTTTTAAAATAAAGAACACTATGTTTAGTGAATACCTTAAGGAAATACGAATTATATACATACGAAAATGTTTTAATATATATTTCGTGTGAGAATTAATAGGAACAAACATTTCAATATGGGGGTTTAGCGAATAGTTACAAAAATGTTGTAATTTTGTAATTCATATTTGTATATTTTACTACTTGATTAAACTGGTTCTAAAGTACACATATTTCGTTAAATTTCATCAATTAACATTAACAGATATCAAAATTTAATTATTAATTTCGGAAATTGTAACAAATGAATTTGTTTTTGAAGTTATTTGAAACGACATTAATCTATAGATATTTTCACTGCAGCATGCATTTTCGCTTCAATACCTTAAGCTAAAATTTTATTTATAACATATTATTATATATCATTTAAGGATATTTATACACATTGTATTATAATGAAATCCTCAACAAATTTCTTTGGCATACTTTACAATTTTAATGAATTTTTAAATAAGAATCTTTCATTTCTATACTGTTGTATATATATACATATATTTATATTGAGTGAAATATCTGAAAAAGAGATGGAAAGTTAATTTTCATAAAAAAAAATAAAAAAAAAAAAAAATTTTTTAACGGTAGAAAATCCATGTCGTTACGAAAGGTTTATACAATTTAAGATAAAATATTCATTATTAATATTGTATATGAATCGAAAAAACCTTTTGAATGTGATACTTAAAATCACAACTGAATCTACAACTACTACTTCTTTATAAAAATATTTTCATAATTTATTCGTTAATAAAAATTGATCTCAGTATGATTAAAAACTTTCTAAAGGAAATCAAAGGACATAAATATTTTTAAAAAATTTTAATTCGCATATTTGTTAATTTTAATCGTATATTTGTTCATAACTATAAAACAAGTAGAGATTTAATATTGCAAGACTGAAGAAATACATTGTATAAATATAGAAAAATATTCAGTTAAATTTTAAGAAAAAATTCGGTAAAATTTATAGAAAAATGATATTTTTTATATTGTACGCATAAAAATTCTCTTTTCAATATGCTCGAAAATAAAAATAAATGTGAAAAAAACCAATATACGTTCACAGAGGTTGAGAACATTTAACAAATTCGTAGTTAAAGTATATATATAAAGAAATAGAACAATATATTGTTATGGCAGTTTCATGACGTAAGCAAAATTATAAAAATATATAACAGTATCATTATAATTGAAATTCTATATACGGAAAGGATTATTACTTTTTAATGAACTTTGGAAGTGGAATCTTAGTTGTTATTATTGAAATGAAATTTCATAATTTAAAATAAAGAGGTCTGAAAAAAGTTAATCTCGATTTCAATACTTTAGCTACCATAATTAATATCATATACAAATAACCTTAAAAAAACCACTATTAAATTACTAATTAAATAAGGATGGTTAGGAATATCATATAAAAATTTTATTTAAATAAAATAAAGTGTATAACTAGTGCTTTCAGTGATATAAAATATATTTAATTTCTAAAAAATATACAGATTTACCAAACAATCTTTCCTCATATGTATATTAGATAGTTAAATTATAAAACTTTACCAATTAAAAAAAAGTTTGAAAGTTTATAAATTCAAAGTAAAGATAGTTATTTATTTTTAAGAAATAGTTTTTATGACATCTTTTTTTTTTAAAAAAACCACGAAAGCAATTAAATAGCTAAACAACATCAAATCAAAATTAATGAGAGAAAAAAAAAAAATACTATAGAAATCAAGATAGAAATGTGCGATGTCTGAATATCAAATTAAAGATTTTTTTCAAAAGGTAACGCTAGCAATTTTAGAAATATATTTTGAGAATTGAATAAAAATAATTTTAATTAAAGCAGGTAATGTTGGAATCCTAGCCTTCTTTTAAAAACATTTAGAGTTACATTGAATATTTTAACACTATAGTCATAGACTATTAAATATGCATATGCTAAAAAGTTTTGCCATATGTTAAATATATTATAAAATGTGTTTTAAAGAATTTAACCGAAAAAGGTTTCTCTATACAGACGCAATTCCAGTTTGGAAAAAAAATGCAACTTCCTAATAAATATCTTAAAAGCAATCATTTAAAATTACTTGTTTCTTGATTTATTATTGCTTTAATCATTCTGACACTGGGAGTAAGTTAACTTAAGTGTTAATGTAATAAACGCGACCCATTAGAGTGAAAACGGAACACTAAAAAGATTAAATCTAGAATTAATTAATCGTTACGATTTCCATTCCAGTGAAAATACATCTCCATTCTTACATATAAATTTAGAAAGAGTAGAGAGAAGTCAAACACTGTTAGTAAATGTCTTACAATATAATCTGAATCTAATCTGAAATGACAAATGCATGATACAATTATTTGGAAAACGCGAGACAAGTGTATTTTTTATTTACGCCATCTGTTTGTCTTTAGGGAATCATTTGATTAGATAATTAAGTTATTTAGCATTTGATGCATTTAAAGTTGATGTGACGGTTTTTTTTCTTTCTTTTGATAAAGAACAACTTACAAAATGGAGAAAAGTTGTAAACTGATTGGATTTCTAAAGGAGAATCCCCGTTATCGGAAAAATTTTCGGTTTTTCGGGACTTAAAGGCAAATAATCTCATTACAGGATATTTAACTTCACGCTTTGCTTGATTTTTATTAGGAGGAAAAAAAAACTAATGGAAGGCTAATGGAAAGAAATTTAGATTTGCTTAACTTATATTTGTATTTATCATATACCTACAAATATACTTGTTGCTATTTAACTTGGGCATTAAATTTTCAAAATGTTGAATAGAATTTATATTTAAATCATTATTAGAAGAGTATAAGAGACGAATAACGTTATGCGAAATAACATGTTTAGTCCCACAATTTAAATTTATTTTATAAATTAATTGAGTTGTTCATAGTTAGCTTTAAATTTTTTTTTCGTTGTATATTTTGTAGCAGATAAAAGATTTTTATTTCATGCAGTAATATTAATAACCCCATAATATCCTGTTTTCTGTCTAAGTAAATAATTGGTAAAAGTGTTAATAAGGCGAAAATAACTATTCTAAACATTGGCCATAAATAATGGGGTTTTATTTGTCCACAGCGTATATTTAACCATTGAAATAATATAATAAAAATTTACTATTCATTAGTATTATCTGCATAAATAATTTTCCAGCACAGTAAACTATAAAATTTCTGTGTGTGGTACATTAATTTTTTGCAATGTTACTAACAGAAGTCATTGTACTTGTTGAAAATCAATGCTTTACTACTGCAGTTTTAATGTAATGAAATTATACGAGACAGGAAAATTAAATTTTTTCTATAGTTTTTTAGCTTCATATATTTTAATTAGCATAGATTTTTATTTTAATATTTAGTTAGAAGCACCAATGTTTCGAGTTGTTTTTTCACATACAAGAGTGAGATATTTCAAATTCAAAATAATACATTTGTTTCCTTTTATTCCTAATTTATTTTTATTATTAATAAAAAAATAATATGTATACATACTTTTTTGATTTTATACCTACGAATTCTTATATTTTAAAAAAAAAATATTCGTTTGAACATCATCGAAACTGGCCGAATTAGAAACATAATAAACTTAACAGAATTATGTTATATCAGAACAGACAAAATTTCTGTTTGCTTTCCAGTCTTTAACAGACAAAATTTCTGTTTGCTTGTCAGCCTTTAACAGACAAAATTTCTGTTTGCTTGTCAATATTTAACAGACAAAATTTCTGTGTGGTTATCAGTCTTTAACAGCCAGAAACATTTCTGTGGCACACAATACATAACATTGAAAATTTCATTTTCCTCGTCACGCTAAATACACAGTGATTTCAGCAACACCAACGACAATTTCATTATTTTATTTTGAGTATAGCCCCTAGACAATGGGCGTTCGAGGGTCTCTATTGACTAAAGGAGCGAAAGCTTACAAAACAGGATTTTCGCGGGAGTCCTGAAGAGACGCCTCCAATGACAAGAAGCTTGTCCTCTTACTTTTCGTAACCAGCTCATGATATCGGCCATCTTATCAAGCCCTCTGGAGGGAACCTTTGTTTCGGTCTGCGAAGATCATATCATGCTTCCTCTCAACTAATCTTCTCTCCTCCTCTGCCACGCGGAAAGCTATGAGGGTCTGGGTTTCGTTTTTATTAGCGTTAATTAAGTACATTTCTTTTAAAACAGACTCTATGGTATAGTTCCCTTCAAATTATTTTAAGGATTTAAATAAAGTATTGACACTATCGCACCGTTATTTCACATTGATGTAATTTGACTTTCATTTGTAGGAGATGGGAAGTATTTTTAAATGACATAAATGATGTCAGTTATATAGTAAAGATTAGGAATCTGAATGGATACAAAAATGAAGGAAAATTATTATTATTTTTTTTTTAAATTTGTCCTAATTTATTAAATAGCTTTTTTTTGTGTGTGTGTACACCAAATAAGGGACACAGAAACTAAATTATATATTAACTTTAATTATTTTATTTCATCTTTTTCTTCCAAAAGTGAATACGCTGATTTTGTAATAACCTGTCTACTGTGTTTGACAGACAATTTTCTTCGTTATTGAGTCCCTATAATTTAACTAAAGTTTCTGGAAGATCATCAAACTAATTTTCAAGTCTTGTCAAATATTCAAAGCCAGAACCTCTAAGTGAAGGCATGTTTTGCTACTAATTGTGAATATGTTTGCACTCAAGTTAATTTTAATGAAATTTATGATGTCAGTTTTAAAATAAACTCTCATTTACAATTATCTACAGTCGCTAAACAGGAATAATTATAAAAAAAAATTATTTCTGTTGTCCAAAAAGATATAAAGTCACACATCACTTAAATTATGTATGACCTTATGTGTCTTTCTGTTAAATTCGAAAATTGCTATTAACAATGCTTTATAGTATATTATCAATTACCTTTAAATGAAATTTTATGTAATATGTAATTCTATTTTTATATTTTATTTTCAATGTCGTAAAACAAAACAATTATAGTTCATATACATTTAAATTCTTATGCTTTTCTAATGATTCATATTTATATGAAATGAAACCGAAATCCATCTAAAGCATTAAAATGAACAGATTTCTGCTGATAAAATCTGAAAAGTTTTCATCACCACATAAAAATTGAAAATGAATTTTCCAATGGAATCTTATTGTGAAGAGTCATAAACTAGTGCACTTTACTCTATTAAACGGATGGCTGGAATGAAATTAATATTGTCGTACAACACAAGTAGTTCCTACTTGCTCCACTATTTAGCACTCCAGAAAGTGCTTTAGTCGCCTGAAATTGACAGAGCCCGCATTTAATCGGTTATATCATTTACCTTAGTTTCCAGAGAAACAGTTCAATAAACACTTAAACATATAGAATTACGAATACTAGATATATGTTGCCATTCATTTCGTTATAGTAATCAACATTAATAGCTCTTCTAATATTTTGTGTAATTTGAAATAATCTTGGGTGATCTGATTGAAATACTGTAGCAATGATTTTTAAATTTTCCTATAGTGTTAAAAGTGCTGAGATTTCTGTTATGCTTTCAAAGTAATTGTAAAATATAAATCTCACGATTCTTTTAAATTTAATTAAAAAAAAATAAAAATGCATTTTATGAATATTTTTCTTTTAAATATCCAAAATATTATAACTAGTATTATAACTAGTATATATTATAACTAGTATATAAAGTAAAGATAATAGTTTATTTTTGTAATTTATTTTTAGGAAAATTGATATTTTGCAATTTTTAAAATTATTTTATGGTTAAATTCAAAAGAATTCTATAAATTTGTTAATAGAAATAATTATAAACTTTAAAGCCTGGAAAACTCTATTTTTGCCGTTTTAAATAGACTTATTAATATTTTTTTTTTCAAATTATTGTACATTATGAATTTTTGTATACATCATTAATATAAAAAATTGTATCCATATATAAGTTGACAAATTTGAATTCGATATAAAAAATTTCAAAAAAGTGCTGTAAGGGGCATTATTAGACTACGTTTAAAAGAAAAAAGATTACTAGAAAGACATATCTAACCCTTTTCCATGACTGGAACTTGGGTTAAAAACTTTCCATGTTAAAATTAAATAAAGCTGAACTATAAAATTCGGCCATATTAACGATAAATTAAGTTAATGACCATTAAAGGAAAAAAAAGTGTATTTGAAACTAAAAAAAAGAGAAGAAAAGTGTATTAAAAATTCCCTAAAAGTACATCAGTTTGTATTAACAAAATAGTAATAAAAATAAGTTAAAATATGATTTATACCTTTAATTACATTTTTTTTTAATTTTATTTCCTTTTTGTTGTTTACAATTTTGAAAAATTCTTGCAGGCCAATTTTGGAAAAAAAAAATGGATTCAAATGGAAACTACAAATTTAAAATATTATATGCTATTTTTTCAAATAATTCTAATATATTTATTATAAGTCCTTCATGTAAATCAAATATGTATAAGCAACAACTTTTAAATTTCTTATGAAATTTAATGAATTTTTTTTTGTACATAATTAAGATATATTCTTTTAAAAACACAAGTTATTCTCAAATGGGAAACTTGAATTGACTATTTTCAATTTCCTAATTTTTAGATGATGCCATTATTTCATCACAATACACAAATTCGGAATTTTTTTCCGTTAATGCTAGAAGATACGTCTACTTTGTAAGAGATAACAATAAGAACTGATTAATCTTAAAAATAAACAAAGCCGCAGAACCGGAACACAATTAAAGTCAATAAATCTCAGTATGTTTCTAATAATAGTGTGTTCTTATCTTACTGATTAATTTGAAACTGATTATTATGAATAATAATTCCTTTTTTTTTCCATGTCTCAAGATATCGAAACTAATCTTTAAAAAACGAGCTTGTTTTTGTACTTATCTAATTATTACTTTCCTTTTTGGTAATTTATGAATAAAAGACATTTTGAAACAACGAATTTTATGGTTTTGAAAAAAAAATATGCATTGAATTTAATTAGTTTCTACACATACTTCAAATTCAGAAAAATTTGTCCGCTGTAGATACTTAGAGTCTGTAAGGCCATCATTATTATTAATAAATTGAAGGTCTGTACTTAATTATTTTCATCATTTCTTTTAGTACATATGATTAATAACACTGACTAATATTGAACAGAGTGATACTTACCCGTTTTGCTTCAAGTTGTTCTAATTAGTTCATAATGAATAGAAAAAGAAATTATTCATTTTAACGCATGAGAAGAGCTACGATGTCCCAATTAGTTCATTTAAAACCATAGGAATTTCAGCATTTGGAGACGAAGGGCAATTAGTATGTTTATGTTTCTCATTTTAACCTAGATACTGTGCAAGCTTTGGAAAAACTAAACTTTTCTTTTTGGGTGGTGATGTTTATAGATGAAATACTTACTTCCATAGAATCTGGTGAATGACACTTAAGGAAGCTAAAATACCTCATTATAGAAAAAAAATATTGACCTTTAAATAATATCTATTCGATAGTTCAGAGAATTCTAATTTAATTCATCTTATTCAAATGTATTGCATTTCTTTGTATAGATACAATACCATGTATCTATACAAAGATACATGGTAAAGATACATATACATACATTTGTACTGTGATGAAAATTCTTAGAAATAGAAACTAGAAACTACTAGAAATAGTTTTAAATACATTTAGTAAATACTGAAATCCTGGAATAACATTTTAAATAAATACATTAGAAGTACATTATTTTTGTTCCATGTTTAACAAGAAACCCAAGTTTCACAATACTAATGATAGTTCTGTATAAACGGATGTATTAATACTTTCTAAGAATTGCTTCAATGATGTTATTTGAATCTTGTAATTTATTCGTAAAGTGAATAAAAATAATGAATAATAACAAATAGAGTTCAAAAAATATTTATGTTTATTAATATAATATGGTTTTAATATATGTTTATAATATAATATATAAACATATGTTAACAACATATATAATATATATATATACTTATTTAATATGTTTTTCTAACTAATTTTATAAAATTAGTTAAAAAAACTTTAGTTAATAAATACAAAATTCACTATCCTTCAACAAATGTTGACTTTTTCATTAAAAGCAATATTGTTTATCAAGTTCGAAATTAGTTATCTCAGTTAAAAAATTATTCCCAGAAAAATCATAATAATAAATGGAAAAATTCTAGATCGACTACCTGATACACATGGTAAGCTTGAAAGAACTACTTAACTTCAAGTGACTTGCAAAATATGGCTATCTTCTCAAAATATTTATGCAAAAGGTTAACCATTTCCGTTCAGCTTGAGAACTTTGTATACGATAAAACTTATTGCGACATTCAAAGCAAATGGCCTAGTTGAAAATTACGCTTTAAATTTAAAGATGTGCAGAGTGGAAAGTTCAGTCGCCTTTTGCATCAAAAATCTAGCGAACCATTCACCATTTTAAGAGCGTGAGTCTTCTCAACTTATTCCTCACTCTATCAATGCTATACCCAGTCATTTTCGTCTAGTACCGGTATTGTATTTTAAAGATCTAAAGAATGTTTTGTTTCAAACTGCAAAATCCCAAATCGCAATTCACGCTGAGAAGAGAAAAATCGTTTATTTTGCGTTTTAAACTCGAAACAGGATTGGGAAATGTTTCCGCGACCGTTTTCGAACAAGCTGTAGAATTATTGAGGTGAAATATCAGTGGAACACGTAAGTGGGTCTATCTGCATAGTGCAGTAGAAACATGTCCAAATGGACGTTTCTTTTAACATGTGTTGCAGATATTTGACAAGGGTTATCACTGAGTAGAATAGTAATTACTATGATTGAGTATTTATGAAATCTTATTTATTATGAAATTGTTAAGTAACATTTAACGTTATTAATAACCTTTGTTTTTTATACGCTTTTTAAGCTTTTTATCATAATGTTTAACGTTATTAATAACTTTTAGCCTTATTTATACGTTTTTTAATTTTTTTTATTATATTGTTTAACGTTATTGTGAAATATAACGTACACGTTACTTATATTATTTATTTTATTACAAAATTAATTTTTAGATATTTGAACGTTTTTATTTGAATTAGCTGCTTATTTCTAGAAAAACTGTACTTTATTTGCTAAATTAAATTATCAAATAATGCATTTTTAATAATAAATGAAATACGTTTTTCAAATAAGTTTTTAAAGAACGAATTTTTTACATGCAGTATAAAAATAATAGTTTGTAACAAATTCCAATACAGAAAATTTAAATTTAAATAAAAAAACGCATATCTTTGATTTTAAGGAACATGTTTTAAAGTTGATTACGTAGAAACTGATTCATTATGTTAAATTTAGACAGATTAACAGCCATTTGTCAGGAACTACATCATCATAGTTATTCAAAGATAATTTGTTTAATAAAGATAATTGTTTAATAGAATACTTAACTTTTATAAGTTTACGTCAAGGGGATAAAGGTGTCAACAACAATTAGTTCATTCTTTTCCTCAGTAATTATTTTCACTGCTTGCTCCTTTAATTATGAATATGTTCATTATATATTCTGTAATTGTTATTACAGTCAAACCTGTTTTTTGTGCGAGGGATCGAGACGTTATAAAAGAATTCATGTAAAAAATATCTTGAAACTTCGTAAGTAGCTATAAAATATGTAGTTTGCAGGACAATAAAAAATTATGCTGTAAATAAGGACAGCATAAAAAAAATCCCATATAGCAAACATGTAAATCAAAACCACATTATGTAGCATTACCTCGCATCTGATATCATTCGTGGTAATGGGATGATATAATATCAGGAGGGCCATCTATTGGATTTTTTTTACCTTGCATGTTATTTTGATAGGCATCTGTTGTGTTCTTTTTGAAGTACATTTTTAAATTAATTTTTATTCATAATATGTATTTGATGGAATTTTTTTATATACCGCATTAAAACAGTTTTGACTGTACTGTTCATTAAATAGTTACATTAAACTTTTTTTTTTGTAAAGAAAGCTTTGATTCATATTTATGGTTTTCATCTTAGTTTTAAAGAAAGGTTGGATAATAATTTAACTTTTAATAGGCTACATATTCAAAAGTTGGGAATAAACTTTTTGGTAGAGGGAAATTCAGAGATAATTGAAAGACTTCAGTAATAAATTGGCCATTAATAAAAATATAGATTAAAATATACAAACTAGTAACCTAAAGTATACGGTTTACTAAAACTGTGTTAAAATGAATATACTGCCAATATACTAAATTTAACATATACATACTTTAAATTTTATTACAAAAATTATTGGAATTGAATAAATACAACTGAGGGATACAAACTTCATATTAAATATGAGGCAGTGAAAAATAAACTTTTTAAAATCTTATTAAAAATATGAGAAAATCCATAAGTTGTTAGCTTCAGAGTAATTGAATTATTAAAGATCAAAGCAACAAGCCTACGAGGCATTTGCTTTAGTAAATTAAACCCAACTAAATAAGTATCCTAAAAAGTTAACATTTTTAAGGCTATCCTTCTCCTGAATTCCAAATCCTGGAGCTTTGTAAAGAAACCGTTCTGGTTTTGATTAGATAATAAGAAAACAAGTAAAGTTTTTCACTTCTGCCGAAAGAATTTTTATTGTAATAGTATCCGAAAATCAATTAGAATTATTTTAAGTTTTTAATGAAATTCGCCGCATTGTAGTAATTTTTCATTTCCCGGCAGCGAATTATAATCTAATATTGAGGCTGTGGAGCGTAGAAAAATTTAATAACATCACTGATAGAATAAACACTCATTAAGCTCTCAATTTCATATCAGTAGACGTATTAGGATCGCGAGCGCTGCGTAATTAAAAGGAAGAAGAGTCCAGAAGAAGAAAAAGCATAATTAGAGATTTTTAATTCTCAAAGTTCCGGAGCAGCTTCAAAGGTCCGGAGCTTCAAAGGGGGGTTCCCCCCTGTTCAATATTCATGATTCTGTACTTTGGAGAAGGACGTGACAGAGAAGCCAAATAAAATCCTGTGTCCCTGGTGATCGAGAATGCTTCTTTGGGGTAGTAAATCGCTTCGGCTTCCATAAGAACACCGTAAAGTACCCCGTAATCGAGTTCAGACTCAGCTAATCGGTTTTAAACTCTGCCGGATGGCTAATTTCATCCACTGGTGGCTCAGGAAGAAAATTCAAAGAGGTTAGAAAGCAACTGGAGTTAATTGAATACTGGTGGATCGAAATTTTCGGGAAATATGTTCCCGAAAACAGGAGAGATAACAGCATGCTTTTTCCAGTCCGCTACCGGAAATTATGTAATTTATGCGATAGATAATTTGCCGACGATGAGCAAGCAGGGATTTTTTGTAGTTTTTTATACCCTCCTCTTCCGTATTTATACTGGTTGCCGGTTTATTAAGGTAATTAGCATTATTCGCGTATTTTACATATCTCTTTTCCCCGTGAAAATGTAATTAGCAACTCAAGAAACGACATCCTAATACGGCTACTCACTCAAAACACACTATGCGTGCACGGAAATTTGTTTAAATTTGCATAGATTATGCACGCAGAGCTTTTGTATGCTTTAAACACGCGGCACAACCTCTCTGTAGTAGGGATAATTAATAATTCCGGAACCTTACTCTCAAAGCGATAGTTAATGAAACAGCTACCCACTCTAAATTCATATTCTATATATTTTGCATCAAATGTTACACTGAAAAATCAATTAGCTATCTGTATATAAAATACGCGGGGGTAAAAATGGGAGCATGTTCTGCATGGGATGGCTCCATGTTTGTTCAAACCAACCATTCCAATTTGCTTTGGTACATGGGAAGAATGGTTTCGATCAATGGAAGTTAACAATGGGATCATATTCAGAAACTCAGGTGGCATGTTTTAGATGTCAGCCGAGCTCCGCACACGACAACAGATTATGCTACGATGGATGATTCTGTGTTTCCCGTTTAATCCTTTTCACAGGCGGATGGAGAATGCATTTATTACCGAGCCACATTGCATACTGCAATAAACCCTTTGAAGGCTGCTGAAAAACAATTCCCTTTTCGCTTAATGTTTTTTTTTATAACCAACCCAATTTTAAAAGATATTTCTAATTTTAATCTTCTACGTGTATCTATTTGAGTGTATCTATTTCATTTCCCCTTCTGAAAAATTACTAATGCTTTTATACACCTTACGGTAGTAATTTTTAAAGTAAAAAGCAGTTTTTTTGACAAATAAAAAACGAAACAAAATATAATATTTTTTATGAATAGAACAATTATCGGTTGTTCTAATGTATCTATTTATTGTATTATATTCTATAATCTAGCAATAAAATCAATATATGGATATGTTATCATTTTGCCGTTATTAGTATTGATGAAACCCTTTCTTGGTAATTTTTGTTTTTAAGTGGCACTTGTAAAATATAGCTGGATAGTAACTAGTAAAGATTTGAACAAAGAACTAACTGTTCGATTTATGATAAAATTTAAATTTAATTGAAATATGCACCAAAAATATCAAGTATTGGTGTTTTAATAACAAAAAAAGAGTATACCAATGCTAAAAAATGGGTTGCAAAATGCAGTTTTTGATACAACATAAATATAATACTTTTTTACAGAGAAAAAAACTTAAATTTTAAAGTTTTTTTTTTTTTTAACTTTATCTTAGATTTCCTTGAATAAGATTAAAAGAATGCAGTATCTCAATTCTAAATTTTTTTTAAACTTATAATTAATCTAACTTTATTAACAGATTAATTGCATTTAGATAAACTGATTTTCACCAAGTATTCTAACTACAAATATAAAAAAAATAATGGAATTATTCAATAATATATATCAAAATCACTCATTTTGAGTATCTATTTATTTTTTAAAATAAAATAACTTGTTATAATAACAATATGATAACTCTTTATAATGATTTTCGAAAATATAACAGAGTTATATTTTCGAAAATCATTTTTCTCGCCGATCAAGCTAAATGCATAAAACTTGTTGATACTATACGAAAATAGAAATGTATGTAACAATATGAGTATTTTGCATTTAAAAATGGTGGAAAAAATTCACTTTGAGTTTTATTTTTGCTCCAGAACTTTAAGGTTACTGAGAATTTGCGCTTAGAATCCCAGTTGTGAATTACAGGGATATTTGAATATAACTAATTGTTTCTTGAATAAATATATAATTCAAATTATCTTAAATGAATATAATTTATATCTGAATATAATATATCTTGATGAATGACTTCAAATAAGTATGTGAGAAGTAAATAACTAACTTCTTTTTTATAATGATATTTAATTCATTATTTTGTGTAAGATTTATGGCGTAATTGTTATGAATCCCTGTCCCTGAATTTACGCACATTATATATGAAAAAGGTTCAAAATACTTGTACCAATGGTAAACATTTTCAACGGAAATAGCATCTATGTTACATCAGACTACGAGGCGACACCGTTGATGACAAATCTAATTTTCTCGAATCGGAAGTCAAGATTCTCTGCTATGCTACTTAGAATATCATATCAAAACCAACGCTACGCCGAAGGTAAAGATAGGTCTTCCTATACAACTATAATTCTATTCTTCCAAGAAAGTTATATCTATGTAATTCTTAGTATGGATATTAGTATTAACTAATTCATAGTAGTTTTAGTTTTGTATTAATTTAAGTAATGATACAAAGAATTATATAGAATGTTATAGCATTTTTAATTCTATTAATAAACACAGTGAAATTGTTTAAATTTTAAGGTTAGAATTTTAAAAAATTCATAATATTTATTGCAAAATTTATTTTTTTCTGATTCAATATCATTCTCTTGATTGCAGTAATTATTATTTACTAAACATACTATAAAATACGAAGCTTTAAAAGAAATTCTTAAAATATTACAGATAAACAATATCTAATATATAAAAATATGAAGCATTTATTGAGAATTATAATAATTTTTAATTTGTATAAATCGTATAAATTTCATTTATTGAATCTTTTTGGGGAAAAAAATATTAAAAAGACTTAATTTTCAGTTTTGCGTGAAACAGAAAGTAATAATGAACGTTAATAACAACGATAATAATGAACGTTAATAACAGCAATAATAATCAACGTTAATAACAACAATAATAATCAACGTTTATAACAACAATAATAATCAACGTTAGTTTTTGAGGTCATTTATTAAAATGTGATTTTGTCATATTTTTATGAAACCAAAAATATACATAAATGACAATAGTTTTGAAATATAATATATTTGAATTTAAAAAGTGACTTCAATTTTTAAACGGTTGTTTAAAAGTAAATACTTTTGAAATGAATTATTTCCATATGCGTTAAAAGTATACATTTACAACTCTCTACATTTTTATAAAGAAAATATTTTAATAAAATAAAAAAACAAGCCATTTTTTTCAATAAAAATCAAATTTATGATTTAAATCATATATAAATATTATTTCTTCTTTATAAATTTTACTTTTTATTATAAATATTTTTTATGTATTTAAAATTTTTGATAATTAAAATGCTTTATGACAATATGAAGCATTTTAAAGCATATATGAAATGTCTACGTGTATAATACTATCATAACTTTTACCAACATCCATCTTCATAAAATTAAGAAAACAAAATAAATTTTGAAGCTTAATATCAATATATAAGGATAATTAGAAAGAAAAAATAAATAAAACTACAATTTTTAGCATGAACGCAAAATGATCAACAAGAAAAATTATTTTTAGAATTAATTCTGTTTAAGCAAGTTTAAATCCTATGCACTTGCAAATTAGAAACATTTTATTTTGTGAACTTTGTGACGAAGCAACTGTAATGACATATATTTCTCCTCCAAAATTTTTAAATCCTGAACCATTCTACCAGAAAGCATGCGGATTATAAAAGAAAGAGCATACATTTATAAAAATGTTTTTAACATACATACAAAAAAAAAATTTGAATATCACAAAGATTCAACTCTGAAAAGAATTAAAAGTAAAAAATCGCATTCGACTCCAACAAGCCAAATAAGTTCAACTCGAGGGAATCCATTAAATAAGGAGGAACAGAAGTGCAGGTAAAAAGCATATTTTTGCCTGATTTGCTACGTGAGTTGTTTTTCCCTCTCCAAATACATGCATGTCAAAAGCAGAACGCATAGAGAAGAACTCGAGAATATATGGGGAATGGGAAGCCGTATGCTTCACTCGACAGATTCGTGTTGGGAGTAGAGGCAGGCCAGGCATTAACCTACAAGAGTAAAGAGTCACAGTCCTTGACAATTCTGCCACACAGAGAAATGGTATAAGGACGGGAATGCAAAATGTTCCCGACACTAGGGAATGAAAATATATGAGTGTGAGAATGTGAGGAGAACTCGCCGTTGCAGAACTAAAGCATTGGTACAGCCTGAGCATTCAGTTAATGTTGGGGTTATGACAGATTTACCGAAATCTTTCAAGGCAAGTAAAGAAGAAGGTGGATGGTAAAAAAAGCCACCCCCGCTTGCTTTGCTTTCTACCAATCGGTTTAGTTTTGTGCTTTTATTTCCCGTTGACATATTAACGGTCAATGATTGTCCCCTCTTGACTGAGAACAATAGAATGGATTGGTGTAGGGGAGAATTTTTATCTGCCCCAGAACTTCTTCCCTTCTTGGAATATGTTGTTGACATTTGGCTTCAGAATGGTGGAGGGGCCTATGTGGAGATAATTCGTTTACTCTCAGTCGCTAGACTTGTCAAATCGATGCAACGCCTGTTGCTTTTCGTAGGAGGATGTTTTCAAGTGAAATTTTTCGTTGCTTTTCGTAGAAGAAGGGATGGAAGTTTTGAACCATGCCGCTTAGCTGTACACGTTTATTTGACAGCGTTATTTATGGAATAACACAAATGGAAGTCCTCTGTTATGCCATGAAATATTTTTCTTTCAAAACACATTAGTTTATACGAGTATAAGTGTAACGTTGCTCAGTTTTATAAGGTAAACGAACCCAGTGCACACAATGTTTTTTTATCTCTACAAAATGTTTTTGTAATTTAAATCTTCGTATAGTACGCTTTAAAATAAAAAAAAAATGTAAGAAAATACTACAAAAGGATACAAATAATTTATTCAAGTTTAATAAAATTTGGAAAAGATAAATAAGTTTGAGAAATGTTTTTTAATTTTATAAGATTTTAAAATTATATTTTGCATACAAACAATATATGAATTAGTTTATGAATTGTTTTAAGGAGTATAACGATTCTACTTTGTATTTTGAAAAAAAAACTAAAAAGTTTCTTAAGTACCAAAACAGAATACGATTTTCATACATGCAGATAAAAAAAAAGTAAAAAATAATTAAATATCATTTTAAATTCAAAGTAACACATAGGAGAGAGTTAAAAATTGTATAAATAAATTATTTATCAAATAAATTTCTGAAAATATTTTTTTATAATTCATGAATAATTATTTTTATCCTAGGAAACTTATAGTTTTTAAGGAATAAAATAACATTACTTTAAGCAAAATGTAACAACTACCTGATTTTTAACGTTATCATTTAATAGATAGTACAAAACTTGTAATTCTCTAGAAAATGGATTTATAAATTTAATGTTAAACTTATTATATTATATAACAAATCTACTTTTTAAACTATAAAACAGTATAAAAATATTAAAACAATACATTACGTATAGTAAAGCCCTTGCAATACTTAGTGAGATGCATAAAAATATCAAAGGCATTGTTTTTTAAATTTTAGTATTGAAGTGCTTAAGTCTTACAAATGTATCTTATGTAAATATTCTTATAATATATATGTTATAACAATGTTTTGTTAAAATATTTTTTAAATTCTAAAATTTAAAAGAAAATTAAAAAAAAAAAAATTTTGAAAATCCTTTTAAAATAGCATTTTACAACATAATTTAAAAAACAATGTGTTTAACTTTAAAAAGAAATTCATATTAGTTATAATATATGTGAAAGATGCAAACACAAAAATACCTTTTGAATTAAAACGATACATGTACAATACAAAACACATGTTATTTTTCCGCAAAAATAATTAATTAAATAGTATCTTATAAAAAATCGTGATTATACAAATTCAATAGAAAACATCAGTAATCGGCTTTAAAAATCAATTAATTTATTTTTAAAAGATTCTAATAACATTGTAAAAATGGAATGAATATACTGTATAGTTTACTATAATATTTTTATATACTTATGTAAATTTAAATTATTAATATATTTTCGCACACAATAATTCAAATTATGTTAGTTTTTTGTTGATTTAAATTATTATAGCGTTTATGCAATTAAAAAAGACAAAATTTAAATATGTTTGGTTATGAATTAAAATTGTGAAATTAAAATTGTGTGTATTAAAAATGTGAAATTCATTATAGGTAAAATTTTGAATGGTAAAGAAAAATCTATTTAACAATTTTTTATTTCAAGGTATGATTTTTTAAAAGCAAATTAATGTCTCAATTACAAAGATGATGTCACACGTTTTTGCTACTTACAGAATTCTACGGAAAATTGTCTAGTTTGAAGTTTAAAAAATAAAAATTAAAAAAAAAACCATGTCCCCTTTGATGTTAGCTTAATCAGGTTACCTGTTGTAATTGCTTGATATATTTATTGTTTCCAAAAAAATTTATTATATTTTATTGTTTTTGTTTTCTTTTCATTGACACGAACTCTTTGTATTGAAATTGCTGTTGAATCAATTTCGTAAAGACAAAATTTGTTGTGCTTCGTTCTGTTTAAAACCATAATTCCATGGAAATTGAATTATGCTTTAATGTCAAAAATTTGTAGAGAAAAAATCTTATTCACTCAAGAATACTTTAAATTCCATCTGAATATAATTCATTTCCCTAGTCTCGTCACAATGATTTCCTGCAAAAATACTTTCCTTGTTCTTGATAGATAATATCATGGTAGTATTTATAAATTATTGAATTTCGTTGTTTAAATCCAGGACAGAATTTAATAATAGATAAATAAATTCCCATATTTTTATTTATAATTAAATCATAATTATATTTAAAAATACAGTTTCTTTTGTATGTTAATTAAAAATGAGCTTCAATTAGATAAATTAATATTCAACTTTTAAAAATGCCTTAAATGAAAAGGAATAAAGGTATTATGAGGGTTACAGTTTGAATATGTAGTAAATAAATAAAAAATATATTTAAAATGATTAATATTTCTATCAAATGGATGTAATGCTTTAATTATATTTCCATTATATATTTCATTAGATCATATTTCATTATTTCAAGACAAAAACATATATATTTTCAAAAAATTTATTTAAACAAACATATTTTCGTTGATATAACTGAAAATAAATGCAGTTGTTTACTAATTTGGTAAAGTGTCTTGTTTGAAGTAAACTCTTTTAAAAAGTATAATTATTTTCAAATAAAAATAAATAAGTATTTACTTTTAATAATAAACTAATAGCTATAATCATTTAGTTACTATGTTTATTATGATTTTCGTACGATTAACTATTAAAAATAGATTTAGAATTTTCTGTATGCAAATGCGATTTGCATATTTTGATAAAAATATTATAATTTCTTATTTAAATGAACCCAATGTAAGATACATTTATCTCTATGTATATTAAGCAGGAAATTGTATTTTCTGCAAAATTAAAACTTTTCTCTGATTTTAATACTGTTATATTTGTTACATTGTAAAATTTGTGAAAGAAATCTTATATGTTATTTTCAATCTAAATCAAAAATTTTTAATTTTATTTTGAAATTACTCTTTAATTAGTTAAATTATATTAAATTGTTTAGTTATTAAATAGTTTAAGGTGCTTTAACTTTGTGTTTCGTCATTCGTATTTATGCTTTATTCTTTGATTTTTCATTAATAAGTAATTCACAACTGTATGAGTAGGCAAGTTTGTGTTCGTCTAGCTAAGCTTGTTCTAAGCTTGTGTTATTGTGTTATGTTCTTTTTCAACATTTGTTAATTTAATAAATTCTATTATGTATATTTATTATTTATTTCTTCATTATAAATTTATTTTCTCTATGTTCTTTTTTATCTTGCAATAACAAATTTAATTAAATATTTGAGTATATTTCTGTCATTAATTTTTTGTATAGCTTTGATGAAATACAAAAAAAAAAAATCTAATTGTTTCTTTAATTAAACAAATTTTCTTATTACCACACAATATTTTACTCTAGAGGAAATGTTTCTTAATGGTTACTTTATATAATGGGGTTTTGATAATAAATTTATGATATTGAAAAATAACAAGTACAAGTACAGTTGCTAAAAGGTTAATTATTTACCCTTGTCGTTGATATTTTTTTAAAACAAATTTACCTAAGTCAAAAAAACCTGTTTTTTTCAATGAATCTGAACAGCACCAGGTCATACTAACTAGTCTTGCAATAAAATTCTTGTATTTAAAAAAACAATATTTTTTCTGCATGGTACAGTTGTTTTATCTTCACCAAATTCCTGATACTTTGGTATAACAAGAATACAATTTTTAACCATTTAACACTCTAAAATCATTTGTATTTTCTTAAATCCAATAAATATTATTTAAAATTAAGAAAAGAAAGGAAACAATTACAAAAAAATAATGAAAAAAATTTGATGTAGTTTCTCAAAGAATAAAATGTTACTTTACGGCTTTAAATTTACTTTGAAATATTTACAATTCCTTCATAGTAAGTAATTTTATCCAACTATAAAATAAATATGTGAATAAAATATTACACATATTGAAATAATATTAAAAATTTGCATTTTATTAAATTTAAAATTTTTAGTAATCCTCTTGTATATATATATTTAATTTTACTCTTGGTTGATAATATATTATTATTATTATTATTTTTATTTTTATTGTTATTATCCTTTGTTATTTATCTATATATATATATAATATATATTTATAATCATATATTATTTATGTTTTGACACATTTATTTATTTATTTTTTTATTACCAAAAAGTTTTGCATATAAATTGAAACGTGAAACAAATATTCTCTTGACTTTACTAAGCATTGATGTCAAAACTTATTATGTTTCAAGCTTTAGGAAACAAATTAATGTAACTGATACGATTTCTTACTATCGAATATTTCTTTCTTATTTCAATAAAGGAAAATAAATTAAATTTTTAATTAAAAATTAACGAATAAGAGAATTGAGATTAATCGAAGAAAAGTTTCTCCGAATTGTTCTCTTAAATGATATTAATTGCTTTTCAAAAACACCTGTTCATTAAAATGCACAATGATGATTTTAAATATTAAGAAACTGTTTTCAATATACAGATATAAATAAATATATTTCACATTGTGTAATCATAAATAAATATATTTTAAATTATGTATATAATAATTATATTATAAATAAATATATTTCACATTGTGTAATCATAAATAAATATATTTTAAATTATATATATAATAACTATGTTATAAATAAATATATTTCACATTGTGTAATTTTTACAGAAAAGGGAGTTATTTAAAGCAGAAATTAGAATACAAAATTGTAAATGCAAAAAATTTTATTATAATAACTTACTCGAAATTAGGATGGTTAAATAACTAAATTTGGATATATGCAGGAATAAACCTACAAAAATCAATGTGATAACAGGTTGATAATTTTTTATAAATGGAGTAGGTTTTTCACTACATAAAATGAAAACAATCTATTTTCAAAAATATTTTTAGTTTTAAACATCTAAATTACTATAAATATTTGCCAATATCATTTAGATAAAACTATTTTATTCCCTTTGATAATATAAGTAAATCCTACAACAAAAGCAAGTAATTTTATAAATATATATTCATAAATTTATCTATAAATGCATTTGTTTTCTGAATAAATGCATTTTAAGTTTAAATATTTTTTACAATAGATTCTGAATTCTTAAATTCAATAAAAAGCTTAATTGCCTGATTTTCAAGGATATCTGTTTTCAAGATATCTATCTTTCAAAACTTTTATAGTAATAGAATTTATTTTTATCTCAACTTTAAACTATTTGTAAAGAATATAGTTTTCATATAAGTAAAGACTAATAGAGTGCATATTTTAAATTAGGGCTGGAATGAATCAAACGTATTAGATTCTTCCTATTTAAAATAGAAGTAAAATGTTTTACCTTCAGAAATTTTTATTTCTGCATTATCATTCTAATAAAATAAAAGTTTCAGATTTCATAAGAGAAAAAATTCTTATAAAAACATTTCAAAGATTTTACAGAATTCCACACCATTATTAAGTATGTAGTTAAATATTAAATTTTTTTTGCTGAATATAAAACATTTATTTTATAAAAAATTTAGAAAATGGTGCTTGGATATTAAATGCAAGTTCTTCGTACACGTCGATATAAAAATATAACAGAAGGGATTTATTAACCAATTTATTATATTTTCCATTTGAATTTTCAAACAAAATTCAATGGGATGTATAGTCTTGCATGCATATATTAGTTGTACAATATTTTCGTAGTTACTATAGTTCTATATTTTTTACTGTATTTAAAATATTTCTTTCATAAAAAAATTTAAAATATGAAAAAACAATGTTTCTTTTAATGTAATCTTTGGTGCTTGAATATTAAATGCAAGTTCTTCATGCACGTTGATTGAAAAATTTAGTTGAATGGGTTTATTAACTAATTTATGACATTATACATTTGATTTTTCAAACAAAATTCAATTGGATGTATACCTAACATATGTACATATGTTCTACACATTATTAAATCCAGCTTAAGTAGAGAAATCATTAAGTGGAATTAAATGAATGCAAGTATGAAACTGGAGTTAATGGTGCTAGCCGGAAGTCTAAAGGGGTTCTTAAATGGTTTAAAATGGTTAAAATATTTATGTTGCAACTCATGAATTAATCCATTAAGGCAGTTACTATGGAGTTAAAATCATAGTAAAGATCCTTTTAATCAGAAACGGATGAAGGATAATAGATATATTATGTTAAACATAGAAATGGTTAAATTAAAAGGTATGATACTGTATACAAGTGAAAATATTTGAAAAATTGATAGCATAACTATTCTCAATGTTTTACAGATCCTTCAGAAACAAGTATTCAATGTAATCACTTTTTAATTTTCTATATTTTTTGCTTACATTAAAAAAAAAAACTAATAATATTAGTAGACTAATCTTAACAGTTTTTTAACATTAATTATTTTTAAATCCTGATGTTATAAATTACATTTTGGTCCTAATGAATAATATTCATATATTTAAAAATGATTTCGCAATTCTATACTCAGGATATCAAACAAAGCTGCATTGTGTTGAATAATTATTTAATTTTAAGTATTATATGTCTCATTTAAATAAAATAGATTTTAAATTAAAATACAGTTGAAAAAATACCATTAAATTTATTTAGCCTAAACCTTTCAACATCCAATACTAGTCTGTACTGCTAGAATATTAAGAAATTAAGAAATTCATTAAATCTTAAGAGAATAACCATCAATAATTTCAACTTTCAATTTAAAATTTCTGTCTCAAATAACTAAACAATTATCATACTAAGCTTATTGTTAAAGCAAAATATTTTAATGGGGATAATAAACAACTTGTTTAAGTTTTTATTATTCCATGATAGTGATTTTCTTTTTCTACATCAAAGATATTTTAGCAAATCTTTATAATATTTTTTATGTTTAATTTGAAATGTAAACAGTTTTTATTTATTAGGTACGTATTTCTGGTAACTTTTCGTTTTACACTGCATTCTTGAAACCAACACATGACAGTTTTTCTTCATTATTCACAGTTTTTATTATTATTCAAAGTTTTTATTATGATTTACAGTTTTTATTGTAATTTACAGTTATCATTGTATTCATAAGTATTATTATATCAAAGTTATTATTATATTATAGTTATTACTTCACAGTTATTATTATACGAACTTCCTTCAAAAGGTTCATCTTTCCTTAATTTTATAAGTTGCAATTTTGTTTCATTAATTTTGGGAAGCATGTCTTTCATTTTTCATTTCTGTCTATAGCTTTTTAAAATACTTTTTTAAAACCTAATTTGATGTAAAATATGCATGTTTTGATATCAGTTGAAGATGGATTTAAATTTTGTTTTTCATCAGATATACATAACTCATGAGAAGAGTTATCTTCACTTTGATATGCTACTTACTATCCTTGCTGCTTCATTCTCAAAATAAAAAAAAAAGAATGTTGATCAAGATTATACAGAACAACATAGTTACCATCATCAGAGATTTCGAAAAAATGAAATTTCAACGGTCTACACACAATTGGACCTGCAAATGGCACAAAATGCCACTTTATTACCTATAAAAGTAATATGCAAGACATCGAATTAGTTTTTGGTTACATGCAAAACTATGAGTTTCTCAATTTTTCAAATCCATGCAAAAATTATTTTCTTATATGGATTAGCAGTGCTAAGAAAAACATTTTTTTCCTCTATAATTTATGATTTCTGCAATTTTCTCTATTAACCAAATATTTATTTTACATTACTAAATTTGTACTTTACATTCATTAATTAAAAATAGTTGTTAATAGCCTTCTAACCCCAATAATATATATGTATATAAATATATATATAACGGATTCATTTTGGATTTATTCAAAACTAAATTAGTTGAAATCTATATATGATATAACATTACTAAATAAAACCCTTAAAACAATTTTATGATTATTTTATGGAATAATAAACATGCAATGTTTATTTAACACATAATAAAAAAAAACAGTTTCAAATATATTTTCAAACTTTAAATTTTAACATTATTTAAAATGAAACAAATAGTCCCATTATGATTTCTAATTTTATTCATTTAAGATTTGGCAAAACAAATTTGGTTACTTAAAATTTTACTTATATTTTGTACCCCTATTTCTTGGAAAATATTTTTAATAATAAAATATCTTTTCTTAAAAATTGATTTCAGAGTTTTAGCTTTCAAAGTTATAAAAAAAAAAACTGCATGGAAAACATACACTGTTTAAAAATGATTCATAAAAAATTGTAATGGCTTTATCATTAAATAAACCTTAATGAATTATTTTTCATGATTTTGCATTAAGTTATTTTTTTACAAAATCAAGTTTGTATATAAAATGAAAATTGTAAATGAAACTTTTGTCTCATCACCGAAGATAAAAAAACAGTGCATAATTTTTTAAATATATATTTATTTTAATTAGACTCTTAATGTATGCGTAATTTTCCCAGCTGTCTTTTTTTTTCTTCATTAATGTCAGGTTTTCTGCTCCTTTTTGAAGTTCAAAAAACTTCCGCAAGTTCCTGTTTTAAAAAAGCCAGTGCTCAAAATGCATAAATTACATTCATCAAAGGCAGATTCATAAGACACAAATTGCATTGTATCATTTGAAATGCATTCTTCAACCTCAGCAAACATCCGTGCATTAGTGACTCACTAGCGAATAAGAAAATTGGGCGGAAAAAAAAATATATGCAGTCTGAATTTATTTAATGACTCTAAGGATTTAAATTTAAAAAGTACATGGGAAGTATTTGTTCTCGTTAGTTGAGTCTGAGCTAATTAAAATACGCAAAGTATATTCAGATCGAGTGTACTTACATCACTACAGAGAGCCAACTTGTTGAGTGCTCTTGTAAAGACGGGCGCTAAGTTTGGCGAAAAATAGCTTCACTTGGCGATGGAGTTATGTATAAATATAAAGAATCACAATGGGGAATTTTTCATATACTAGTACTTAAAAATAAAGTAATTAGAAGTTCATAATGTAGTTTTTTTTATTTTAAATTGAGGAATATTGTTATATAAAATAAATATATACGACATCTAAAAATTTTTGCAAATGAATTTAAAATCACAAAATTGCAACCTCAGTGTGCACATGAGTATTTTCAAGCATATATATATTTTTTAAACATGAGAAGTATGAATAGAAATTTTATAATACTAATTATAATTTTACTCGTAATAAACATATGAACATAGTCGACTTTATTTAAAAAGAAACCTTCATGACATCTAATTTAAGCATCGAAGCTATAAAGCGTTGTTATACATAATTTTCATTAATTATATTGTTAATTGTATTCAGGTGTTTCAAAGTTTTATTTTTTTATATACATTTTGTTGAACTTGTTATGAGCTTTATAAAGCATTGTTATACATCATTTTTAATAATTATGTTACTAACTGTATTCAGCTGTTTCAAAGTTTGATTTTTTATATACATTTTGAGGAATTCGTTATGAACTTTTCTATTATTTTCACCACATTTACTGTAATTATATGTCTAGGAAAAAAATTTATTTTATAATATAGAAGTATAAAATAAAAAAAATAATTTTGTTACTTTGTTACTTAGGATTATAAATTATTTGTATACACATATAACAGTGCTACACAAATATTTATTAAATAAATAATTATAATTTTATAAACTTTGTTTACCATCAAATATGAAATAAAAATAATCATAATAATTAGGAAACACTTGATAGATTATTTACTTTTTTAGATATGGTAATTGAAATTTTTAAAAATTTTGTAAGAACTTTATCATTTACATTTAAAGGAGTAAAATTAAAAAAAAAAGAGAGATGAAAAATTTATTGCTACATCATTAATGTATAATGTCATAAATACATCATTAATAATGTATTTCTACATCATTAGGTCTACATCAGTACTAATTAGTACGTCTACATCATTAGTGTGTATAACTTTATTAATACATCATTTTTAAATGATTTAATAAAAGTCAATAAAAAAAGTATTTAAAAGTGTTGTTGTAACCAAAATTATCCATAAATATTAAATAATGCTGGTTATCCTATTTTTATTATAATCATGTTAAAAATGCAACATATTGTACTGAAATTGTGGTTCTACATCATCTTTCACTGCCTTCTACCTACCGTTTCTCAATTTTGACACTTGATGAAATTGGCGCGATAATTTTCTTACTCAGCGAAAAGTCTTCGGTCAGCCCTATTATTAAGTTAAGTAAGTAACGCATCACACAAGCCTAGCAATGAGCTCATTTTCTCGCGAATGAATAGACATTGCCCCAATATGCATAATTCATAACCACTTAATCTCATTTATACGCAGAGGTCTTACTTGAAAGAAAGCCGACAAAGAACATTCAAAATATGCTAAAGTTTGGAGTATATTGCGTAATCTACAGCATTTTCAAATGTAGGGTACAAAATGGTAATACATGTATGGGTATTGCTTTGATTTCTCTTTGTGGGAATTTTTGCGGATGTTTATTTCTCTGCTTAATACGATTTGGTGCAGAAGAAAGTGTTTTTCTCTGTGCACATGTAAAATTATCAAAAAGACTTTTCAATGAAATGTTAATAAAAAATGTTATTTTTTGACAGGTATAAGACTCAACTATATTGATAAGTAGTTTAAATTGCAAAAGAAATCCATCGGATGAGTTCTGTAAGAAAATGTCAAAAGAAAAGCTAAATTTTAGTTTGTTTCGTAGTTCGTCTTACAGATATTAGCGAAATCACTGTCTTTCCCTTTGGAGTATATTGCGTAATCTAAAACATTTTCAAATGCATTGTACAAAATAGTAATAAAAATATGGTTATTGCTTTGATTTCTCTTAATGGGAATTTTTACGTTAGCTTATTTCTCTGCTAAATACAATTTGGTACTAAAGAAAGTGTTTTTCTTTACGCACATATAAATTATCAAAAAGGCTTTTCAATGAAACGTTAATAAAAAAAAGTTAGTTTTGACGAGTATAAAACTCAATTATACTAATCAGTAATTTAAATTACAAAAGAAATCCATCGGAAGAGTTGTGTAAGAAAATTCCAAAAGAAAAGCTAAATTTTAGTTTGTTTCGTAGTTCGTCTTGCAGGGATTAGTGAAATCTCAGACTTTGACTTTGGAGTATATTCCGTAATCTACAGCATTTTCAAATGTATGGTACAAAATGGTAATACATGTATGGGTATTGTTTTGATTTCTTTTTGTGGGAATTTTTACGGGTGTTTATTTCTCCGCTAAATACAATTTGGTACTAAAGAAAGTGTTTTTCTTTACGCACATATAAATGATCAAAAAGGCTTTTCAATGAAACGTTAATAAAAAAAAAAGTTAGTTTTGACATATAAAACTTATACTAATCAGAATTTAAATTACAAAAGAAATGGAAATTGTTAATTCCAAAAATGTTTTTATTTTTTTCGACAGGTTATAAATCTCAGACTTTGACTTTGGAACCGTAATATTTTCAAATGATAAAAATGTAGTTTATTGTTTTGAATTTCTCCGCAAATACAATTTGGTACCATCGGATGAGTTCTGTAAGAAAATGTCAAAAAATGAAAAAAAACTAAATTTTAGTTTGTTTCGTAGTTCGTCTTACAGATATTAGCGAAATCACTGTCTTTCCCTTTGGAGTATATTGCGTAATCTACAACATTTTCAAATGCATTGTACAAAATAGTAATAAAATATGGTTATTGCTTTGATTTCTCTTAATGGGAATTTTTACGTTAGCTTATTTCTCTGCTAAATTCAATTTGGTACTAAAGAAAGTGTTTTTCTTTACGCACATATAAATTATCAAAAAAAAGGCTTTTCAATGAAACGTTAATAAAAAATTCCAAAGTTAGTTTTGACGAGTATAAAAATGGTAATACGGTATGGGTATTGTTTTGATTTCTGAATTATACTAATCAGCAATTTAAATTACAAAAGAAATCCATCGGAAGAGTTGTGTAAGAAAATTCCAAAAGAAAAGCTAAATTTTAGTTTGTTTCGTAGTTCGTCTTACAGATATTAGCGAAATCACTGTCTTTCCCTTTGGAGTATATTGCGTAATCTAAAACATTTTCAAATGCATTGTACAAAATAGTAATAAAAATATGGTTATTGCTTTGATTTCTCTTAATGGGAATTTTTACGTTAGCTTATTTCTCTGCTAAATTCAATTTGGTACTAAAGAAAGTGTTTTTCTTTACGCACATATAAATTATCAAAAAGGCTTTTCAATGAAACGTTAATAAAAAAAGTTAGTTTTGACGAGTATAAAACTCAATTATACCAATCAGTAATTTAAATTACAAAAGAAATCCATCGGATGAGTTGTGTAAGAAAATTCCAAAAGAAAAGCTAAATTTTAGTTTGTTTCGTAGTTCGTCTTGCAGGGATTAGTGAAATCTCAGACTTTGACTTTGGAGTATATTCCGTAATCTACAGCATTTTCAAATGTATGGTACAAAATGGTAATACATGTATGGGTATTGTTTTGATTTCTTTTTGTGGGAATTTTTACGGATGTTTATTTCTCTGCTTAATACGATTTGGTACTGAAGAAAGTGTCTCTGCACACATATAAAATTGTCAGAAAGTTTTTTCAATGAAATCTCGTTAACAAAAAAAAAAATAAATGTTCTTTTTTTGATAGGCATAAAACTGAACTGTACTATCAGTAGTTTAAATTACAAGAGAAATCCATCAGAGGAGTTCTGTAAGAAAATGTCGGAAGAAAAGTTAAATTTTAGTTTGTTTCGTAGTTCGTCTTATAGAGATTAGCGAAATCTCAGTCTTTCACTTTATCATTAAATATTTACTTAGTTAAAAGAGTACGTTTTGTTGTTCGAGATTTATTTCGTGAGGCATTGTTGTCTACAGTGAAAACTATGTTGTTAGTTTTTAAAGGAAGAAAATGTTAGAAAAAAGATTAAGGAATCTTTCTTTTTCTTGAGATCTTACATGTATCAAGTTATTTGCTTTTTGAATTTTAATCAGTTTTGAAATTACTGTTAATGCTTTAAAAATCAATTTGTAGTATGGCCAAAATTTCTAACACTAAGACTGATTGATTACACACGAAT
This sequence comes from Caerostris darwini, assembly GCA_021605075.1. Lineage (NCBI taxonomy): Eukaryota > Metazoa > Arthropoda > Arachnida > Araneae > Araneidae > Caerostris > Caerostris darwini. The sequence goes on along the minus strand of BPLQ01007170.1, from coordinate 363,132 downwards.
TATTTGTATTAACTGTTGATATTTTCCAATAAATAAATTTTTAAACGTAATTTTTAGGAAACCTTCACATGAAAAATGCATTGCTATTATTTAATTATGTTTTCATATATTTAAAAGAGAGGGACTGATTTTATGGCTTAATTTTGTTACAATTTTTATTCACTTTGAAAATTTATATCTTATATTAATTTATATATATATATATATTCTGAAAATATTTATGATTAATGTTATAACAAATTGTATTATTATGCCCCCATTCATGTTTCAGAGATAAAATTACATTTTTATACTCATTGATTAAAATGTGAATGGTTGAAGTTAGATTATTGAGACAGTGAAATAATAAAAGGAAAAAAATTAGAAAGTGGTATAGACACTTATTTCATATACAAGTATTTCAATTTCTAAATAAATGTATAGTATTTAAAGTGAGCTTTGTTATGGCCCTAAAATAATTATTACATAATATTTTGTACGCATATAATTTGAAAGATGAGATAAATTACACATTTGTTACTGCGGAGTTTTTTAAGTCCAATTATAATTTTTAAAAGTGCCATTTGCAATATAATATAAGTATTTCAATTGGAATTTTCGGAATTTTCTTACGATAATTCAATTATGAAGGTCAAATAATTATAAATTAAAAGTAATGTATTTAAATTGAAAATGTCAACTTTAATTGTTAAAAAAATCCTTTTACATTACATTACAAGTATTTTATGTAATTACAATTTACATTACATAAAAATTACTTATTAAATTACTTTTAAATTGCATTACATTTATAATGTAATGTAATTTAAAAGTAATTTTTTTAACTATTTTTATATCACACAAATTCTTCATTTATAATCAATTAAATTTAATTAAACTTACGAATATTAAGGGTTTCCGAATGTATTTTTTGAATTTTAAATGAATGTATATTTTGTAAGATATTGTATTGTTTAATATGAAATAATTGCTTTGCGGGAAGAATGTGACACTCAGAAACTTTCTTCATTTTAAAAATTTCAGGTTAAGTAAATTTTTTAATTTTATTATAAAACCAAGATTGTTTTGTGCTTTATAGATTTTTATTTTATTTTTCATTCACAGACTATAAATACGCTTTATATTATTATCATAAAAGTTGCTAAGCAAACGTAACGAGTCCTTTCAGTTTTAAAAATTAAGGAAAATAATAAATACAAAACCTTTATTCAAAAATTTTAAATCATAACCTTTTCTGTTCAGGAGAATTCATTAAATTCCTCACTCCCACATGAAAATCTGAATTATAATGGAATCAAAATTTCTATTTTAATTATTAAAATTTTTCTCAGAGAAAATAAGAAAGAAATTTTATTTTTATTGCTTATAATCAATTAATTGTGTAATTTAACTATTTTGGAATGTCACACAGCACCTGAATTAATATGAATTTTTCATTACAAAACTTTATTTAATTTGATTTAATTCCAAATTTTTCAATGCAGTAAAATAATGCATTTGTTTAAGTAGAATATTTCCACATGAAAAATAAGAAATATTAATTAAACAATTGAAGCACAGGTGTACGGAGTCTTGTAAATTTCAGATTAACATATGACAGGATAATTTGTATTTGCATATAATCTTAGATCTAATGTAAGTATTAGTAAGTGAAGTATTTAAAAATAAAGAGTTCAGTGAAAATGTTGTTAAAAAGCACGTAAATCTACATAATGACATACAAAATTCTATAATCTAACGAATGGGATAAAGTGTTATAGGTAAATAAATAAAACACATTTTATCTTACTGTTCTTAAGTTATAATAGTAACTGAAATTTTTTCCTAGTGATTTAACTTTGAATTACTAAAAAAATCCACAATTATTATTTATTGTATCTAAAAATTTATTTGATATACACAAATGGGTTTTATCATTAAAGCATTACCATAATACATTCAGAAACAATGTGAAAAGTTATTTATTATATTAATTTAAGTTATATCATCTTAAATAAACTAAAATGTATTTTAAATCTTGCTACAGTAAATAAAATACAATTAAAATTCATTAATAATTTCAAATAAATTTTCATTTGGATAACGTTAAAAAAAAACAAATCCAAAACACTTAGGTTAATCTAAATAACTCTCAGGTGTTCTATATCATAGTTCGATAAACATTCATATTTATCTTCAAAATGGAAGGCCGAAATGCCTTTGAAATACATGAAAAAGGTTTTAGTGATTCCCTGCATCTTCTTGACAAATTCAGTGTGACTACATATCTGATGATTTTGTCATCTTTCAACAATACCAAAGCACAAACGCACTCTTGTGTACAAACGGCGGCCCTTTTCATGCAATTGGTGCTCCTTGTCATATTCGTGCACGAGCTTTATGCAGGGATGGGAAAAGACATATCCGACATTCCAATACAAAGCTTGATTACGGCTGCCTGCATTCCGGTTTATGAATGAATTGAGAGAGGGAATCTGATACCAAACAAAGAATCATCTTGATCTGTAGCTGGGAGCCAGCCAAGAGGAATATTTCTCAAAACTGTCCGAAATCGGAGTTCTGTCAAAGCAAGAGCTATATTTGATCAAAGTAGTATGATATAAGGTTCTGTCTATGCTATTTCTATTGTAGGGTTGCTCTAAATGGAAAATGGAGTGTACTTATCGCCAAATAAAGTCACTTTATGGCAAATGTAATTTTATGTCGAAGACTAACGTGATTGATACAGAATAATAATGCTTTATTACTGAACGAATTCACAAATACATAAAAGGGTACAACAAACATTGAGTTTTAAATGGTAGTTATAATTTAAGTTATTCAAAGACAAACTTATTTTTTAATGATATTTCTATTATTAACTGGCTATATGAATTTTACTGCGAGTAAGAAAAACCCAGAGAAAAATATATAAGATTTTCATCGATTTGTATATAATTGGTGTGTTTGTATTCTAACCTCATTAAAATAATGTATTTTCAATTCTATCTTATTGGTCCTAAAGATAGATAAAACATTTTTATATATATTAAGGGTTAAAATATCAACTTTTAATTCCTCAAGCACAACAATTTTACAAATAATACAATACGTTTAAATTACAGATTTTGATTTACAATTCGTACTCGAGTAATATAATGAATTAATTTAAAGGTATTTGCAATATTTTTTTTTAAAAAATGTATAACTTTGATATTTTTTGAAGTCTAAACTATTGAATTCTATATTCAGTGCTAATAATCTTATAAACGTTTGTATTTTTCCACTTAGGCAAATCAAATAATTATTTTGCAAAAATGTAATTCTTGTGCTTAGTAATTTAACTCACTTATAACAAACGTTTTCAGTGTCAATATACCTGCTTTTATAATATTATAATAAATATTATATGTAAACGTTTCTTCAATGGTAAAAATAATAAATATTAAATATTTTTCTTATAACACTGAGTTTATTTAGAATTACTGTTCGTTTATCAATAAATGTCGTAATTGGGTAATAATAAAGCAGTAATTGGTAGTAATAGTAGAGTTTTTCAGAAGAAGGTTTACCTATTTTGGGTTTACTATTAAAAATTAAATATCGGCTGTTATTTTATTACAAAAAATTACATAGGGGTAATGAAATTTCAAAAAATAATCTTCAAATTTCAAAAATGTAGAATTTATCGTAAATTATTTTTTATTATGAACCAATTTACCTTTAAAATACATACAATATTTTTCAGTTTTACAGTTTTTCATACAGTTTTATTAATTTTGAAGTAATTGTAAAATCATAATAATTCTTTTATGTATTTTTCTGAAACAGGAAAAACAACATAATTTTCCTGAAACATATCACAAATATTTCTTTCAAGTTTATTATTATTATTTTTTTTTTACTTTTAGACTATACATTAAACATTGAAGTTTTATGTAACTACCACACTGTAACATATAACTGCAAACTGAACAATATATATTCTTAGTTTTTTATTAGTAAGAATAAAATATTGAATAACTGAATACTATTTATAATTGAAATTAATAGTTAATGGCAGTAACAATAGAACTAATAATAACAGTTGTCTTAGAGAATGTTCATTCTTATATTGTAAAAGAAACTAATAAATAAACGTTTAAAATTCAGTTTACTGTGAAAGAATACGTTATTTACGAAACAAATGAGTGATAAGACAAACATCTATTTCCAAGAAATTCAAAAATATAGATTGATTATTAAAATATTAATTAAAAGAATTTAAATGAAAAGAAATAGTTGAAATAGTAAATTTTTCAAAGAAAGGAACTTCCTAAGCATATTTAAAACTCCATCTTACTCTGAATTTACATACGTATTCCTTATACTTCACGTAAAGCACAAAATGAATAGCTCTGAACATACTCAGAGGATATAACAAAGTAATCATAAAATGAAGTCATAATTTCTGAGAAAGAAAACCTCCTGCATTAACTGATTAAATATAGTTTGGCTACTTAACACTGAGCTTACTTCATTACCATTCAAGATCCAAAGTTGGTGGAACAATTTAAACAAACCCATTAAATCTTCCAAGTACAAGCAAGTCTTCTTCGAAGATTTATTACAAAGATATCAGTGTGACTTCCCAATAGTTTTAAAGCAACTTTTCAGTAATAAGACAGTCCGCTGGGGAGAGGGTCGCCATTGGTATGCTAAAGAATCTCGTATTGGTAACCCTGGCCTTTGTTGTAAGTGAGCGTGAGCTTTGCCGACAATGCGCGTCGTAATTCCTTCGGAATTGTTGAGGGTAGTTCCGCACGGCGCAGTTCCCGCGAGTCTCGAAGTACCTCCCGCAAGGGGTATTTTGTCCTCGAATTCGGAAAGCGGATTTGGAGTTTCGAATTTTCCGTCACACATGAAATAAGCTTAGCGATTGGCGATTATATAGCGTACCCACTTCAACCGGGGTTCTCTTTACGTTCTGGAGTACCCAGTAGATATCTATGTTTCTGCTGTTACTGCTTTTCAAACCCTGGAATTGGAATCTCCCCTTTTCCTATTCATTCTTTGCATTTTAAAACTGGGCCAGAGACCTATCCTCCATTCTGATGGAATCCGATTAATATTTCAGACACCATTAAATTTTCATGAGAGTTATTGATTCAGGAACTGCAACAGGGTCCGCCGTTGATTAATATACTTCGAAATTGAAAGAGTTACAGCGCACGTGGGCGAAATACTTTGGAAACGGTATCTACAAAGTTAGAAAGCTCGACTCCAAAGCTCATATTTAATGAAACGATTGTTAGATCTTTTGGAAAATATTTCTATCGTTCCAACTGAAGTTTCCCAAATATACCAGTTACAGCATAATCCATTAACTAAATGCGGTTTCTATGGTATCAGGTATTTATATCAACATTATAAGTTCATCATATTGAGAAAATCGGATTTTTCTAAGATCCATACAAACTTTTCAGTTCCAGACGAATATTACATTAAGGAAGGAGGAATTAAGCAGAAATGCTTAAATATTTAATTCAATTACGTCTTACATTCACTGTCATGGATAGTTAAAATAATTTACATGACTACAAGGGAAAAAAAATATTATTGATTATTATTTTTAAATTTAATACTACTAGAAATTTTCCAGTAGATATAACAAAAAAATTTTAAAACTATGTTATTAAAAACGAAATTTAAAACACAATTTCAAAAAAAGTAAAATAATGCGTTTGTTATTAAAATGTAGCATAAATTCAAATTGAATTAATGTTGAATGAAATAAATATACTTTAAAGAAATATTCATATTTATAGAATATAAAAATATGGATATATGTATATATCAGTACAAATATATTCAAATTTAATAAAGAAATATTTTTTCTGTTAAAAATTCTTGAGATATTTAATAAATCTCATAAAAGTGTTAGCTTTTTTTTTGTCTCGCTAGGAGAAAACTTATTTATCATATATTTATTATCATGTATTTTTCCTTAAAACAGAAATTTACAATTAAAATTAAGCAATTTATACTTTTAATTTAATTTTTAGTTTAATCCAGGAAGCTGATATAAGTTTTTCAATAAAGACAGTAACATTTAACATATAAAAAAGCCAGAAAAATCTTAATTATAAAATAAATTAAAAAGATTTAAATATAAAATTAATATGAAATGAATTCTAATAAAACAAAATATTTATTATGCCCTTTTACTAAAGTTCATTGAAATGCTATTTCATATATTGCACAAAAATAAGTACATAAAAAGTGATATCAAAATTAAAATGGAAACTATTTAATGAAATAAATTCTACTACATTTCTTTTATTAATAAAACTTTAAAATAAATCACTAGAATTATCGTATTTCAATTAAAATAATTTACTAATGAGACAATTAAAAGAGTTGAAAAAAAGTTTTATCTTGTTTTAATTCTAGTATAATTTTTGTATCTCGTTATTCCGAGTAAATTTTCCAGAAATAAATTATTGCCATTAATTTAAAAATTATTAATTATTAAAAAACACCTATCTTTTAATAAAAGTATATTATTTAATTGAGGAAGTTTTAAAATATACCAATTGCATTATGCTTTTGTGATTAAAAGTGAAATAAATATTTAACTTACATCCGCATTTTATCAGAATAAAAAACAAAACAATTCGCTTTATTAAATAATTTGATTCCTTTTCTTTGATTTATCTTTTGCATCAGGTGTATAATAATACAAATAATTGCATAAAAATGTAAAATTTCGAGATTGGTAAGCTAGATTACAGGATTTTCTCAAAATAACAATAATAATAATTATAATAATAAATAACGATGCATTAAAATATATTTTTATAACTGATGTAAATACAAAGTGTTGCATCAAATAATAATTAGCAAGTAAAACATTTATTTTAGATACGAAATAATTTTTAAGGTTATAGAAATTTCACCGCTATATAAAAATATATTTGAGTACTAAGATCTGTTATTGATAAAATATTATTATAAAAAGAAATATAATATATCAATATGAATAATATATGAAAAAAATATAAATTTTATATTTTTAAAGTTATCTTTTTAATGATTATTTTACTGAAATCATTATTTTCCCTCCTTTTGTCTTTATTCACAACATCATATAAAAACATCTTACTTTCATTTACAGTATTTTGATATATTAGTTAATGAGATTTAAATATTTAAGGAAGTATATACGAATTCTTGTTTTTTGATAATTAATAAAATTAGGAAATTAAATAGTACGGATTTAAAATTTTAAATTTTATATACTCAAGCAACTGTTTATTTAATCTTAAATGTTTAGTTAATTTTAGGATATAATAATTCGACGTTTCGTGCTGATTAAAATAAAAAATCAAATATTGTAACGAAAATAAATTCGACTCGCAACAATGTTACTTTAGATTTCACTTTACTATTAATTATGCAGCTCTAACTCATTAATTTTAAGTTATCTTAATGAATGTAATTTTTAATACATATTTTAAAGGATAAGCAATTTACAAATTTAAAAAATATATTCCATGACTAAGTAATGATGTTTACGTTGTCATAAATTTTTAGTTTTTACTAATGCGATAATGCAAATAAATTGAAATTTTTAATCCTAATAAGCATAGAATCTGTATTTTATCAAAATTGTTTAATAATCATACTCTTAAACAAAATTTTAAAATGTTAGTATCTTACTTATTTCTATAATCACATTAAAATTAAAATTAATTAAGATATTAGTAGTACTGTATTATAACATAATATTTCTATATCATAATATGAGTTTTTAGATATAAATGCTTTGTTGCATATACTAATGAAAATGTTAATTAATATAACCTTGCTAATTTCTTAATTTTCTTATAAAATGTTTTTAAATTTTTTTTTTTTAAAAATCTGAATATAATAAAAGATTATTATTTATTTTTTTAATAAAAGAAAGTTATTTATTAATTTTTTATTTAGACAATGGATAAATACTCTTTTTCTTTTACTAGAACAAAAGTTAAAGAAATTCTTTGTTGAAATATTTAGCTTTAAAGGTTTTTTACAAAAAAAACTTATTTCTTTTAAAAGAAATTTATGCTACATTTTGAAATGTTCCAATGAACTAATATATAAAATGAATTCTGTATACCATTCATTTAATACTTTTCTGAATAATATATCTGAAGAATTTTTTTTAAGAATTTTATTAAAGATATTGAAACTCATGAATAATGAAATTCTTTTGTAATGAATTGATTTACAATTCCTTTTGATCCTTTTTAAAATCTAAAACTTTATTTAAAATGGCTTGTTTTCACATTTTATCAAATTTAATATTTAAGTTATTAATAATAATAACAGCATTTACTTTAAAAGGAAAATTTATATTTGTAATTAATTATATGGACAATAATAAATTAATTATTATAAATATACATACATAAATAATTTAATGGAAAGACGTGGAATAACTTTTGAAGGTTAATGAATTTTGCTTTTTTTTATATTTATTTAATTTTTCTTCTATAGGTCAAAACACATTTATTAATAAATTTTGTGCAGGCCTTTTCTTCGCTAGTGATATTAATATGATATTTAAATCCACGAAATGTTATTAATGGCACTAATTTTCTAAATTTGTTCATTTAAAAATGTAAGCTTTGATTATCTAATTAATTTAATCAATTTTGAGTGCTTCTTTTTGAGGTAAAAGAAGTTTTATAGTTCCTTAACTGAGGGATAGTTATGTACGAGCGTAATTAATGTAGTCACGAACAGCTTTGATTGTTTTTAGGGGCCATGAATATTTAACAAAATTATCTTATTTATTTATGTTTACGAAATTCACTTACTGCACATTAATGCTTATTTAAAATAATCGCAAAATTCCGTGATGCATGGTGGGAAATTTTAACCTTCAGCAAATGTTATTTGTGAACTTATCATTAGCCATTGTTTCGTTACCTGATTGCCAAATTAATATTCCAGCTTAGATGACTAAGAAACTGAAACATGGTCTAAGAATCCTCCATTCCATTTTTATAAGGTAATAACAATAACCATAAAAGAGACAGTTTGAAACAAAAATTTAGATGTTGGACGTGAATAATGAATATTATAGATTGGGCTAAGAATGATTTTTCATCATTAGAACATATAAATTATTCTTTTCCCTTACCTTATTTAATTAATGGTAATATTAGGACAGTTATAAAAACATCAAAATCTCAATTTAAGTATTCACGGTTAATTGCATTCATTAAAAGGCACATTTCTTACTAACTGATAAATTACTGCATGCTTTATAATGCACAGGGAAGAAAATGTTATGGCCTACTACACATAATAAATTCCTTAACTCTGAATGGATAAATGCAGTGATATTTTTTTATAAATAAAATCCTGCTTTATTTTGTTTTAACAAGTCTTTAAGAATCCACTATTTAAGGAGAAAAGTGAAGTAAAATATTTTCTTTGCCACTTCATAGAGATGCAAGAAAATTATTTCCTTGGACTTTAATACCAAACTATCAAACGCAAGCTGAGATACTTTATAAAAAAGGTTTCTGCTTAGGAGGCTAAAGTTTCTAAATAGTGTTTGTCCTTCCATTAAGAAAGAGCGGCCAAAGATAATGTCTTAATTTAACCGGGGTTTTCAAAGTCACCAGTGATTTCTCCCGAGGATTTTGATTCTTGCCCAAAACCATTAACAACCTCTTCTCCATCTCATTAATCAAGACTTGCGACGAACAGTCACATGATTTTTGAAGGGGGCGTGTTCAAATTGAAACACTTAAAGCAATCTGTTTCTAGAAGTGTTATTTAATTTTATCTAAAAGAGAGCAATAAATAGATTTCAACAAACAATAGTGTTTATCCGGATACAATTAATAAATAGTTATATATAGACTTTTCAATAGCAATTGTTTATATACATATTTTTTGCAGACTTATTTAAGTTTATCTAAAAGAGAACAATAAATAGATTTTAACAAACAATAGTGTTTATCCAGATACAATTCGTAAATATTTATATATAGAATTTTCAATAGAAATTGTTTATATACATATTTTTTGCAGACTTATTTAAGTTTATCTAAAAGAGAACAATAAACATATTTTAACAAACAATAGTGTGTATCTAGATACAATTCGTAAATATTTATATATAGACTTTTCAATAAAAATTGTTTATATAAATATTTTTTGCATACTTATTTAATTTTATCTAAACTAGAAAAATAAATAGATTTTAACAAACAATAGTTTTCATTCGGACATAATTAGTAATATATATATATATATATAATTTTCAATACAAATTGTTTAAATACATTTTTTGTAGACTATGTGTAATTTTCCAATTTGAAAAAAATAAGTCTTTAAAATAACTCCTAGATGCTATATTATGTCGTAGAAACACTAATTTATTGTTAATAATTTTAAACCAAACATTTAATTGTTTTAATCTTTCATCACTTTTCTAGTGTTTTGAATTTATTAAAATTAATATTTAAAATATTTGTAAATGTTATTTCTGCTATCACTAAGCAAATATTTTTATATTTACTCCAAATTTATTAAAAATTCATTATCATTATTAAATTAAATAATGTTAATTATTTAAAAAATAAATGTGTTAAAATTGAAACACTCAAAATATTATTTCTCTAAAAGAATTATTTATAAGATAAAAGCAATTAGCAAATTGAAAAGTAGATTTCAGCTAGATATTTTAAGCAAGTTTTGCAAACTATTTTATTTTAAAAAGTTTGGATATTTCTTATGCATACTTTAAATAAGTATCAAAATATTAAATAAATTTATACATACTATAGTGTTTGAAAATTTAATATTTATAATAAATATTTTATCAGTTGTAAATAATTCCCTCAAAATATAATTGACTAAATTTTTCAAATTTCTTTGAAACTTTTCAATTTCACGAAATTTTATATGATATTCTTCAACAACGTAATTTTGATTTAAATCGGATCAATTTATTTTATATTTGCATTCATAAGAAAACTTAACATTTAATAAAGCATTTCACATTAAACAATAACACATTTCACATTAAACAATAAAGAATTTCACATGGATTTTATTCAGATTTATTTAATAATTTTAAAGAAATGGCATTTTTAAATAAAACCTTAGATGCTTTATTTTATAATAGAAGCACTCTTATATTGTCAATGATTTCAAACAAAATATTTAATATACTGAATCTTTTATCATTTCGCGAAAGAATTTAATTTTAAAATTTTAAAATTAATATTTAAGCGTTTTAAAACAATAACACTCCTATAATATAATTAGTAATTTAATAATTTTAAATTTCAAGTTTTTTTCTCTTATAAAGCTTGTTATTGGATTATTGCTATAATCATTAGAATTTTTTTTATTTATTTTAATAACAAACTTTAAAACTTATGTATAATAAATATTTTGTCATTTGTAAATGGTTCCAACAAAATATTAGCTTGACTAAATTTTACAAATTTCCTTGAAACATATTACTAATAATTAATAACTAACATACTAATAAATAATTAGTCTCCCTTTAATTGCATAAAGCACAATGCAAACGAATTTCATAAAGCTACTACACTCTGTTTAATATAAAAAGTTGGTTTTACTGCAAAAGCTATCGCAACAAAGAAAAACTGGTTTTACAGATATATTAGTAATTACCGTTTCATTTTATTTTGAATAATTAAGCATAAAGTAATATTAAAGTTATAGTTAAATAATATTTATTAACAAATATTACTAATTTTTCTCCTATTAATAAAATCTAAAATAAAGCTAAAACCGTATTTTAAATAATGATAATTATAAAGTTCATATATTCAAGAACATCCCAAGTACACCCATCATATTAATATAAAAGCAAAAAGCAAAATATAATTATTTTATCATCGTCTCCTATGAACTGCAACATAAAGCCACAAAATAATTAGTCTTCTCCTGTTAAGTTTAAGAAAAAGAAAGAACTTCAGCAAATATTTGCAACTAACTTGTATGGAAATCCTTAGCTTAATTTAGCGTCTTGTGTTTTGTAACATTAGTATTAGCTTAAAAATCGATTTAAGAAAGAAAGGAAAAATATTAACGAAGCCGGAGTCGCTTTTTTTTTCCTTCTCACCACTTAGCGTTGAAGCAAGGGAATAGATCCATTAAGAGAAAAAAATTTGCGGTTTATTCTCTAATTTGTTTTGACAGGTTGTAACCTCTAAATGCATTTAAGTTAAACATCGACCAAAGAAAGTATAAATGGCTATTACGTTGCCCATCCCTTTTGAAGAAAAATTACACCGCCTCTAGTTTTCTTTTTCACAATGCCTGTCAAACATGTTCAGTTGAAGTTCAATATTGTTTTACGGCTTTTTAAAAATGCCCCATTTTGCAGAACGTTAAGTTTCTTCAAAGCATTTCAACTGTTCAAGCTTGATTTTTAAAATTATGGCTGTGTTGCTATGTATGACACAAAAAATGCGTATAAATTTTTTCTTCTGTATTTAAGTTATTTAACGTTTATTTGCAGTTGTCAAATACGTTTTTTTTTAACAGCAACAGTAAAGAAGACGAAGAGCTTTGTGAGAAATGATAGTAAGAATAATTTTCATTACTGGAAGCAATATCCTGTAGTCCAAACATTAAATAAAATTCACGTCGTTTATTTAAAAATATATTAATATTTATTATTATTATTATTAATTTATAATATACTAACATTTTATAAAAATTAAAAAAAAGACTGTTGAAATTATGACACATAAACAACTTTATTACTGTTCTATTTTTTGTATGCTATGTTATCTTACTCTTTTATAGATATTTTATTCTCGCTTTTTATTATATTTTTGAATTTTTGTCATTTAAATTGATATATTAAGCAAGTTTTGGAGTGTATTAAAAGAATAAATACGTTTTCAATTATTAAGGGTTTGTCATTTTTTTTTTGTTATTTAAAATTTAAATTCAATAAACACAATTAAGAACAAATAAAAAAGAATTTAGTTTAGAAAGTTTTTAATTTCATGGAATTCTAGGTGGTAATAATAATTGATGCCAAAATGGTATGACTTATTGACATCGATGGATAGGTCACACATGCTACATTAATTTATACATCACATTGAATAATATATGCACTTATATAATAATAATAAATGCAAATGAGTTACAGAAATAGCAATATATGTGTTTTTGCATCATATACTTTTAATCAAAAGAATATTAAACCACTAACACTGATAACATAAACTATTAATTATTTCAAATGCACAATGAACATCTGTTGTTCTTTTCAAGTATGAATTCTTACTACGAAATACATTTTCAAAAATATTTTACATGAAATTTTTACTGCCTCCTTAAAAAACTGAAATACTAATTTATACTTATACCATTCTTTAAACGTATTTGATATTCGATCCTAAAATAGTTTAAATTTAAATAATTTTTATTTTAAAATATTAAGAACTCTGTGTTGTATACTTTAATTGTACGTTTTGCAGAATGATACAAAATCTACTAATTTGTATAATATTACAAAATAAAATTCCTTTAATTATTTTCATGGGATTTATAAAGCACATGCTCTAACTATTCCATTATAACACGAGTCGGCTTATTTCGTGTTATGATGAAACGAGCACATTAAGAAAGCGTCATGCATGAGTATAAACTTTAAAACCATTTCATTGATAATAAATCTTTTTCTGCCATGAAAAAAGCATGCATCTTTTACAAGAGTCTTGTTGTGAGAAAATGAAAACATGATAGAGGGGTAATAAGTCAAGAGGTCTGAAAAATAACAATATATTTTCAAAAATATTTTACATGAAGTCTTTCCTGCCTCTCTAAAAAACAAAAATACTTAAAATGATCCAATTTATACTACTACCATTCTTTAAACGTATCTGATATTAAATTTTAAAATAGTTTACATTTATTTAAAAGTATTATTTAGAACTCAGTGTTGTATATTTTAATTATATCTTTTTGCATAATAATACCAATTCTACTAATTTGTATAATATTATAAAATACTTCCAAAATATGAATAAAATGCATTTAATTATTATCGTTTGATTTACAAAGCATACATTCTAAATATTCTATTATAACATGAGTCTGCTTGTTCCGTGTTATGATGAAACAAGCACATTAGAAAATCCCCATGCATGAGTATAAACTTTAAAACCATCTCATTGATAATAACCCTTTTTTCTACTCTAAAAAAAAGCATGCATCTTTTACAAGAGTCTTGTTGTGAGAAAATGAAAGCATGATAGAGGGGTAATAAGTCAAGAGGTCTGAAAAATAACAATATATTTTCAAAAATATTTCACATGAAATTTTTCCTGCCTCTCTAAAAAAAAAAAAATACTTAAAATAATCCAATTTATACTACTACCATTCTTTAAACGTATCTGATATTAAATTCTAAAATAATTTAAATTTATTTTAAAATATTAAGAAATCAATGCTGTACATTTCAAATTTAAGTTTTGCACTATAATACAAAAGAACTTCAAATGAAACTAAAAAAGCTTCAAAACTCTTATAAAAACAACAAATATTGTTGAAAATGTATTGTTGTTTTTAAGACCTCTTGACCTATTTCCCCTCTATCATGTTTTCATTTTCGGACAACAAGAGTCTTGTAAAAGATGCATGCTCATGTTCATAATATTGAGAATAAGTTCTTTATAAATCACATTATGATAAATTAAATGAATTTTATTCCCATTTTGAAAATATTTTGTAATATTATACAAATTAGTATAATTATTAGTATATACAATTTATAAAATTCATTTAATTATTATCATGTGTTTTATGAAGCACAAGCTCTCAATACTCTGTTATAATATGAAGTTTGCTTGTTTCTTGTTATGATGAAACAAGCACATTAACAAAGCGCCATGCATGAGTAAAAACTTTAAAACCATCTCATTGATAATAACCCTTTTTTAAAAAAAGCTGCATCTTTTACTCTTGTTGTGAAAAAAAGATAGAGGGGTAATAAGTCATGCATCATTTTCAAAAATAATTCACATCAAGTTGTATAATATTACAAAATACTTCCAAAATTTGAATAAAGAGTCTTGTTGTGAGAAAATGAAAACATGATAGAGGGGTAATAAGTCAAGAGGTCTGAAAAACAACAATACATTTTCAAAAATAATTCACATCAAGTTGTATAATATTACAAAATACTTCCAAAATTTGAATAAAATTCATTTAATAATCACCATGTGATTTATAAAGCACATGCTTGTTGTTACTTGCTTTGTGTTATGATGAAACAAGCACATTAACAAAGCGCCATGCATGAGTGTAAACTTTAAAACCATCTCATTGATAATAACCCTTTTTTCTACTCTAAAAAAAGCATGCATCTTTTACAAGAGTCTTGTTGTGAGAAAATGAAAACATTATAGAGGAGTAATAAGTCAAGAGGTCTGAAAAACAACAATACATTTTCAAAAATAATTCACATCAAGTTGTATAATATTACAAAATACTTCCAAAATTTGAATAAAATTCATTTAATAATCACCATGTGATTTATAAAGCACATGCTTGTTGTTACTTGCTTTGTGTTATGATGAAACAAGCACATTAACAAAGCGCCATGCATGAGTGTAAACTTTAAAACCATCTCATTGATAATAACCCTTTTTTCTACTCTAAAAAAAGCATGCATCTTTTACAAGAGTCTTGTTGTGAGAAAATGAAAACATTATAGAGGAGTAATAAGTCAAGAGGTCTGAAAAACAACAATACATTTTCAAAAATAATTCACATCAAGTTGTATAATATTACAAAATACTTCTAAAATTTGAATAAAATTCATTTAATAATCACCAAGTGATTTATAAAGCACATGCTTGTTGTTGCTTGTTTCGTGTTATGATGAAACAAACACATTAAGAAAGCGCCATGCATGAGTATAAACTTTAAAAACCATCTCATTGATAATAACCCTTTTTTCTACTCTAAAAAAAGCATGCATCTTTTAGAAGAGTTTGTTGTGAGAAAATGAAAACATGATAGAGGGGTAATAAGTCAAGAGGTCTGAAAAACAAACAAAGTCAAAACTCCCTCTCGGAAAAAGGGAGAAGGAAACGTTTTTGGCGCGGTTTGCTTCTTTACTTTCTAACCTAATGGAGACTTAATAGCCGAAAAGCTCAAGGAGGTGTTTCGAGGTTCCAATATTTTCTTCCGAAAAACCGCCGTAAAACGGAAGAAAGAAAGTGGAAAAAGTCAAACTAAAATAATAAGATGGATAAAAAAAGATAGTCGAAGGTGCACTCTCACTTAATACGGAGAACGGAGATCTATTGTTTGAGGCGTTAGGTTGGCTAGTGCTTGGGTTTGGGAGTCAAGTAAAGCGTAGCTACTGGACGATAAAAGGTTTCCGAAAGCAGAAAAAAAAATGATGAAACGGGTGGGTTACCTGAATTTGGCTCACAATCTTACAGTCTGCTATTTTTAAAAAAGTTTGATAGTGATAAAACATTAAAAAGCTACTTAATCCAAAATTGCACTATTTTAAATGAAGTTGAATCTTTAACAAGATTCAGATAAAAACCAACCATCAACCACAAAGAGTATGAAAGTATGCTTAAAAAATGATACATAAGACATTTAATAAAACCTGATTAACATAAATTGAAATACGTAAAAGATTAAATGAAATTATAGTAGGTATATTAAAATATCAATTCCTTTATACAAATTTAAGCAAATATTACATTAAAGAATTTTTTTATTATTTTGTTTAATATGGTATTTTTTTAAATTTTGGGTATTCTGTTTGAAGATAATTGTATTTATAACAATTCATGTATTTGAAAATATTTTTGAGTACATTTCATTACAAATGACATGTTTAAATAAATCCAGTAACTAAACAAGCTAATTTATTTTTCACATCTTTTTATCATTTAGAAGAGAGCAATAGTTAGCATAGGAGAAAATAAAGATATTAGCTTATAATTTATTTATATACCAATGAATATTAAATGAAAAATTTAAACTACGTTATTATCAATGAAAATTACACAATTTTTATGGTCATTTTTCTAGTATGCTTGACGACACAATTCATATTAAAATATACGGTAATTTTTAACAACTTTATGAATTTAAAAATAACCTATTATTCCCAGTTACTAAGTTTAATAATAAATAAGTTCCATTATGGATGTACCATAACTAAAGTAATGGATGCAACAGAGAAACCTAATTTCGATTTGGTTACAATTTAAATGAACATTTTGAAATCTAATTTTGACCATATCTTTTAAATAGAACAAATATAAATCGTTAAAAAAATAAAAGTAATTAATCTAAAATTTTATTGGAATTTTGAAACTTATTAATTTTAAAAATAAAAGTCGATAGGATTCTACAATATTTTGGTAAGAAATCACAATTAATTTCAAAAATAAACTGATATGATATACTGCAAATACATAAATATTGCAAAGAAATAGAAATAATATCTGAATTTCTCAATTGGATAAATTGAGATAAGGCAGCAACAGACAGCATGCATCCCAAAGCATCAAGCCAAGTCAAGTCAAGTCTGAATTGGATTTATATGCATATGCCATTTTAAGAAAGAAATATGCGGGAACATATTATACATATTACATAATATATAACATATTATACACAATTTTTTTGTGAATGAGTTTATATAAAAACTTTCTAAAAAAATTATCATATTTCTCGCAATTTCTTTTAATAAAATCTCCTCTTTTCTAAAACATCAGTGCAGAGAATTTTAATTTTAATTAAAATCTTCACTTACTTTTCAGTGTTTTCATTTTGGGGATCAAAACTACAATTATCATTAAAACATTAATTTGTTTTATATTTTTCTTCCGCTTTTTAATTTAAATTCAATTTCATCATTTACAACTTTAAGTTAATTTCTAATTTATGTATGGATTAAAACAGTATACTTTTCTTAAAGAAGCAGGAAAAAGTTTCAAGAAAGTTCCTCAAAGCAGAAGTTCGAATCCTAGCCAATACATGAAGTTACCGGAAAGAGTCAACATCTGCTATGGTAACCCTGTTAGAGTGTATAAGTAGGGAAAAGAGAAATAAGCGTGCTATTCCTGCATCTAATCCAATAAAGGAGACCAACCAAACTAACTGAACTCCTCGAATAAAACAGTTTCTTGCGCATCTTTTTATCCACCTAATGCAGTATCTGCTCTTTCACCTTTTCAATGTCGAGAGTACGAATCTGGGACACTTTTGAAAAATGCAGACCCCCTAGCGACTCATGTTTTTGCCTCGTATATCTATTCTTGGGGGAACTGACAAATCAACAGGATTGGTTCAAATCTTAAAATTGAATGCACCAGGTCTCAACTCGATACCTTTCGCGATCTGTTATTCAGTTCGCCCATCCGGAAGAGAAGGGAAATGGAATGAAATTATCTTCCGATTTATCAGACGCTTTTAGATTACGGTAGACTTTTGGAGATCTAAATTGACTGAAAATGGGTTGTGTAGATTTTTTTTTGTGTGTGTGTATATGTTTGTGGGAGGATTTAGAAGGAAAACGATGGAGATGGCATTGCGTTTAAAATATTTTTATGGAATTTTAGAAATTATTTTTAACGCTCGACGTGTTTCAGAGAAGAATTTTTTTACTTGGTATTGTTTAAGTAAAGCTATTTAAAATAGAAAATTTTTTGATTCTAGAAAAGTTATAATAAATTTTTTGTTTGTTTTTTATCCCACTTGGTAGACAGCAACATCTAGACCAAGTCCAAGAACACGTGTGGTCTCATGGAAGGAGGGAAAGAGGGGGGGGGCTTCTGTTGCGATGGAGCACCCGTAGGTAGAAGTCTGAATTGTCTCCGTGACGCTGAAGAAGGAAAGAAGTGCCTTCCAGGAGGACCTTTAGGGGGAACTATCCCGAATTTGCATATCGTATGGGAGAAAAGCCGGAAAAATCCCATCAGGTAGTCCGATTAACTAGGCAAGATGTTAATCATCACAAACGCCATCGAGTCTCCATCGTGTTTTGAAACAGTGCCTATCACGAAGCCGCCAGCGGATTGAACCTCCGCCCTAAGGCTCACCTGCGACGCTAGTTGCCACTGAGTCTCGAGTCAGGCTATGGTAACTTTTTTAATTTTTTTGTTTTAATTTTTTCAAAAACCGTTTTTCTGTTTATTGCGAGAATTTCGCATTTAAGGTTTTTCCAACAATACGCAAAACTATTGAGTCCTTTTTATAAAGAAAACACTACTTATATGTATCAATGTTTTCACATCCCAGGAGGATTCTAGTACTACAACAGTTCAAGGGGAATACAACGAACGGTGGTAAAAGGAGTGTGCGTACTCTCCTACATTCTCTTCAAATACAATGGAAGATCTTATCCGGCCTATTAATTTATCGCATTCATTCATAACGTAAAAATTGAAATTTTCAATGAAATTTGCCTGGTGGGTTTCGAACTAACACCCTTAGTTTAGAGGACCAATTCCATGACCACCAGGTCGATAATAAAAAGTGATGGATAGTATATTCATCTTCTATTTTAACTTTTTTAATTTTAAATAAATAACTTTATGTTTAATATCATTTTACGACCAATAAAAGGTATTAAAAATTAGTATTAAAATAATGTAATTATTATTATAATAATAATAATACAAAACAAATATGAACGATATATTTCAATCTCGAGCTTAGAAATTTTTGATTCACAAAGTGTTATTTTATTTGAATATATCTTATCAAAAAAAAAAAAAAATTACAAAATAATATTGAATAATAATGATTGTATTCCTTTTGTTATACATTTGTTGATCATTTTGTTCTACATTGGTGAACCTCGTTCGTTGCTCTCATGCATGCATGAGTCCACTTACGAGAGATGAAGGAAATATTTTAGGAATAATTGCCCGCAATCACTTGTTATATGAGAGAAAGCATGGAATTATCTCTCCAAGCAATATGAATGTCGACTTGAGATGCTTATATACAATTACAATACCCATAGAGGCTACTCGTATCTTAAAGCAGTGGAATCCTTTAACGGATTCAAATCTGATTATTACTGCAAGCTAGTTGCTACAATTAACACTGCGGCAATAGTTGCGCAGGTAGTTAAATTGCAGAACATTGCATAATGTTTCAGAAAATAATTTAAAATGTATAACCAGATTCTTCTTCCTTAATTTTAGACGAAATATCCTGAAATAAATAGAATTTAAAAATATGTGATACAATATCTGCATTAGAAGACATGCAATTCAATTCTATTGTATAAAATATAGACAATATACAAAAATTCGCCATAGTTGAATTTTTGCAGCAAAGTCACTGAATTCTTGAGGTGTGCATAGTATAATAAATATCTAAGTCTGAGTTTGTCAGCGCGTAAAAATGATTTTTCTCTAAGGGAATGGGATGTCCCTCTAAGCCAGATTTTCCACAAGAGTTCATCTGAAAGACAAAATTTTGTTTCTTTCTTATGGTTAAGGTTTTATCAAGGATAGAGCACAACTGCATTTTTTACAATTTTAAGGGACTAGTTAAATTTTTAATTTAATGTGCCTTAAAATATAATAGCAAGTTTGGTAAGTAGTTTGCATTTGAAAGATAAATTTTAAAATTTCTTATTTATATTATGTTTCAGGAATGACAAGCTATTTGAGATGCTACAATGATTATTAATTTTCGAAACAAACTTTTCCTTTTGTGTATAAATATAACAAGGTATTAAGGTTGAAAATAATTGTAGTTAAAGGTAGAGTTACAAAACATAAATATAAATTTAAAAACAAGGATTGGTTTTTCAGTTTTCATTGAAAGTCTTTCTGTAGACAATTGGGAAATAAATTTCGTTAGCAACTTGTTGAAATTGTTAAATGTCATAATCCAAATAATGTGGTAGCTTGGTAATTTTGTCAATTGAAATCGAATGATAGGGAATTCTAATAAGTATTTAACGTTTTAAAATTTATTTAACATTGCGCATTATTTATTTATTGCATCTTCATGCGTATATTAACATTTCTATGGAATTAAAATGAATAATATACATTTAAAAGCCATTTTTTATTCATATATCATTCAAGAAAAATGCCAAAAAAAAAAATTTAAAACAATCTCTAAGGAAATGTCATTAGACCAACATCAAAGCTCAAATCCAAAACAGTCTTGCAATACGTCTAGCTTCACTGTGAGGTTGATTTAATGTCCGCGAAAAATACTTCGAAATTATTTACAAACGGATTTACTTTTGCAGCACAAGTAACACGGATGGCGTAAAAAAAAAAGTAACGAAAACCACATAACCAACCGTATTTAACGTTTAAAAATTTATTTAACATTAAATATTTTTTTATTTCTTGCATCTTAATGCATATATTAACTTTTCTACAGAATTAAGGGAATAATATACATTTAAAAGCCATTTTTTATTCATATATCATTCTAGAAAAATGCCAACAAGAAATTAAAAACACTCTCTAAGGAAATGTCATTACACCAACATCAAAACCCAAATCCAAAACAAAGTCTTGCAATATGTCTGCGAGTTTGATTTAATATCAGCGAAAAATACTTGGAAATTATTTACAAACGGATTTACTTTTGCAGCACAAGTAACACGGATGGCGTAAAAAAAAAAGTAACGAAAACCACATAACCAACCGTATTTAACGTTTAAAAATTTATTTAACATTAAATATTTTTTTATTTCTTGCATCTTAATGCATATATTAACTTTTCTACAGAATTAAGGGAATAATATACATTTAAAAGCCATTTTTTATGCATATATCATTCAAGAAATATGCAAAAAAAAAAAAAAAATTTAAAACAATCTCTAAGGAAATGTCATTACACCAACATCAAAACCTAAATCCAAAACAAAGTCTTGCAATATGTCTGCGAGTTTGATTTAATATCAGCGAAAAATACTTGGAAATTATTTACAAACGGATTTACTTTTGCATCCCACGTAACACGGATGACGTAAAAAAAAAGAAAAAATAATGAAAACCACAAAACCAACCGGATTTATCGTTTAAAAATTTATTTAACATTAAATATTTTTTTATTTCTTGCATCTTAATGCATATATTAACTTTTCTACAGAATTAAGGGAATAATATACATTTAAAAGCCATTTTTTATTCATATATCATTCTAGAAAAATGCCAACAAGAAATTAAAAACACTCTCTAAGGAAATGTCATTACACCAACATCAAAATCCAAATCCAAAACAAAGTCTTGCAATATGTCTGCGAGGTTGATTTAATATCCGCGAAAAATACTTGGAAATCATTTACAAACGGATTTACTTTTGCAGCCCACGTAGCACGGATGACGTAAAAAAAAAAGAAAAGAAAAAATAATGAAAACCACAAAGCCAACCATATTTAACGTTTAAAAATTTATTTAACATTAAATATTTTTTATTTCTTGCATCTTAATGCATATATTAACTTTTCTACAGAATTAAATGAATAATATAGATTTAAAATTCATTTTTTATTCATATGTCATTCTAGAAAAATGCCAACAAGAAATTGAAAACACTCTCTAAGGAAATGTCATTACACCAACATCAAAACCCAAATCCAAAACAAAGTCTTGCAATATGTCTGCGAGTTTGATTTAATATCAGCGAAAAATACTTGGAAATTACTTACAAACGGATTTACTTTTGCAGTCCACGTAGCACGGTTGACGTAAAAAAAGGAAAGAAAAGAAAAAATAATGAAAACCACAAAACCAACCGTATTTAACGTTTAAAAATTTATTTAACATTAAATATTTTTTTATTTCTTGCATCTTAATGCATATATTAACTTTTCTACAGAAATAAATGAATAATATAGATTTAAAATTCATTTTTTATTCATATATCATTCTAGAAAAATGCCAACAAGAAATTAAAAACACTCTCTAAGGAAATGTCATTAGACCAACATGAAAGTGCAAATCCAAAACAAAGTCTTGCAATATGTCTGCGTGGTTGATTTAATATCCGCGAAAAATACTTGGAAATTATTTACAAACGGATTTACTTTTGCAGCCCACGTAACACGGATGGCGTAAAAAAAGAAAAGAAAAGAAAAGAAAAAATAATGAAAACCACAAAACCAACCGTCCATACATAAATTCTTGATGGATGACATGCCCCTCTCCCTCCTTTTCAGTTTCTAACTGCACCACCACCCCAAATGCTGTCCGTATCCCCTTCGCCTAACTCTCCCCAATCCTCCTACATCTGGGGTCATTTATCGCCCCACGTCAAATTCAGGGGTCCTAGAAAACAGTCGCACTGAGGCAAGGGGGAAAAGAGGTAAAACCGAAAAAAGTAAAAAAAAAAAAAAAAAAAAGAATTAATTTACAACTACTCGGGGGGAAAAAAGTAGTCGCATTTTGCTGGAAGGGATAATGAAGAGAGGTATCAGGGATTAAACAACCCTCCTTTATCGATTATACCATTTCAGTTTACAATATATCAGTGCGAAGTGAAGACTTACAATAGTGTTCCCTTAAATGGTTCTTTGTTTCTTTTTGTTTTAAGTAACACGCAAACTAAAACATGGTTGCTTTTATTTATCGAGTGTCAGAAAACTGGTATGCAAGTATTGTATGTGGAATGAAGACTTACAATAGTGTTCCCTTAAATGGTTCTTTATTTCTTTTTAAGTAATACGCAAATAAAAACATGATTGTTTTTATTTATCAAAAGTGCCAGAAAATTGGTATGTATCGTATGCTTAAAACTTAGGTAGTCTTTAATTTGTATATTTTATATGTTTTTTATTTCAATTTTGGTTTTCAGTTTAAAATTACCTGCGCTTTTTTTAACAAGTACTTAAAAGTTAATAATTTTTATCTTCCTTTAAAAAACAATGAAGTAAAACTTTCAAACAACGTTATCAGATAAATTTATTTGAACTTTTAGCTTTCTCGTCTATTTTCCAATACCTCTTCTCAATGTCGATTTATAAACCGAGTGTGATATCCTATATTATACGAAAATGCACATAAATGAAAAATTGTGCTTCCTTTTCTATTATATCCCTTTTGTTCATATTCGATACAGTTGCATATGCAATTCTCGCATTTGTATTTTGTTTGTATGTTTGGTATTTATTATTTTTTAAGAAAATAACCTGATTGCTTTGCCAACTACATTGTCGAAAGGAAACTTAAATTTGACAAACATTTTGTCCAGAAAAAGATGATACATTTGGCAAAAACAAATTGATAAATTTCTTTTTTATTACTTTTATGCATATTAAGGAAAATAAAATAAAAATCACGAGGAGATGAAATGAAATAAAAATCTCAAAATAAATAAATAATCATCATTTAACTGTCATGAAGAATGTTAGGTGGCTTCATTTTAATTTTTGCTGTACTCTAGCAGAAGAGTTCCGTTAAAGGAAAGCACCTCATTCTAATAAAATGATTTTAAAACAGAGTACTGGCCGACCAAACCCGTTCAAGACTGAAGAATTTATATAAATTAAGGGAGATTTAAAAAGATATATAACAATGAATAAATAATCATCATCTAATTGGCTACAGATTCCAACTTTTGGTGTACTCTATTAGCAAAATTTCTTCAAAGGAAAACACTTCATTCTATTAGAAATGATTTTAAAACTGAGTACAAGCATACCAAAACAATAATAGTTTTAGTGTGCTGAAAGTGTGAAGAATTTTATATAAATTAAGGGATATTTAAAAAAAAATACAACAATGAATAAATAATCATTGTCTAATTGCAAGAAAGAATATTGGGTGGTTATACATTCCAACTTTTGGGATACGCTATCGGCAATATTTCTTCAGAGGAAAACACTTCATTATATTAGTAATGACTTTAAAACAGAGTACAAGTACACCAGAACCATTCAAGACTGAAGAATTTTATATAAATTAAGGGAAATTTAAAAAAAAACAAAAAAACATAATGAATATATAATCATCGTCAAATTGCCAGAAAGAATATTGGGTGGCGACTAATTCCAACTTTTGGTGTATGCTAACAGTAAAATTCCTTCAAAGGAAAACACTTCATTCTATTAGCAATGATTCTAAAAATGAATACAAGCACACAAAGAATTTTATATAAATTAAGGTATATTTAGAAAAAAAAAATAATAATGAATAGATAATCATCGTCTAATTGCCAAAAAGAATATCGGGTGACTATACATTCCAACTTTTGGTGTAGTACGCTATCAGCAAAATTCCTTCAAAGGAAAACACTTCATTCTATTAGTAATGATTCTAAAACAGAGTAAAAACACACCAAAACCATTCGGGTCTGAGAAGTGCAAAGTAATAAATGCCCTTAAAATAAAATAAAATAAAATAAATATCAAAAGAAAGGAAAAAGAGAAGAAAAAAAAAGAAAAAAGAAGGAAAGTACGATAGAGTTTGGAAATTACTTTCAGTCGTATGAGGTATGGAATGATTCCTGTACACGGTGGTATTTCTTACCGATTATTAGGCTTGTATTCGATCCCGCCGCTTTTATAGATATATATTTGTTCCGTCCGAAGAAGAACCATTTAGGGTCATCAAAAATCCGTTCAGATTCGGAATCCTTCACTTCAAAAATTCCTCCACGGGAAAATGGTGCGTGCTTCTCTTTTACCTCTTGAATTTCTCAGCCACTGCGTTAATGAAACGAGTGAAAAAAAGGCATCCGCTTATATTTTTTTTTTTGCACTGTAATCGTTATTCTCGTCCTCTAATGCATTACCGAGGAATGAAGTGTAGTAGATAAATGGATATATTCTCGAACGGCTTTTGAAAACAAAAATAAAGTTACAAATTCATTACAAATGACATTCCTCATATCTCAAAATCACATTTTGGTTTCTAATGTCTATTCCACAGAGCCCATATGCTCCATTTTCCTTCGTATGGGGAGAAGAGTGAGCTATATTATGTAACTAAATATTTTCACAATTTTATTTATACTGTAGTAATTTAAAAGATAACCTTCAATTATTATATGATAATATATTATTCATAAATATTAAATTTGCTATTTATAATAAAAATTAAAGTTAATGTCAGTAAGTCAAAATAAAAAAAAACACTATCATGTTTTTCATCTTCGAATACCTCAATTAAAATCAGTTATTTTTAAGTCGTAAAACAATATTTCATAACCAGAAATTACAGATAAAATGAAAATATTTTTGCACAATTTTTACAATGGTAGAGAAATTTACCTCTTGAATTTCTCAGCCACTGCGTTAGTGAAACGAGTGAAAAAAAGTCATCCGTTTATATATTTTTTTTTCACTGTAATCGTTATTCTCGTCCTCTAATGCATTACCGAGGAAAGAAGTGTAGTTTTGAAAACAAAAATAAAGTTACAAATTCATTACAAATGACATTCCTCATATCTCAAAATCACATTTTGGTTTCTAAAGTCCACAGAGCCCATATGCTCCATTTTCCTGCGTATGGGGAGAAGAGTGAGCCATATTATGTAACTACATATTTTCACTATTTAATTTCTACTGTAGAAATTTAAAAGGTATTATTTAATTTTTAGTTTGATCATATATTATTAAAAATATAATAATTTGCTGTTTATAATATTTTTAATAAAAATTAAAAGTAATGGCAGTAAGCTCAAAATAAAAAAAAAAACTATTAGGTTTTTCCTTTTCGAATACCTCTATGATAAATCTTCAAATATGTAATAAATAAATAAATCTTCAAATGACTTCACAGTATCTGTTGTTCAGATACTTTTAAGTCATAGCACAATATTTTGTAACCAGAAATTACAAATAAAATGAAAATATTTTTTTGTACAATTTTCACAATGGTGCAGAAATTGAAAAGTAGTATTTTCCTTCCATTGCAAAACATTTTAAATAAACTATTTATTGTATTTAAAAACAGTATTTTTTTTAACAATTAAAAATTTTAAAATTGAAATGTTATTAATCAAGGATACAACTTGGTATCAATAAAACATCAAAATAATAAACATCAAATCTTCTGATACGGACATCTTAATCATTTATCTTTTAAATTTTGAATAATGCTTACAAATTCATTAAATAAGATAGATATTAATAGAAGATTACTTTTTAAAGGACAACAATGATTAATAAACTAAATAGTTGTTATTTATTATTAAATTATTATCTGTTAATCAGCTTTAAATTCAGTATAAAACAATAGGTAAATTTTAATGAACAATTTAAATCTTCTATTAAATATTTTATTTTAATTAAATATAGGGAAAACATGAAAGATTTTGACATTCCAAAGAGTTTATTTAATGCTTCCTGGAGTGTTTGAAAAATCACAGTTACTAAAAAGAATTGAGAATAGTGCTTATATAAGGGAATGTAGTTTATAATAGAAACTCTACGAAACTTGTATAACGCATTGAATCATTTGAAGATATGGTATCTTCAAAAACATACCATTTTAGAAATTGAAGAATACTTTCATTTAATTATTCTTTGAAATAATTATGTATTAATGTAGAAAGAAATTCATTATATTAAAATAATATTATTAATTAATATCCAAGAATATTTTCCTAATTATTCAGTAGAATTTCAATCAAATATCTACCCACCAATCTACTACTTAAATTAGACCTACAGCATCGAGACGACCCTATTGTAATTCACACTCCCTATTGATACTGCACAGCATGCAATAGATATGTTTATGATATATTTGTGTGACATTTCAATGTAAACCCGATTGGATAATTTCTTGCAATTTCAATACACACCAAACTAAGTTGCACTAGGAGAATAATGGTTAAAGTGTTAAAGGGTAAATATTGGCAAAAGTTGGAGTTAAATGTTGGCCGTAGTAATTGTTTCCACGCAAACAGCGATGAGAATAATTGTGTGGACGCTAGACCCGCCCGTTCAACAAAGGAGATTGTATTAGGTTTGATTTTAAACATGGGAGTATTGATATTGTAATGAGTGGGTGTATAAGGGAACAGAGTAGTAGTAATTGATTATGGTTGATGCACAGAGTATTACCACCCTACCAATCAAATGCTAATCATATTACACTGCGTCTTAGTAGTAATTGCTTTGCTGTCTTATGATTCCTCCAAGTTATTCTAATGATATTCATGTTTACATTTAAGTTACTTAAGATTTAAATTATATCTGGCGGTCATTTTGAACCCTAAAATGCCAAAATCTAAACATAACTTATCATATAAAGCTCAAAAATATTTACTTTTCATAATAATTCCTTTGTATTTTTAATTCTAGATATGCAATATTGTTAAAAAGAGCTGAATGAATCTTAATGAAATACATTTATTATTGACTTTATATTAGCTTATATTGCCAATAGGAAATGTATAGAGTAGTTGTAAAATGTCATATGTTGCTGATGATAATTGTAAAAGTAAGAAAATGTGTTAGAAATGCATCTTTGAAATTTATAAACTACATTGAAAAACTATTATAAACTGCATTATAAACTATTATAAACTATATTATATACATTTAGTAAAAAAAATTAAATAATAACAAAACTAATTTTAAAAGAAATTGTTTTCGATGAGAAATGAATGCTGATTAATGCTGAAATGAATGGCATTTTTCATAAATAAAAATGCAGAAAAAATTATAATAACAGATGACAATAATTATAATATAAAAAATTAGTGTATTATATACATTTATGTTACATTTAAAATGCAAATGTTCATAAAATACGAATATAATAACAATTGACTCTTTCTCTTATAGTGCTTTAAATATTTTTAAAAATTATGAATATTCGAAATTAATAAAAACAATCATGAGAAAAAAAATCTCTGATTTACAAGTAGTAAAAATACACTATTTCATTTAAAGTTATCTAAAACAATTGTTTTCATGTTCAGAATTTTTAATCAAAAATAAATTTTTTAAAGTACTTACGTAAAATTTATTTTATCTTCAAATTAAACACAAAATACTAGTTGGAAAAAAATAAATGTTTAATTATTTATTCTGCATATACACGGATATGTGGGTAGTATTGATAAAGGGAAACAAAAATGAGATCACCTGAAAATTTTAATAATAAGAATTATGTAAATAATAACCATCCAAAGAACATCCATGCATATAACCAGGTTACATAAAAATAATACTTTGTGTAAAATAAAACTTGGACCTTGTTCGCCATAACATTACTTCGAAGTAAATGTTACATTTATTTGTTTCGCGAAGTGATACCTACATCTCAAATATATATATATATATATATATAAAAAACAAGAATTCAAAATTATTTGCATTCCGTTTCTTTAGATAATCTCCTATTTTTTATTCATGATGTCGCCAACTCTTCAATAGGACGGTATTAAAATTCCCTGAATATAGAAATATGAGTGAGTTTTCTCTTGATTATCTGCTCATGGAATTACGAAAACCAATATTCTCCCTTCTCAACGAGAAATGCCTGCGAGGTATGTTTTACTTCTAAATTATTCACGCATGGTTTGCGCTTGCTTATTAAAATTTCACAGCTCTCTAAAGACCGGTGTAATCCTTTTAATGGTTAAGAAACTACCCTTTCGAAAAGCTCTCACTAATTCAGAATGATACGCCAGCATTGATTTCAGCTTGAAAGAGCGAAATACCGCCAGTGCTAATAAACGCCCTAATTAGCTGTATCCCTACGGATTAAAAGAGGAGAAGAAAAGACGGCTAGGTTATTAGCAATCTTTCCCCTTCCTTCGTCACAATACAGGTCAACGTTTAGAAGGCTCTCCCAACAATTAGGCCTGCACCGATATGTTTGGAGTTTATTATATGCGCAAGCTAATCACATCAGATGGTCCGAAATAAACTTTACATTAGCTGTTGCGTCGCCTGTAGAGTTTGCTATCTGCAACGCTACAGGTGCATCAAACTTGTTGCGTTAATAAGGTCTGCATTTAGTAGAATAGATTCCACCAAACCCATATGTTCCAATTCTATGACATGTTGTCGACACTCTTGTTAAGCTTTGTTTGAGCTGTGAATATCTATAGAGGACAAGGGCATAAAGCGATTATGCTTGCATCTCTAAAACAGAATGATTGGATTGGATCAGTTAATAGTTAGGAAATAGATTTGTTTACATCAAAATGCAAAGCTGTCTTATTAAAATTAAAATAAGATTTCAGACTCGAACAGCAAAATATTTAATTCAATTATTAATCGCAACATATGCTTAATGCTTTAATGACTTCAAAATCTTATTAAATGTAATGCCTATTCAAAGTTGGTTACTTGATATTTGAAGCTCCAAGGGCCCAAAATGGAAATGTGTTCTTTAAGCGATTGAAAATGATTTCAAATTTCATCAGTTATATAGCTTTTAATTAATTTTTTTTTTTCATATGTTACATTGAAACACGATCTTAAAATGTTTTTTTATTGGCTAGATAAAAAAATAACCAAATAAATGGCTAAATTTTTCATTGAATACAATAGCATGAAATATAAATTACCTAAAAAAAGGGGTCTACTATGGGGTAGGAAATTTGAAATCTTTATGCAATTTACTTTTACTTGTTTTTAAATATTTATATTTTATGTATAAATCTTAAACTATAATAATTTTGTAGAAATTCATTAAATTAAAAGTTTGTGGTTTAAAGATGACGTGAATTAGGTTATTTTTATTGATTCTCTTTTGTGAAAAATAATTAGTTAAATAAATAACAATGGCTTCGTTGAAAACTTATATATTTCTTTAATTACAGTAACAATTTTACTCATTTAAAAAAAAACCGGAGATTTGATAAAAAAATAACAAAATGAACGTAAATATTTCAAATACATAATTATTATAATCAATCAATGCATGCCCCTTATTTGATTTTTACTTAAAATTTACATATTTTTTAATAACAATAAAAATATGAAAGTCTGTAATAATATTTTTATTAAAAATTTATAGGGAACTTTTCTAGTGTACTTTAGTATTTTAAAAATGCTTTTTTTACTTGATTTTTTTTCTGTTTAAATAATTACATAAAATATATGCAACAAAATTATACAATTTTTGAACAAGTAAGAAAAAAAAATTTTTTTTTACTTAAAAATAGAGAAAAAGAATTTAATGTTATAATCAATTAATTAAAAAATTATCATATAAATATAATTTTCTAAATTCTTCTAATTAAAAACTCCTTAATCTCTCAGTTAGCTGTGTTAATATTTATTTAAATATTAATAAATTAATTTTTTATAGAAAAACGAGAGCACAACCATAAAGATATTTAAATTTTACAAAGCACAGTATAAAGTTTAATAAGAATTTTAATGTCTCTCTAATGTTAAACAATTCCGCACACTAGTAAGTTATACTAGCTCAGCTCCTAACTATTGCATTACATTAAATATTATATAATGGTGCCACAAAATACATTTTATACATCCAATCTATTTAAGTGAGGATTTAAATAAATGTATTTTGTTTGAAAATTCAAACATTTGCATTCTAACGTCATTCATTTTACAGTATCATCCATTTCCTATTGTAAACATGCGATAGATGATAGATAATATCCAGATGTACATGCAAAAATAATTTGTCATAAAGTAGTACAAATGCTAAATCACGATATAGTTCAATTTGCATCAAGCCCCGTTTTCCCCATGTTGATGATCTCAGACATGGATAACCGCTTAATATATTTATGACGTCAACAAGTACCCTTCAGGTGTTCCTCACATAGAGCTGATCCGCCATCATTTTGACCTGATTAATATTTAGTGACAGACTCATTAAATATTGAATACGTCCGTTTTGCCAGTCAAACTTTAATACTCCTGACTTGATTAATGCAGGATTTCTGAACCAGTTTAGCCATGCGTCCTGATAGTGCAGCATACATCATAGGTAGCGCATTTCAATCTGTGTGAATTGAAGGAGCCTCTCTCGTTTTACATGGTAAGTAGGAAACATATTCATGCCATTAGGGAAGCATTACCAATCTTCCTCGCTGGATTAGGAAAGGAAGAACAAGATTCAGAGGCTAACTGATTATGGTGTAGCGATTATTATGAGCTCTGAAAAATGTCTGGAAACTATTATACATAATGCTAATTAAATTTTCCTTTCTCAAAAAGCATTTATGTTAAGTATAATTATTCCTTTATATAAAAATTTGATGTAATTTCGAAACTTATCAAAGTACGACAATTGTGTTTCAGAAATAAAACGATTTACCAATAGGCAGATATTTGTTGCATATAATTAAAAGTTTTATTAAATCACGATTAATCGAATTAACAAAACAAATGTATATATCAATCTTAAGACCACAAAAATATGCGATTGTTTTTGAACTTAAAAAAAGTAAATTCACTTTAAATCTAATCGTGTAATTATATTCCTATAATTCCTACTCTTCTTTTAAACTCAACAAAAATAAAAAATATCATTAATACAGCCAGAAAGATCTTTAAACTGAAAAAAAGAAAAGAATAAAACAATTTTAATATCTAAAAACTAAGTACAATAAAGTTTTTAAGTTAAGTCTATAAAAAATATTTCGTACAATTCTATAATTCAAAGTCAACTACAATTCCTTTTTTTTCTCGAAAAATAGGTCATTTCGATCATTTAAAATGTAATTATTTTTTAATTATTTTGTGAATAACATAATAAAACAAATACTGTTGTCAACTGTTTTTGTAAATTCTATATACTCTACAATTTAAAATATGAAGATTTCAAAAAATAAATCATGCTTTATTTAAATCTAGTGAAATGCTTTTTGACAGATAAGGACTACAGAAAAAGAGTGAAAAAGTCAAAACAATTATTTTTATAAGGCTAACGTAACAAAATAACTATTGAATTAATTATAATTAATGTTATTAATAATCAAAAAAAGCTAGTCGGAGTTTTAAATTTAAGTACAGTAATGGTTTTTGTCTTAAAAGACTTTTTTGGATGAATGAATGGAAAACAAAATGCCAGCATTGTATTTTAAATATATTTTCCTGTTTGACTACGATTTTCTGTAAATGATGATTATAATGGAAATATTTTTTTATAGAATTAACATATCAAAATACATTCGCAGTTAAAAATTGCAAATAATAATCAATGAATTTATTTCTTTGAGGAAATTATAAATCAAAATCCTCTTAATTATTTATCTTGCAAGAATATGAAATATGATATTTTGTTAAAGTACAGCTCAATGCTTGTTTAACTTGTTTCTAATAACTATTTAAGAACATCAATAGCAACAATAGTTTAAGCATCAATAGTTAATTCATTCTAAATATAAAGATATATCTCGAAAGGATTCTGAAATTATTGAAAATTGTAATTGACGAATATAATAAACTTAATACATGAAGTGACTGAAAGTGGGAGTATTCACTAGTTGAGAGAGTGTAAAATATAAGTCTAAGAAATCTAAGGAATAAAATTTATCTTCCCTTTAGCCGCAGTTTTGATCAGATCTACACCTGATAAGGAAGAAAAACTGAATTTGTGGTAGTTTTCTTATCTTCACTTGACACAGAGATCAGATATCAAATGTCAACGACTGCAGTTAGTTATATCCACTGATCTTCAAAGATACAACAAATCAAAAAACAGCTGTTACAGATTCAATCTTTATATATATCTATATATTAGTATTTCTTATCGACTTTCTTGGCCTTTAAACCTTATTATACAATTTCTAAGAGTTTCCACTGAAAACTGTTAGAGTACCTACTTATAACTGGGAAGACAACTTTTTATTTCTACCAGTTAAGCAACATCTGGATATGGAATTGTTGGCTTTCGTTTATGATTTAAAATTTCAATCGTAACAAAAATACTAGAACAAATCGTTATGATTTTTAATTTCAGTTCAGTCAATTTCCAATTAAAAATTTGCTACGTTAAAGCAAATTTGTAAACATATTTTATGCAAAAGTTTAAATATTATATCAGTGCTTTTACCAGCCCAACTCATACTAATATGAATCCCCTGGTGACGTTCGTTGCAATTACAGTTTTAGAAAATAGAAGAATAAATAGTGAATATTACAGCAGTCTATGTGTCTGGCAAAGACACTCACCGAGCCTAATGGGTTTTTCTTCAACATGACAAAGAAAGGCTGTCAGTTAATCTTGTAAATGCTCCAGAAAGACCAACTTCACCCTTCACTTGTCATTTTGATAGACAGCAGGTGATAATTCGGTTTCGAAGAGCATAAGTAATTGTAAAGTGATGAAACCTTTTACAATTTTATGTACATTCAAAACTTAGTTAGAACAAACAGTGAATAAATTATTTTTGGGTGGTCACAAAATGCCGCTATAATATTATTTTATTACACAAAATTAAGAAATTTTTGGTGTTGTTCTCCATGGCCTGATGGCCAATTGGTTAGCGCTCTGGCAGTTAGTATCATAAGCTTAAGGTTAGAATCCTGGCTGTAGCATGGATGCTTGTTAGTAGTTCGGAATCTACATTAAAGTGTAGGTCCCGGTCTAGTTAGTCCGAAGTGTGCAAAAAAGGACCGTATAGCGACAAACTAAATACAGGTCATTTTGAACTAAGGAAATTTGACATTAAATTGGCAGATATATATATATATATATAACAGATTCAGTGTTACCCACTGTGTATCATGCGGTACTACCTCACAGCACCCAGGAATAGCATCTGATGCTTCGATTTTTCTTTGCTTTCTCACTGAGAACAACAAAATACTTTTTAATCTACAGATCAATCATGCCCATCTACATTATAGATATGGTATAGTTTGACTTCGTTCATTAGGTTTCGAATAAAATTCTCTCAGCTCTAAAATCCAAATCTCAGCTCTGAAATCCACAGAATTCCTAAATCAAAATCTCAACTACAAAGTCCAAAAGACACCCAACCTTCCCGTATTGAAGAAATTTCTGTTTTAAAATAAGATACACTCTTATTTTCTCTAGTTGAAATTTGCTTGCACAATTTATTCCCTTTGCAACACTTGAAAAATAATACCTGCTATCAAGGGGGATTATTTGCGACTTGGTATCTGTGATACAAGTCTCTTATTCTTTATTTATTTACAACAAGTCTGAAAAATTGTTACTTCTCAGTTTTAGATGAAAGTTTCATTTAAGGGGATTCTAAACATTTGTTTCAGTATTTCCTAACAGCATCACATAAAAAACAAACTGCATCTAAAACAGTTATAATAGTATTTTTATAAGATGCGGTGCAGCTTACACTGCAACTGCTTTTAAATTTATGTAACGAGCTATAAAATGCAAACTAACCTAAGAAGAGGAATGGCTTTCCATCATTCATTTTCTTTTAAAACTTTTTAGATTTACATTATGTATAATTTTGCATGAAAATTTAAAATTTCCATTTAGTTAGCATAAACTCATGAAAGAATAATGAGATTTAAAATGCATACCTGTTAGTAATATTTATATGTTGTAATTTCTGTGTATTATGAAGTTTTCAACATCAGTTACGTTTCAGCTAAATAATTACAAAATGCGTTTTTTAATTTTGTCCCCGAGTGCGGAATACTTGGATCGCTATTCATCCCTTTAAATAAGTTTATTTAATGGTAGCTTCATTCAGATTTGCGATTTCATTAATATTGCGTTCTGTATATGCTTCTATGGCTTTCTTAAGCGTAACCAGCTTTAATTTGTGTTATATGTGAATGAAACAAGCGCTTTAAAAAACAGTGCCATCATATATTTTTCATGACAATTGAAGAACATATTATAAACTAATGGTATTTAATATTTCTTGTAGTAGATTTGGAAACATATCATCAGAAATATTTCTGCAATTTCAGAAATCAGAAATATTTCTGTTTATTTTTTATTTGAAATTAGTTGTATAATACAATATTTTAATGAGTGATAAATTCAGAATTTTAATATGCTCAACTTGTATGAATTCCAAATTTATGCGACTAAATTGATATACATATTCATTTGAAAATATGTAAGTAATTCAAAGTAATTCATATTTATTACTCAAATTATTTAATTTCTGAGTAATATACCAAATTAAACTAATGATACTTGAAGCAGTATGTGCATAAAATTCGAATCCCGTGCAGCAATTGCAAGAATCAAAAGTCTGGTAACAGAAGCACTTATACCGTAGCCCAATAAACCAGGAAAAGAGAAAACAAAATTAGAACCTTCTAGACGTATAGATAATAACCATTACTATTTATATAAGTTTCTGTGGATTTCTTCATAATTATTCTCCAAGCACATCCAACCCAAACCCAATTACTACATGCCCCATTTTGCTGTGTGCTTGCAGATCGTTTTGTTTATATGCATTTCCAGATTAACAACCCATATCCCCAAACCCATTTAAAAAAGAAACTTCCTCCAACCCTTTTCGAAATAGATTGCCTTCCTCTATTTTTAACGTTTTGGGGACGCTGACTCTAGTACCGATTTTCGAAGCAGGAAGGTCTTTGTAACGAGGTGTGATGATGGACACGAGGCGGTGAGTGTCAGAACATTAAGGCCTTCCCTACATCCCCCACCCCCACCCTCCCTATAGCGACAACCGATGCCGTGGTTTCATGCTGACCCAATGACGCAAGTCATACCGGTTGAATCGATCATACATTCATCATCTTTTCTTGGATGATAGAGAGTGAATTTTGCAGAAAGGTAGTCAAGG
The DNA here is from genome assembly GCA_021605075.1 of Caerostris darwini. Lineage (NCBI taxonomy): Eukaryota > Metazoa > Arthropoda > Arachnida > Araneae > Araneidae > Caerostris > Caerostris darwini. Next base: position 326,439 of record BPLQ01007170.1, on the reverse strand, counting down.
TGTTATGAACTTGGAATGGGACTGAAACCCACCAGTACGAAGATCTGGAAATAGGTAAAATATTACCATGTAACATGTTGTACATTTAGCACAAAATATTTTCAGAGAAGGTTAGTTGAAATGTGCAAAAAAAATATAGCGTTACAATCTGATTCGGATTCATAAACTGTAGGATCGTATACGAATCAGTATAAACTAAGCACTTTTTAATTTGTTTTAAATGTATAGTTTTGCCAGAGTTTTTAAGAAAAGGAGGTACATAAATCTTATTATATTCATTTGCAATAAATTATTTTTACACAAAAATTTCTAGATAATTCAAAAGTTGGATATTGACCAGATAAAAAATTATCATCTAAAAAAAAAACATTTATATTCAAATGATGCACGTATAAGTGTCTTTTATAACTGAGAGACTTTTACACAAGTTCTATACGAATTCTTTGCATTGTTCTAGCAATTCGCATCTAATAAATTGTTAATATGAGTACAATGATAATAGGAGTTAACTTATTCAGAGAAACGTCAAAGAGTATTAGGCAGTTATTAAAAATAATTTATAAATTTTATAATACGATATCACTTTTATTCGCAAAAATTTAAAATCATATAAAAAAATAATGTTTAACAACATTTATTTTATTCAAATATTTTTGAAATTTTGTGCATTTACTTGATATATTTGTTAATGTAGAGAGTCATTTGGTAAAAATGTATCTCTATTTACAAGAAATAAATTAAAATTTTATGAATTCAAATTAATGAACAATTTTGTGAAATTGATTTAAGATATAAAGTTTTTATATAATAAAGATTTATTGAATTAAGATATAAAACTAAAATTAACTGCTTTTAGATTTTCATAAAGCTTTTATTGAATTTTTGATTGATTTAATATTTTCGCTTATTTCTAATGATAATTTTTTACAGATTTATCGACAAAAAATAGTAATAACGTTGAAGTATAAAAAGAAATTCTATTTGCAATGTTTAAATTTTGAATGAACAAAAATGTGATATTAATCCAAACGAAAGGCACCAAGTTTTTCTTTTTCTTATGCGGCAATTTTTTTTTTATACAGATAAAAAAATGGTCACTGATAAGAAAAACTATTTTTTTTTTAGTAAAATTCTTGTTTGTTGCCAAAAGACTTGTTACGACTGTATATTTACAGGAAAAATCATCAACTTTAAAATATAGATTGTAAAAATCAACGAACAAAGTCATAATTAAGTTAGTTTAGAGAAGCGCAGCTATATAAAGTTTGCACGATTGAGAAAAACTTATGTCCGAGTTATGCCCAATTTGTTGCCCAGCGGTACCATGCTTTACCACCGCGGAAGAGAGTGCTGGTTCAAATTCCTTGGTGTCATTGTTTTCTGAAACAAAAAGACTTACGATTGTGTAGAATGTGTAAATTGCTTCACATGGATATTCAAATTGTTTGACGTTAATTTCTATGTTTTATCTTATGCAGTATATAAATGTAAAACAGATATATCTCAAAATCCGCCCGAAGGCTTTATTTCCCCATTTTTATCGATGGGTTGCTTAGGATAAGCATAAATGGAACCCAAATATGTCAATGTATTAAAAAGAAGTAATGTTCCTTTGCGACTGAATTTTAAATGTTTTGCTTACAGACTTTAATTATTTAACTATACAAAACCAATTTATTTTCTTTGTTTATTATAGTTTTAGTACATTAAATATGTTTAAAATAGAAAAAAATATTTTTTGGAAGATTAGTTGCATGTTAATATGATTATTAATTTTAAGCCTTATATATATGTAATAGTTCCACAATTTACTTCGAAATATCTTATCATAACTGGTAAATTTAATATGATTTATTTTTTATTTTGAGAAATAATAACCTATGTTTTAAGTTATTCAAGTGCATTTATTTATATTTTTGCTAATCAATAACGATAATAGTATTTAAAATTTTAATACAGATTGTAAATTATGGCAAATTTAATAGTACACATTAATGAATATTTCAAATTGTTAAATAATTTTTGATCAAAATATTATTTTTATAAATAGTTCTTTATCATGTATTTGTTTGAAATTCATCCTACTTTGATTAAACTTGTGTTCCCTTTCCACTGCGAATTTTACATATTCTTAGTTATAAAATTTAGTTAGTTAAACAACTTTTCAGATTACTAAAAACTTCATTTTGCATAAAAAGAGTATTCAAATTGATATATATCTCAAATATCTCAGCTACAGTAATCGCTTAAATAAAAAAAATATCAATTCCTGTTTAAATTTTCTAATTTTTAAAAAGTAAACATTACATATTTCTTTTTTTTTACAATTTCATTACACAACTAATCTAAAATCACGAAAACTGAAAGAATTTTTAAAACCTTCATTACCTCAAAGTTAATATAAAAAAAATTTGTTTTTAAAACTAAATCCTTATATATTCAAACATTAAATTGAAGCAATTTTTTTTAAGGACATACAATTAAACTTATATAACGCAGAAAAGAACTGTAACCTCTCCAATTGAATTTAAAAACTCTTAATCACCAAAAAGACTCTTCATTCCACCATTTGATTATCTGTCCTTTTCTGCTTCAATTACACCAAGTACTCAATTTGTAAATGAGGTTACAGCTTCATGATCACCCATGCTTAAAAAACGAAGTGACGGGAATTTTTCCCCACAGTCTAGGCTCTTGAAATTAGCCACCCTAGGTTCAGTACTAGAGTAAACATTTTGACAAAAGGGGGTATAAGCTCCAGTCCTCCAACTCTCCAATCCAATGTTCACAGAAGTCAATTTCGCGCAAATGAACTCCAGCTACGTGTAAAACTCGAAACTGATTGCTTCGTTTAAGGTACGCACAAGCGTTAATTGTGCAACTAAGTAGTTGCTGATTTAGAATTAGTGTAACGTGTTGGGCTTTTTATTGTTAATTATTATTTAGTTCTTAAATTAGAAATTAATGATATCATTATCTGTTCAAATTTGTTCAAATTGTAACTTATGTGTCCAGAGGCCGTTAAATGAGAGCAAAAATATTTTATGCATGGATTGGCATATGAGTGCTAATATGCATCTAATCTGCTAATGAATTTATTTTTATTTATGTCAATGATACTAAGTTGTTTTAATTATGTATAATTGATATTATTATATCAATATACTTTGTTAATAAAAAGTAATCTAGTAAAGCTCAGAAAATTTAATGGAATTAAATATATATTATATATCTTGACTGAATTTTTATTTTAATGCAGGGAACTTTAAAACAAATATAATTGCATTAGAATTCTAAAGTAAGGTTCGGTTATTATTTAATTAAACAATATTTATGGATAATTAAAAACTTATTAATATTGCCTTCAAATTATCAAAGGCAAACATATTAAAATTAAATGTTTACTTGAGAAAATATGTAATAATATAATCGATATAGTATTTACTGATGAAAATGTTGTAGCAAAAAATCACTGAAATATTTTTATAAAAATAAATTTTTCGTATTATATTCTCTTCTATTGTCTTTTTTTATTTACGATATTTATTTTTGACAAAATAGAGTTAAAAAAGTAGTACAATAATAGAGCAAAACTAAAGTAAGTAGTAAAGCATAGTAAAGTAGTAAAGTAGTAAAGCATATGTTATATATGATCATATGTATATTTTAGTTTACTTTTCTGATTTATTTAATCTACATATACCGAGTTCAATATTTTTTATAATAAATTAACAATTTAAAAGAAAAAAACTCCACATATCTTCATTTTATGAAACACTTGACCAAGAATATCATCAGAAAATAGGAATATTATGATAATGAATATCTTTCAAAAATATTAATTGCATAAACGTTCAATAAAAATTGACATAAGTAACTATTAAATAACACATAATCGTCATTCAACATAAGTAACTATTAAACAACACATAATCGTCATTCAACATAAACACAACAAACTCATAATTAGCATGAAGCTTTATTTAATTTTGTAAGGTAATGAAATCAAAAATCATATTTAAAATATAAATATTCTTTGGTATTCTACATGCAAAAATAAAAAAATGGGATATTTTCATTTTGCGATATTTTCTCTAGATTTCTTAGTTACTCTTGAGCAAACAAAGCACTTCTGTAGATAATTAAGATATCTCCAAGGAAAAATATCTCAGAAGTTTAAGTATCGGTTTACAGATCTTTTGACTCCTTTTCCGCTCTTTTCTATTGAATATCATCTGCATTTTTAAAAGAATGCCTTCTGTAGCATGTTTTCATGGGCGTTTTATTAAATTAATAGAAAACTTCTCATTCAAATTCGTCACGCGAAGGAACAATTTCTGTTGCCCGTGGAGAACATTTCTGTCTAGAAAGAGAGAAAAAAAAACTTCAATAAAAAATATCCCAGCTTCTTTCCTTTATATTTCTACTCCTATGTACTCATTTTTTATTTCAATTTCTACCCCGGTACAACTTTAGTCATATTTGCCTTTTAGGAGCAACAAGAAATATTTCTTTAGTTTTAATGCGTAATGGTTTTCTTTTGTATGAGCTTAGTAGAGATTAACTTTGCTTTAAATACAAACTATTACCCCCTCCCCTTCTATGGAGTGGGAGTCTCATCCCTTTACATTGCATTTATTTTTCCTTCTCCCCAGTTTTGCTGCCGTTCCTTTACTGTGGGAACGTCAAACAATTACCATATATAGAAAATTTCATTATTCGGTTTTTGGGCTACACCTTTTAAAATGCGTATGAACTTATATTAGGTAACATGGTGAAAAAACGAATAAAGGGAAAGGAGAAGAATGAAAAAAACATCTAAAAGATTCGACTTTTTTTACTCTGACTAATGTTTTCCATTATTTCCTCTTCTTGATTGTATCGTACACGCAAAGAAGAAACGTAACGGAAAAATGATGGAAAAGGAAGAGAAAAAAAAATTGGAAAAGATTTTTCAACTGGAAGAATCGTACCTTTCGTTTTTACTTTCGGAGAGATATTTTAATCGACCAAGGAATCTCAATCAAAGATCCGATTCCTGCAAAAGATTCGCCGGAAGAAGTCGGAAAAGTTGCAATTAAATAAATACTTGAAAGAAGCTATCGTGCGTGAAAGGCGTTGGTAATCCCTATCACAGACATGGGAGCACATATTTGTAATGAGTCTTCCTTTACAGTTCCTTAAAATCTGAAGAATGAAATAGCTATTCTGAATTTCTAAAAAGTAAAATAATGCATCTTGTTTATTTCTTAAATGAGAAATAAATAACACACCATACAAAGGTACATATTATTCAGTTCAAAACAATTGAATGCCATATTAAATACTGCATAGTTTGATATTATTTTTTTTTTAGTTAAATAAATTGTTTTCTTTTATTAGACCAGTAAGGATGAGTACCTAGTTTTAAAATTCTAAAACAAATTAGGCATCCTGGTAAGTTCTTATATAGATATAATCAGCTGCAAAATATAACAATACAGCACTGTCTAGATGAAATCAAAAGAATGAAGTTGTATTGTGCAGTAATAAATTTAGGCGTGGGTAAACATTATCACAGAAATGGAAGCACATATCTGTAATGGGTCTACTTTGCAGTTCCTGGTAAGTTCTTATGTAGATATAAACAGCTGCAAAATATAACAATACAGCACTGTCTAGATGACATCAAAAGAATGAAGTTGTAGCGTTCAGTAATAAATTTAGGCGTTGGTAAAGATTATCACAGACATGGAAGCACATATCTGTAATGGGTCTGCTTGCAGTTCCTTAAAATCTGAAGAAAGAAATATCTATTCTAAATTTCTAAAATGAAAAATGCTGCATCTTGTTTTTTTTTCTTAAATAAGAAATAAATAACACAATATAAAGAGGTATACATATACTTCAGTTCAAAGAAATCACGTGCCATATTAAATTCTGCATTCTTTGATATTACATAAAATATTTTTTTAGTTAAATAAGATATTTTCTCTTATTAGAAAATTATGTATGAATACCTTTTTAAAATTCTAAAACAAATAAGATAGCCTGATTAGTTCTTATATAGATATAATCAGCTGCAAAATATAATAATACAGCACCGTTTAAGTCACATCAAAAGAATGAAGTTGTATCGGGCAGTAATACATTTAAGCGTTGGTAATCATTATCACAGATATGGGAGCATATATTTGTAATGGGTCTTGTTTAACAGTTCTTTAAAATCTGAAGAATGAAATAGCTATTCTAAATTTTTAAAAAGTAAAATGCTGCATGTTTATTTCTTAAATAAGAAATAAATAACACATCATACAAAGGTATACATATATTTCAGTTCAAAATAATTGAGTGTCATTTTAAATGCTACATACTTTGATATTTTTTTAGTTAAATAAGATATTTGCTCTTATTAGAAAAGTATGGATGAGTACCTTGTTATAAAATTCTGAAGCAAATAAGACATTCTGATAAATTCTTATTTAGATATAATCAGCTGCAAAATATAACAATACACCACTGTCTAGACGACATCAAAAGAATGAAGTTGTATCGTGCAGTAATAAATTTAGGTAGTTTTTAGTAGCAAATCTTGTCAAATAATAAATTAAAATTTGCTACAATAAGAAATTAAATATTTAAAGTAAACTTTTTAAAGTTTTGTATCTTAAGCTTTTATTAAATGAATGCACATTTTTTGAGTCGATAATTTTAGTTTGAAAGGATGAAATTTCCTGATTCTCGCGAGTTTATTTAACTATGATATTTATCTACGTATAAAAAAGAAAACTTTCTAGACATATATCATTAAAAATATATCTAAATAGAATTAGCATTATTTGAAAATTATTCAATATTTGAAATTTATGTCTAAATAAATAATGGAGAAGACTAAAAGGAAAAAAATTCTTAAAATTTCATATTTCTTGATAAATGTTTAGATTAAATTCATTAAAAGTAAGTTGCTTTTAAAACTATATATTACATAAAAAAACCAGGAACATAGAAAATAGAACTATTTAAAACATTTTCATTTACATTTTATTGTGACAATGCTTCTAGAAATTTTAATTATGCGTCAAGTGCTTAAATTTTGGAAGAGTTTATATTGTACAGCAGTTTATACTGAATAAATTTAATTGTACGGAACAAAATGTAGTCTAATAAAACACCAGGTTTCGTAAGAGTTACAATATTAGGAATTGGATATGTAAAATTACTCAGCAATAAATAAAAAAGAAATATAAAATGCATTTAAGATTATCAAGAATTTTAGTAGATAGTTTCCATTTAGAGTGTGTGAATGGGGCAATATTGATAATTAAGGATTTAAATATTATAGGTATTTGAAGAAATGTAAGTGATCTATTGTGGCAATTTTTTCCAAATTGGTTCTAGGCGATTTATCAAAATTGAAACTATTATGAAATTTTGAACAAAATTAAATTCCAACTTTTGAAATGAATATAGACAACATTTCTAAGATAGTAATTACCTGTCTAAAAACCTTGCACTGAAATTTTGAAGAATAAATTTTAGTATTCTTCTGGCGAAGAATCAAGATACTCATATCTACAAACTGCCTCAAATACTAATCAGAGTTTTGAATGATGAAATATTGGATTTAAAACAGAGTTAAATGTAATTTAATATAAAATAAATATACAATATTGAAAATGTCAGTGACGTTAAAAATATTGTTTTACTGTAAAAATAAATCATTCTTGAATAAATATTCAAATTTGGTATAATAAGATATGTTATAAAATAGATTTCTTTCTGATAAAGGAACTCAAATTTAGTTTGAATTATTATCAAAGTTTTTGACGTCAACAGTATCATGTATAATGTTGTACAAATTCTCAAATAATTTTGGGAGTGAATTTTTTATAAAGATATGATTTATTTTATATTAGTTGGCAGTTTTTAGAATTGAAAGATTATAGAATATTATCACCATAAAAACTCACAAATTCATGATAGATGAATACATTTCTGAAATATTTCTATTGCAACACGTTTTCTATGTAACTTAATAAAAAATACTTTTGTTTCTATTTATTTACATTTTATATTTTTTAAAAAATTAAGAACCAGACTTTACTTGAAGATCTACATTTAACATTGTAATTCTATTGAATCATACAAGGAATTAATTTTTTTCAAACTTTACATGTCATATTAAATTTTAAAATATCTGAAATTATTACTATACATATTTGTGAAATAACACTAATTTTATTTTAAAAATCAATAAATATATGGGCAAATATAAAAGCAACATGATTAGAATTTTTATTACACTATATTACCTCATTTTAAATCCTTGAGTGCATTTGATTGACAACAGATTAGCTGAAAACCTTTAAAAAAAGTCTTAGATAAAAATAGTACAGGAGAAGTAGCAGACAAGCTAAATCGCAATTTCTATGGCCCTCAAGGACATGAACCAATTATGACACAGTTGGGTGTAGCGATGCTCGAAGATGTCTACGCATTTCTAGATAGGGGTTGAATTGGGAGAAAATCGAATCACAAGTCCTCAAAGACAGACACAGTTGTCTTGGTAACGTGGAATATGACTGTATAGATTCTTATTATTTAAGACAGAAACAATCTGTTACAATAAGTTGCTTCATGTCCTATCAATCAAAACAATCGATGTGACTTATATTTTATATCAATTAGCACTGACATGTATTTTGATAGCAACAATGCAGGAGTAAGTGGCTTGTCTTATCAAAAAAGGCATTTATACCTACAAAAGGAATATAATTCCTTTTTAAGGAGTTGCTTCCGAAATTTAGCAAATAATAATATGTCACGAAACAAATAATAATGAAATGTTCATAAAAAATATAATCTTTAGTTTAATTTAAATTAAAATAATTAATTGAAAGAATTAATTGAAAGAATAATATACTATTATAATTTTATTTTATACAGATTGAGAATCTGCTACTTATATTGATTGGTATATATGTTAATAGCAACAATGCATGATTAACGGGCTTGTTTTATCAACAACAACAAAAAAACAAACATTCATAACTAAAAATTAAATATAATTTTTTAAGGAGTTGCTTCTAAAAATTAATAAATAATATAATTTCATGAAGCAAATAACATTGAAATGTTTATAAAAAATGTAATATTTAGTTTAATTTAGATCAAAATACAAAACAAACATGTACATGTGTGTCAAGATTAACTGAACGATAATATACTAATACAATTTTGTCAGATTTACTATCTGCTACTTATATTTTAAATTATCTCTCTATATATCTACACTGTAAATTGAATTTAAAATTCATAAAGTCAATAAATTAAAATCCAATAAAATATTTCATTTAGAATAGATTTTTACACGTATTCTCTGAATGGTTAAATAAATTAACCAACAAAAATGAAGAAAGTCACTATAAATTTTCTTTTTATTTATCATATAGAATACAACAGGAAAATATAATCTACCAAACAAATAATAAATTAAAATCCAGCGACGAATCTTCTAGTTCTGGCCACTTTACATTCGATCCGCACAAAGAAAATGCTCATTTCGAAATCTCAATCTTACCTTACCACGAACCCGATATTAAAGTGATCTAGAACTATGCAAATGTACCGTCATATGCTCGAATTTTGATTAACGCCAGCTAGATGGCTCAAGGAGTAATCGCTGCGGCCAATGTTTATAAAATTCCAGCTGCTACTAGCTTAGCGGGGCAGTGGAAATTAGTATCCCTGATCACATGCATAATTCCTCGACAAGAGCCTCCCTATTGTTGGGCCCGGGAAATATGTATCCGGAGACAAAGATGATCACCTAAGAGACCGGGTGATTAGCATTGACAGAACAGCAAGACAGACCGACCCAGTTGAGGCTGGTCGGATATTAGGATTTACCTGGATAGGCCACATCTGCCCGTTGTATTGATCGCAAGCAGGCGCTTAATGTTTCACGGGATTCAGCGACCTATAGACGTTATTAGGGAGATATTGGAGTCGCAGACTTGTTAATACCTACGTGACTCCCGATGTTCTATGCAAATAGCCAACTTGCATTGACTGCTGAGAGACTAGGACTAAAGCGGGTGACTCCCATCAGGGACTCTATATGTGTCGATAGAAGAACAGATACAGGCTCGCTGCGTTTAATAAATGAGTGGAAGATTTGACGGTATTCCAATATCTCTTTGCCACCCTTTCTGCCAGCTAACACCAAGGGAGGCAGAAGGAATTTGATTTCTCATTCGATAATTATAATTTCAAAAATAAATTAATGGACCGCGTTCTGTCAGTAGGGTATTTGTTGTTGCTGGCCTTAGTTATCCAACATGCACGGATCAATATATTTCATCAAGAAATTTTATATTTAAGCAAAAGTTGTGCTTTTATTGATTTATACTGACTATTGATTTATTTTATAAAAGGATATTAAAACTTTTAACATTGTTCTTATTTATATAAAGCAGCTTTTCATAAATTATTAAAGATTCTGTTTCATGTTACAAATATCAAACTTCATATTTTAATTCTTAAGTCAAAACTTATCGCTTAATAATTTTAAAAAATATATTCGGAAATCTTTCCTAACATTGGTATGAGATATTTTAATGTAATCAGAATTAGAAATTGAAATTTTTTAAAGATGATAATTTAATTGAATGTTTTTCTGTATCATTCACCTGCTCTTTGGATTCAAGTAACATCTTTTGTTATGTAAATTATCAAATATTTAGATATTTAGTTGATTATAAATTTAATTGTTTATATTGACAATTTTTACTAGTTAGTACATTTAGTATGTTTAAATTTCTTACTTCAAGTTCTTTAAAATAAGTTTAATTTGATGGACTTTCAGTTACAGATATTGTTCTGATTATTATTACGATGATTTTTGATTATAATTATTTAATTCGAATAATTTAAATCAATTGAATAAATTTTTCACAAGCAAAATGAATTTCCTACGTTTGATTTTAATAGCAACTACGATTAATTTAATTGATATAATACAATTAATTTTTTCAATATAATTTGACAAATTTTGTCACTGATCTCTAAGCCTATTATCCCACAGGTAACTTCCACTTAAACATAAGTTAACACTAAAGATAAAGTTTTGGTAGTAAAAAAATTAATCCATAAATCTTATAACATTTTACATTATTTTGTTTTCATAAAATCTGTTTTGTTATAATTTTATACAAAGCGTTAATTTAGAACTAAAACTTGCAAACGGTTCATAACCGAACACTAGGCTCTTCTGTGGTGAAGCGAAATAGATTCCATCAATCTTCAGCACATGCCAATAATTAATTGAAAAAAGTCTGATGAGATTCAGCAGCGAAAGTATGAATATAACGACAGTCTTCGTAAAAAAGGAATGTTGAAAAAAAAAGAATAGTTCTGCGGTAAATTCGCGTCGGTATCGCGCGTTCGATAATAACGTTCGCAGAGCCGGAAATTGAATCTATGCTGTAAGGTGTTTTCTTTTACCATTAGAGGCACCTCAGTTGTTTGCACTGCCACTATCTGAAAGTCGGAAACTGACGTTGAAAAATAGAAGTTCGTAGTAAACTCTGAAATATGGGATTTTGTTGGGACAATTCTGAAAGAAATTTTAGATCATATTTATTTAGCAAAGATCTACATCCGGATTGCTACTTGTATGTATCTCAAATATTTGAATTAAAGTATTAAGGAAACATGCTTTAAATTTATATTATACCAAGTTATTTTGATTTTAGATATCGGGATGTCAATCAATAGCTTTTTCAAAATAATGCATGATTTAAAATTTTTTAATAATTTTATTTATTAAAATTTGAAATTTTGTAAATCGTTACCAACATTTAATGTTAATCAAAATGGAATTTTAATTAAGTTTGTAAATTTAGCTTATAATTTAATATAAATATGTAAATTTAGTTTATAATTTGATATAAGTATGTAAATTTAGTAATGGTATGAATGTATAAATCCTTAATAACATTGTTTTATAATTAATTCTTCTTTTGAACAAAATTCAATAGTATAAACAAAACGAAATAGATAAATATTACTTTAAAAACAAATAATATATCGTAAATTTGAAAAATCTCAATTGATCTTATTTTTTATACATTTATTGGAATAAATAGAAGTAAATTTTCAACACGGTAGTTAAGACTAATTACTATAATAAGTACAACAATTAAAAGAATTTTTGGAATAAAATAATTCAATGTTCATACAATTAATTAACTATTATTAGTAAAAAATTATTTAAAACTGCTTGTATGCATTTCATAGTAATATGAGGTTTTATAAGAAATGATTGATCATTTTGCAATTATCTTATTTTGTGTAATACAACAGCTTAAATAAGATAATTGCAAAATAACTGTATCATTTATACTAATAATTGCATTATGTATAAGACTGCATACTAAGGGTGAAATTTTTCACAAATGTTTTATTATTTTAATGGTGTATGATTTTGGTGTATTTAATAGTGTATAATTAAATTTTTAATGGTGTATGAAGAAAATGTAATATTATCAGAAACGAAATATTTTTTTTATAAAAAACTACATTAAATTGTAGTCATAAGTCAATTCATTTATTTTACCTTAATTTCAATAGATAACTAATACATTAGCATTAAACATATTGTTTATTTGCCATTGCTAAAAACTAAATTGGAGAAGACTGTAAGTTAAATTGCTTATACAAGCTAAGTTTTAATTTATTTTTCAACAATTTTAAGTAAAATCCGTCATTTCTTGTAATCGGCTTATATACAATTTCTATGAATATTCAATTTAAAATAAAATATAATTCAATCATTTTGCAGAATAATATTTAAAACAATTTGTATAATTTAATTAAATAAGGTACATCACACAATACACACGAGCTTGATATCTTCAGAGTTTACCATTGAAACTGAAACAAAATAGAAACTGCTTTCCTTTTCCTTTGAACTCATTGCAGACTTTATTCTGGGCATTTACTTTCTTTCAGTGAATTTAAGTAGCTCTCTTTTAACCGTCATAAACTTTATCGATAACAAGAGCTTCTATCTGTGAAATTCAATAACATCCAAGTATTCTCTCTACTCGGAAAGTAGCAATAAATATACGAAACAGCCTCATTTAAAAGTACAGCAGAAATCTAACAGCATGGCAAAAGAATCAACACATTTCCTATTTGAAATCGTTCAATGTGTAGCAGATGGTTCGGTTCCACTGATTAGAGTTAAGCTTCTGATTCAGTCCCGTTGTCCAAAATTTTCTACTGAATTAAGAACTATTTCACATAGGAACAAGGCTAGTTACCTGCATCTGGAAACTCTACATAAACAATCGCTTTCAATCAATGATGTTGCATATATTATTTAAACATCCAGATGGTTTTGTGACGTTCATCTGATTCAAATTAAAGCAGCAACAGTCGCTAGTCAAATGAAATTCAGTTTCTGAATACATTTGTTCATAACAGATTCCGCGAACAGAGGTAATATAGGATAGAGTCATATTTCGGTGCATAAATTGAAATTCAAGTAAAGAGTATATAGTCCAGGCTTTACCTTTTTCAACGAGTGAGAAATAATTTTATTGTACAATAAAGGTTCCCTGAATAAATCACGCTTGCATTTGATCTAATGCTCCTCGATATTTCATGTGATTAATTTTGAAACTTGCATCAAGAAAAATATGTAATATATAAATTTATATCTTTTTAAAAGATATCACGAATTTTAAATTTTACTTAAAAATTTGTTGTTTGTATATTTAATGCATATGCTCTTTAAAGATTTGCTTAATTATTTTTTATAAATTAAGTCTTTATTTTTTTTATTGAATTTTCATTTAATTTTGACTTTGACTTTGACAAGAAATGGGCTGATGTTTTTATAGAATAAAATTATTATTCACCAAGAAATATGTAAGACATTTTTTAAATTTATGTGTAGTTCAATTATATCGAATCAAACAATGAAATAAATATTAAATTTAAAATAATAGATTTTTAACGGTTATTTTCAACATAAATTTGTTTTAAATCTTTTAAAGGAAATAATTAACCTAGCATTGTATACGAAAACAAAACTAAAACTCAGTATTCGTTTAAATAGAAAAAAATGGAAAAATCAATTTATTATTGACAATTTAAAATTAAAGTATATTTTGATAAACAATATATGTTTAAAAAACAGTTATTTTCACTGTTTATATACATATCTCCATTCACTTTAAAATGTAGTAAAGAAGCTTTAGTATTTCAATTATATTTTTATGTAATGCCAATATTCAATGAGATGATAAAATATTGTTATTTATTGCATCCATTCGAATTCAAAGTTATATAGTTTACAAGTAAACTGTATGTTACATTATAAGTAATATATTAAAAGCTTTAACTTTTAACAAAATGACTTCATTTAATAGTTAATGTGGGTTGAGTTGAATATATAATGCTGTTCGCGAGTTGAGTTAAATATGTAATGCTAAAGCAAATTTATATTATCTTATGCGAACCTTTCATATATATTTTACTTAAGTTACATTATTTTAAAGATAATTCTTTGAAAATTATCTTCATTTCATAAACACACATACGGGTAATTGTTTTATAATATGCCAATTCTATGGTAATTATAATATGTCAATTCTATGGTAATTATAATATGTCAATTCTATGGTAATTATAATATGTCAATTCTATGGTAATTATAAATTTTAAAATAAATTTTGTCAAAATCTTTCAAATCTTAACAATAACATGTTAAATTTTTTCATGGATTAATTTGGGATAAAAAATAATTTCAATTTCTAAAACTTCATTTTTTTTATAAAATATTACTAACAAATAAATATATTGAATCATATTCCTCATATAGAACTCATTTATTAGGGAAATTACAATCCTCTCATTTTAATTAAGACGCTTTGTAGCTTTACGTTATGTCGAAATTAATTATTTACTCTTCGAATTTTTTTAAAATTTATTATATGTGAATTAATGCATGTTTGCAATATTGTATACCTATTCTTATGAGAAATTTTACTTGGACCATTTGTATTATTTTGAAAAGCACAAATTAAAAGCATACAAGCATATTACGAATTATTTATTTATTAATATTTATTTCTTTGTTATTATAAAAGCAAATTTTATGCAACTCGTACACGTTGAACAATGTTTAATCAGTATGTTCATTGATTTTTTAAGTAAATTGATATGCCAAATAATCAACTAAAGTTTTCTTTTTATAAAATATAATTTTATATAAAAATATATAATTTACATAAAAATATAATAAAAAAAGCCAACTTCATTTTCCTGATCAAAAGCATAGATTAGGAAAATGAAGTTGGATTTTTATTATAATTATTAAGGGAACTATAATTATAAAAATAATTTAAAATTATTTTTATTTTTTTAATTCTAATTTATAATTAATAATCTTGATAGAGCAAAATGTTTCAACATATTCTTCCTTCTATTGAACTGAGAAATTCGAACCATTTTATCCTGTTTACCCCCCAAAAAACAACCAAAGAAAACAAAATTTGTTATTATTATTTTTCTAAATTGTAAAGAATTTTCGACACATAATAATTTTTCTTCTCCTAATGGTTTTTATATCAAAACTAACCAGCTTAATGGAAATTTTGACTTCCTTTTTCTGTAGTGGCATATGTTCGTGGAAAATACATACAGTTTGTATTAAGTAAAAGCTACTTCAAATATTTTTATTGAGTTTAATTTTGCTTGGTGGTTAGAATAGAGATGCACAGATAAAGTAGAAACAATTTTCACATAGATTTAGTGTAACTTACCCTCTCATAATATGCCTATATATAATATATATTATTAATATACCATTATATAATATATATAATAGACACATTATAATATATATAATTAATAATGTGTACTTGCGAAAAATAAAATAAAATGAAAGCAATGAATTTAATTTTATCAATGTCGCAGTTTTGATTGAATAAATATTTTAATAATGGGTTTGAATAATATAGTACAAGAAATGTAATATAGTTTAAAGAATAATGTGTTGATATTAAGATCTATTTAGTCTAGTCGGTTCTTAGATTTCAATTAGTTTATAATCATGTCTGAAAGTTTGTTTCCACGATCAAAACAGCTTAATCATTTTAATGCATTTTCTAACAATAATACATAATGTTTTTATCAACACAAAATTAATTATAGTTGAATTAGTTAAAATAAAGTACGGGGGAAGTGAAATGCTAAAAATTAATGGAGTGTCGCGATCTTTACTTACCAAGATTAAAATTTCGGCACCGCATATACGCCGATTGGCTTACATCTTCTTTTAAATAATAACAATAAATATAAGTATTTTATTTATGTTAACTATACAATCTAATAAGTTGAGTATTTTAGAAATACTTTTTAAATTAAATCTGTGAAAGCACTTAAATTAGAGTTAGTTAATTATTTGTATCGCATACACTTGCTGATTAATACACAGTTTGCCAATAATAACGCTAAAAAACTCTACAAATTGATTTTAAATTTCTGAATTTTTAAAAATATATATAAGTATATAAAATATCGCAGTAAAGAATGTTTAATTAATACAATGAAAGTTTTCTATCGACATTTGAATACATATTTACATGCATTGATGTTTGACATATTGATTGTAGGTGAATTTTACTTTTTAAATTTGCTGCATTTAATTAAAAAAAAATTATTGCCGTTTTCTGAAATGCAGATAATTGACTACAACGATAATACTATGCTCTTAAACACATTCTATTTTATAGGCTTTATAATTAATTATACGCGGAGAACCAGTAAATAGACCATCACTTAATTTACAGTTTACGGAATCTATGATGTGATTTTTAAAACTGAGGAATTAAAATTGTTTGCCAAAGATATTCGATTTGGGGTGATATATGATAATAATATACATTAAACTCTTTTACTAAAATATGTTTTATGAAAAATGTTCTTGGCAATATACTGGGCTTAATTATTTTCTAATCGTTTATTAATTATTAATAAATTGTTTATTAATTGTGATTCTAATCCGATGAAACATTATTTTTAAACAAAATAAAGTATAATATTAAAATTAGATGGTTTTGCAAAGCAATAATTAACAGATTTATAAAGGAATTCACTGCAAAAAAGAATATGTAATAATATCCCTACATTTATACAGAAACAATTAATTATCTATATCTAAAAATCAAATTATCATATTTTAAAATATCTTAGAAATGTATAATAAGTATTATAATTATAATTTTCAATTGTGCGGGGGAAATAAAAATAAAACAATTATTCAAATCATAAAAATAAATTAATTACAAATTCAATGCTGGGGAAATCTGAAAAGAACACAAAGTACATATAAAATTGACAAAGAATATTTTTCTGAGAAAAGGGGTCTTTCATCTGAGGACATTTCCACTTGGGTTTCAAACTTATTTTTAAAAAATGTATGTCATTTTTTTCCCTACGAACAATATACGGTTTAATATTGACTGACGTTACTATTGTGGTGCCAATCTGAATTTTGCTGGACTGTCAACGGTTCTGTTGTCTTTCAGACTCTCGTCTCTTGTTGTGATTTAAATTGCAAATATTTAACCGCTAGCAGTTTTCGTTTAGGTTTGCTTTCATCGGAAGATGGGAAAAACGATAAACAACAACAAAAAGACATCATGAACAAAATATCTAATGTCAAGTACAGTCATATTAAGGAGAAAATCGAGGCTTTCTATCCGTGACGTTAAAGGAATAACTTGATTTATTTATGTTTTTAAAAAGTTGTATTTAATGTTCTTTACTTGCTCGGTGGCTTTTAAATTTTTGATGTGATTTACTTCAGAGTTCTTCTCCTCATGTACTTATTGAATCATGTTTGAAGTAAATTTGTATTTTATTGGTCGTAAGGACTGTAAGCGTAGAATTTCTTGGTTTAACCTTTTATTAAGAATAATAAAAGAAAGAAAGTTAAGCAATTTTCATGAAATATATATGAATATCATCATTTTTCAATAGGGATGTCTACAACAAAATAAAACGACGTGAATAATTGTAAGAATATTTTAAAAAACATGAAGATGTCAACAAAAATTTTTTATGTGATCCCAATCTATACAGATTATGTATATATTATATCATGTTCAGTCATATATACAATAACAATTAACTATAAAATTACAATTTACCCTCTTATATATTTTTATGTAATATATGAATATCATCATTTTTGATAGAAATGTCTACAACAAAAATAAATGATCTGAATAATTGCAAAAATATTTTTAAAAAACCTTGAAGATGTCTACAAAAAGTATTTATGTGATACCAAATTATACAGATTATTTATGTATTATATCCTGTTCAGTCATATATACAACTACAATTTATCATCTCATATATATATATATATATCTTATTATTCATATATATATATATATATATACATATTTTATTAATATATAAGATATATATATCTATGTATATAAACTAAATTACTTTTGGTATGTGCCATTTTAAGTATTGTTTTTTAATTTTATTATCGTAGTTAAAATTTTAATTTAGTATTTTAGGACATTACAAAAAATAAAATGTTAGTTATTTTATATTTGTGAATAAAGTTATTAATAATAATTCCTTTATTCTGATTACTTTATACATCAAAAAGTTACAAATTCATTTTAATAACAAAAATTATGAACGAAATATTGCAAACTTATTATAATGAATCTCTAGTTTATTTCAAAATAAAAAACGTATATATTTTTTACTTCTTGCTTTTACGGTAATGTATGCTTATTTTATGTTGAGATAATTATAAAGGCTTCAGGTTTAGAATACGCATGAGAGAACATCTGTCAGAAAAAAAAATCATGTATCATAAAAAATATTGGACATTAAAAAAAATTCTAATTTTTTTCCCCGTGTCTGTTCCTCTTTTTACGCTCCATAGACTTCTTTGACTGGCAAAAAATAATAATAAAAATATTTTTAAAACATATTCTTTAAAACCTGCAAATCGTAACTGAGCTCTTTTTTACTGTGAGTAATGTTCACAGAGCACACTTTGCTCTTGTGTCGTTTGACTCAAGAACATTGCAAGGATCAAAGCAATAAGAAATTTTTTCCCAACATCATGTTAAAACACTTTAAACATGTCAAAGAAACCGGCAATTGTTAAACAAACTTCTCTTTGAATTTATTCAAAAGACTAAACCAACAAATGATAATAGAAATCATTCGCCGTTTGAAGCCTTTGTCAAAGTTAATGTCAAGTATAACTTGGGAAGGCGCAAGAAATACGTATTGAATGCTCAGATTTTGAACCCAACTACATTTAAAACCACAAAAGTGGTTTATCGAACCCACGACAAGTGTGCTACTTGAAAATAGAGCTGTTATTCTGTGTTTGTATGAAGAGCGCTTGTGGTCTCTTTGATCTTTTAAAAGTTGTTGAAAACCTGCAGAAAACAGTCCAATTGGGTGACGCAAGTCCTTTCAAAACGATGGAAAAGTTTCGACCGCCGTGGTTGAAGGCAAAGCAGAATATATTGATATGCGAGGTTAACTTCGTTCTTATTAAAGCTCATCTTTAACGCGAGTACTTATCTTCATGCAATATTCTTACCCGGTTTTGAATCCCTTTGATGTCTCGCGATTTGCATGAGGAGCTCGAAGAGTAGCCGAGACGATGACGCAGGAACGTATCGCTTTATCTTTGTGATTAGAGAAGAATTTGTTCAATTCTGTAAGTGGCTTTTCACGTGAAGAAAGACGTTTCCGTATCGACGGCGTGCAGACGCTCGACGAGGAAGGATGGAAAAAAAATCACACAAAGGATAAGCGTAAAAAAGAAAAAGAATGAATGATATCGTTCCATTGCAATCGCATCAAAGAAAGATATTCTTCAGCTATTCTATATCTAGTGAAAGATGTGGATTTTTCTTCTACCCCCAAGTTCTCGCTCTCTTCCACCACAGTAATGACTTGCAAGAACAGGCTCATTCAAATTTGAAAACTGCTTGTTAAAGACGAACGGCTGTAAAGCTCTTATTGTTTGTTCCCACGTGCAGACACGGGCTTTTCTTATACATTTATTGTTACTCTCAAGATGTGCTATGGGAACACAAAGAAAAATGTTCCTACTTTACTTTCGTCTATTTCTGTGGACATTTTCAGGAGTTTTTCGAAAAATACTTTCTCAAGTCCTTACGTCATGATGCTGTAGAAAGCGCGACAGAAGATTCATCTTCAGAGATGATTCGCGACACCTCATCAACGCGAAAAGAGTTGTCACATTCTATGATGTAGATTTTGTGGATGCGTTTGAAGTACTTCGGACAGGATTTTACTTCAATATTCTTGTTATAAACTGGTTCTTTCAATAATCTATATAATTGCTTTTATTTTTACTGTTGGGTATAAGGAAAGGCTTTGTCTATTATATTATATTAAATTTTGTTGACTGCTTATTGCAATATTTTTCACATTTCATGAAGTAGATTTTTTTGGATGCATTTGAAGTACTTCAGGCAAGATTTCATTTGGAAATTCTTGTTCTAAGCTGGTTCTTTCAAAAATCTACAGAATTCTTTTGATTTCTACTGTTGGGTGTATGGAAAGGCTATTGGGTATTTCTACTATTGGGTATAAGGTCTGTTATATTACATTAAAAATTGTTGATTGTTTATTGCAATATTTTTCACATTCATTGAAGTAGATTTTTTTGGATGCATTTGAAGTACTTTGGACAGGATTTCATTTCGAGATTCTTGTTCTAATCTGTTCTTTCAATAATCTATATAAT
The DNA here is from genome assembly GCA_021605075.1 of Caerostris darwini. Classification (NCBI taxonomy): domain Eukaryota; kingdom Metazoa; phylum Arthropoda; class Arachnida; order Araneae; family Araneidae; genus Caerostris; species Caerostris darwini. Next base: position 305,615 of record BPLQ01007170.1, on the reverse strand, counting down.
TGTTTTGTTTTCTACTGTCGGGTATAAGAAAAAGCTATTGGGTATAAGGTCTACTATATTACATTAAATATTGTTGACTGTTTATTGCAATATTTTTCATATTTAATGAAGTAGAAGTTTTTGGATGCATTTGAAGTACTTTGGACAGGATTTAATTTCGATATTCTTGTTCAAAACTGGTTCTTTCAATAATCTATATAATTGTTTTTATTTCTACTATTGGCTATAAGGAAAGACTTTGTCTATTATATTACATTAAATATTATTGGCTGTTTATTGAAATATTTTGATTTTTTAATTACCGTACACCATATAATTCCTTAGGAATAACGGTTTCTTCTAAAACTTGAGCCTATTGGCAAGCAGATTCAGACATTAATTATATATTATTTCTGATATATATTTTTTTTCACTATTTTGTCATTTTGATACAAAATTAAAATATTTATAAAATTTATATATATATATTATTCGGAAATATTTGGTATTATATTGTTATTGGTAAAATTATTATATATATATTATAAAAATGCTACTAATAATATAAATGAATTACAATTATTTTAAGCAAATTTCTTTTGCAAAATTTAATAGTTCATTAGAATTATTTTGTCACTTTTCCCATTACATTAACACTATTTTATGCAACAAAATTATATTTTTTACCTAAATATAGAATAATTATGATAATTTCCTTGTAATACTAATATAATGGGATTTAAATTATGTTTCTTTTTTCTCAGAAATAATCTTCTTTATCATTGAAAATCGTTCAATTTTTTATTATCCATTATTTTAAAAAGGATATAAAATAGAAGTTACAATAAAGATAGATTTTTTTGTTTTTAAAATCAAATCTGTATGCACTTAAAATGTCGCAAGAGTTAAAAAACTGCTAAAGCAATCAGATTTTCTGCTGACTTTAAAAATATTTTTATTTCAATATAATGAGTCTATTTTTGGAAATTATTGATGATAAGGATATCTTACTTCTAATGACGCAATAATCAGTATATTGTAAAACAGCTTGCAGCTTTCATTTCAAGTGAGGGTAAATTGGAATTCTGAAACAATTTCATTGAAACGACTTTTTCGCATTTGGGCGAATTTTAAGGTGGAATTACGTCAGGATGACAAATGCAGCGACGGAGGAATTTTGGAATGTGTGCAAGAATCCAATGCAGCTCAAGTGTCTAACATTGTTTCGCATTCTTCCTCTCAAATAATATTTTCCTCATTTATTTATTTATTATGAATACTTGAAAAGACAGTGTTAAGGGGTGTGAAAATTCGTTTAAAAGAGCAATTCATACTAATTTAATTCTTCCTTCAAAATATTAGTATATAATTATTATGAGTATTGGATGCAGTGGAAAAGAGATCAAAATTATTAATTCCAGAAATTATTATAAAATAAGAAAATTAAATCTAAAAATCATGATAAAGAAAAACATAAGCCCATTTTGGGATTTTTTAATTAAATCAACTTGCATTTTAACCTCTCAAAGATAGGATTGTTTTAACAAAAATATTCATTATTAAAATAACAATCATAAGTTTTATCCTGCTTTATATATTTTTATTATATAAATTTAAGCCTAAATATAGCTTTTGGGATTATGCAATAAAATCCGAGTCAAATCCTTTGGTTCATCATCAGAGTTTTCGAGATACTCATACGATTCATCGTTGCGGTTCTTACTAAAAATTTTTAATTTTGAAAAAAAATGACGGAAAAATAAATGAAAGCGGTAATAAGATATGAATAATACGAAAAATCATGAAAAAGAAAACGTTAGCCGCTTTTGTGATTTTTAATTAATCAACTTTCCTTTTACCCCTTAAATATCAGATTAATATTTTTTATATTAAATATTTACATTGTTAAAATTATAATAAATAAGTTTTATCCTGTTTTATATGTTTTATTCAATAAATTCAAGCGAAATTATAGCTGTTGGTGTTACGCAATACAATCAGAATCAAATCCTTGGTTCATCATTAGAGTTTTAAAGATACCCATATGAGTCAGCGTTCTATTCTTACTATAATGTTTTTCATTTTAAAAAAAACAATAAAGGAAAATAAATGAAAGCGGTAATAAGATATAAATAATACGTAGATCGTCACCAATATTTTTGTTATGTCTTCGAATCAAATAAGTGTAAAACAATATGAAATCAAAGCAGAATAATTGCTGCGATATAAGATATTGCGAGTGAATTCGTATTTGCCTTAGAATAATATGAATTTGCCTAAAATAATGATTTTATTTCAGAATTAAAAATTAATTTTCAAGCAATTTTACTCCTGCTGTTTTGAAAAGATGCAAATATGACATAGGAGAATACCCTGAATAATCTATTAAGGTTTAATATCAGAACAATTTGAAACTTTCTGTTAAAATTATGTTTGATTACAGTATTCAAGAAAATAGATGTATGTATGTATGATTAATTAATTCTCAGAAATAAAATTTTCTGAGAATTTAAATAAAATTTTTGTTAATTAGATATATAAAGAATTAAATGTATTGACTAAAATTACTTGAAAATTACTTGCTTTGATAACGCTAAAAGAAGCATACTATAATTTCTTCCCTATTTTAAAAGTGAAAAAAAGGCGTATAATCAATTGCATCGTTAAATCTGTCAAGGAATTGAAAATCATTAATTCACTAATAATCAGTGTGATAATTTCTTTAATATGAAATTTTGCAGTATTTGGCCATTTGTCAAAATTTCATTAAAAAAATTGTACAAAACTGCACATAATTTTTTTCAATAAATATTAGTTTCTCTTTCGTTATCAATGCTCATATAAAATATAAATAAAAATTTACTTTTACTGTAGGTTTCTTGATACTTTAGTAAAGGTATAACAAGCATGTGTCAAAAATAAAATAAATCAGTTATCAAGTGCAGTATATTTTAATGTATAAAAAATTTAAATGTCCAGATGTATAAAAAAAAATTAAATGTCCAAATGTATAAGAAAATTTAAATATCCAAGAAATAATTTACGATGTCGAAAATTTCATGATACGATTTTCTCAAACAAATCTATTTTTTAAAAGAAAATATTCCCCAAAATCTAAAGTTTTATAGCATAAATTCACCCCCTTGATCGCTATGTACAGGGTACATTAAGATACGATGCGAACTACCATTACATACAAAAATGGGCAATATAGCACAAGGCCCGCCAGCAACGCGAGAGGATGAAATGCAAGAGCCAAGCCTCACGTCAAAGAATGGCACCAGAGATCCACGACCACCATCCACTCTTTTCATCGATCAAGAGGGCTCCTCGTACCACAAATGCAAGAGTATCATGCTCTAAAATTAAGATGAAGAACCAGGTAGATGTCTCCAGAGGATGATGCTACTTAAAACACCAGTGTATGGAGATATAATTTTTTCATACATTTTTCATACTTTATTCGGAGGCAGTTGTTGAAAAGAAAGATATTTTCCTGGAATGGCTTTTCTGGAATTTAGTTATTTATTGAGATTTCAATGGTCTGTCTTTATTAGTTTAAATTGTATACAGTTATTTCAATGAAGGTTTTTGTTTGTGTAAAATACATTTGTTAGTTTCGTACTGTTCGTAACTCATTTCCAAATAACCTCAAAGATCCATTATTCTTAAAAGAGAAAAAAAATATGTTTTTGTATATTTTTAAATAAAACATGGAATACTAATGGAAAAGAAGGCTTTGGTATAAGTGTAAATACTGTATACCAAAATATACTATATATCAAAAAGTACTATATATCAAATCCTTTCAACTTCAAAGTAAATTCATGCTTTTACCAAATATATTTCGCTTAAAAGTCTTAGGCTAACTTTTACATGTTGTCATAAAATAAAAATGTAGGTAATAATAAAATGATTCATGTAAGCAAATAAGATTTCGCCATGCCTTTTGCAATCGTTTTTATGATTAAATAGAAATTTAATAAAGATATTGTAAATTAAATAAATTTTATGTACATAACTAATCAAAATTTTAAATTTTAAGAATTATGAAATACTTAACAAAAAAATCAATTGTCGAAAGCAAACATGATTTTATATCTTTATATTATAATAATAAATAAAATAAGTGGAATAGAAAGCATATTTCTCTTCGCAAAAAGCGAGTTGAAATTTTAAATTATTTATATATTAAAATATGCCATAGATCTATAAATAATACATTTCTATTGTTATAAATATTTTCAATGTAAAATATTTCCATCACAATTTTTTCAAAATTTTTTAATTATCTTTAATAAGAATATTTTACGCCGATTATTTGTGCTTTATATTTAGATCTTGAATAAATTTCTTAATAAATGTTTAATATTAAAATATATCAAAAGCGTTTTATTTGTTCTTTGTTTTTACATACTTTATATGTTTTTCATAATCTCATTTACTGAAATATAAATATCTTCTTAACATCCTTTGAAATTTGGAATTATAACAATTGTTTGTTAATAATGGATATACTATATTTCTAAACACTTTTGTTTTAAATGTTTAAATGTATTGAAATATATACGGATCAAACAAAATACAACTAACGTAATGAAATGTCCTACATTAAGAATGTTTTTATAATGTTTTCTTTAAATATTAGACACATTTTAAACTGTAAATATTGCAGATGCTTTTGCTTTTTGAATTTTTCATTAAAAAGGGGCTATGCAGTGGTTATAAAACTGAAAGCTTGTTTTATTAATATCTCAGCATATACTAGTTTGTATTGTATTTAAAATTTAAGAAATAAGCTTAATATTTCAGATATACTTAAACGATTTTTTTTTGGTTATTTTTAATTATGTATTGCTAATGTCGTGATGAGTTTTAAACTGTTAAGTTTGTAATCAATCTTTTAAATGAATAAAGACAACATAATTCATATCATAATAAAGAAAAAAATCTAAAATTAGCTTTACTTTGTTACAAACCTTTTTTTATACAAATCACTTTAATCTCAGAAAAATATCTGACTGTATCTATGACACTTATTGAATATATCTGTTCTTTACAAATGTTTTTAAAGATTAGGTAGTTTTAAAAGATTAGATTCACGTTTAAATAAAATTTGTAATTTTGTTTAAAAGTGAAAATTTATAATTTCTGTAAAAAAATAGAAATTTTGTATAAACCCACTTTAGAAAAATAATTGTTTTAAATTAATTGAAGCCAGAAATATATCATGTATGACTAAAAGATTAATTACTGTAATTTAATTATTATTTATTAATGGTTAAAATATAACTTGATTTAATGCTTTGAATATTAACTTGTTTCAGATTTTGTTCAACACGTATAAATTTCGATTAAAGATTGTAAAATACAGAAGGTTCATTTTATTTTTAATCATGGTTTTTTTATATTTTTTAAATAAACAATACGAATTTTTTAAGATCATTTTACAATTTTGCTCCATGTAATGTCCTTCTTGAAACTAGTTTTCTGTTAAGTTACATCAGAGTATTTAATAATATAAGCTATTCGATTTATTTTAAACTTTAAAATTGATTTGAAATATTTAATGCGACTAACAAACTGCATTCCAAACACAAGTTTCCATTATTTGAAGATGAGTAGATATCATAAAAATTAAATAATATTATCAATACAACTGTAAAAGGAATTATAATTTTTACGAAGGAAAATTTTATCCATAATAACAAATTTCGTAGCTAAACAGAAACGGAAAAAATAGTTTTTTACATTCCTTTTCATGAATGCATCGTCAATACAAAAGGATAGATTATATGACATTATCTGTTTCTCAAATTCATAACCAAAACCCAACATTTTATATATAAACATTTATTATATGAGTTTATAAAAATTTACACATATCTAAAAACATTTCTGAAAATGAAGTTGTATGAAGTTAAAGCAATGTTATCTAAAATAAATGTAAAATTTTATTAAAATGTTTGCTGGAATGCCCAACTTATGACTTATGTTTCTCTACCTGAATAATATAGTTCATAATTTAGCGCTCGCTGTCAAAGTATTTTTATTTTTATTTCTATTAATTTTAATTTAAAACATGTAAAATGCTATGTATGCTATGTAAAAAATTATAAATCGTATTTAATGTAATCAAAAATAATAATATGTTACATAAGTAACTAAACAGTTAACCACAAATATTCGAATTAAAATATGCGTTTTATCATATGAAAGCCTACAATTTATCATGTTTAATAATCCGAATATATTTGCCATTTAAAATAACTATCTGTATCTTGAATTCTGACAAGATACAGCGGCATCAATAAGATATAAATATTCCAATGATTTCTACATAGTGGTTTAAACAAATGAACTATTTTACATTATAGTTTTTCAAAGGGCAAATTTTGTGCAAGTTTAACAAATCAGAATTACAGTGTATCTATAACACTTTACCTAGACAAGCCTTATTAGAAATATATCCTAAAAGAACAAGATAATATATTAGTTAGTCTCGAAATATGCATTATTCATTGAAATACTTATATTGAAATTCTATACATTATCCATATGCATTAATTTAATATCTATGGTATATCTTTTTACTATCTGTCTACATCTGCGAATAAACAACTATTTCTTTCTAACAATGCCAACAAGTGTTTTTATAATTTTATTCTAAGACTAAATTTATTTCAACTTATTTTATATTCTGAATTTAAAAGTATTTAATCACAAGCAAGTTTAAGCTTTTTTTTAAATAACCTTATATATTTTCAGTCTTTTACTTTGATTTTCATTTAATATTTTTTAAACGTCAATATTCATACTGTAATAATAATAATATTTAATAAAGATCTAAATTCAATTTTTCATATACTTAAAATATTTTTTAAAGATGAAAATGTAAAGAAATTTGTATTGCTTCATTGCAACGACATATATATATATATATATATATATAAATTATATGAGAAAAGAAATAAATGCAGTGTTAAGTAAAACTATATATATATATATATATATACATACACGCACACTATGGTATATGTATACATGCATTCATATATATACACTATTTTTTGTTTCAAATATTAAAAAACATGAAGTATTCTTTAAATGGAAAATTAATTTTACTAAAGTTAAAAGAGCTATTGCTCTTGCGGGAATTTTATTCTTCTGAAGTGATGATTTTATTTTATTTCTGCTTGTTAGTAAATATTTTTGATTCAAATCACTTTTTATACGAAAAATTCATTATCTTACCACGATAAATAAGTTTTGTGTTTGCTTTTATCCGCTGCTAGAAAACGCAAACTGCTTCAACAAAGACACAATTTATTTCAACAACTGTTTGTATTAACCCGGAAAATAAACATCGTCATGCTTTACCATGGAAATCAACAATGAGAAATCATCAATTTACTCACTAGTCTAGTATTGATTCAACATGGATATATTTTTCATTTATCTGTAATCATTCTTTCAATGAAGTTTACATTGAGAGATCTATTGTTGTCATTGAATACGCCGTCTAAGATAAGAAAGAAACTTAAAAAAAAGTAACAAATAAAAAAAATCAGTGGCTTTATTTTAAGAGCAATTAAAACCATTTCTGTTGATCGGAGTACATGTGAATGAAGGAAGTCTGCACTGTGCTCTTTATGAGTGGTTAGCATTCTTTAATTAAAACTTATTTGACTTGGAGGCACTCCAAATAATGGGAAAAAGATACGTACCTGTAACGTCTCCAATAACCTATTTGCGAGTAGTGCAATCAACCATGGTATTACGCAAATTTCCGTTTTATAATTATACCCAAAAGGATGTTGACATACTGCTGCGACGAGAAATTCTAGAGCTTTCTTTGAGGCTAAAGGCATATTAATAGCCGTTTTTCTACCTTGAAACAAATAAAAAAAGAAACTTTCTTTCCGTCTGAGACGAGTATTATTAAACGTTTAGCCCCTACGTAAAGGAAACCACCCCCACACCCCTTACGTCCCATATGTATTCAGTTAAATTAATCCCAAAACCTTTTGCTGAGCATTTGTGTCAACAGTGCCAAAATATTGCGAACAGCCATTTAGAGAGTTTTGAAAAGGGTGGTTACCTGAAATTAAAGAACAATGCCCAGGGCAGAAAGGGTGAGTTTAAGCCTTGCCAGACATTTATTCTAGTGGAGCTATCGATTCCCAAGAAGGGATGACAGTATGGTTTACCCCCGGTACTGTAGTATGAGGGGTAGAAAAAAAAAAGAAGTGAGGATGGGAGATTTGGGGAGTAGGAAAAAGTCGGTAAAATCGGTGTTTGTTATTGAGAGCGATTAAACAGCGAGGATGTCAGAGTGGGTCGCTTTTCTTTGTTAAATGAAATCTATACTCATGACTGAAGCTTAGAGGAACTGCTTTTCTTTATTAATTACATGATTGCGGTGATTCTCGCTTATTGACTGTTGATTTTGTTCGTAATTTGTTATGTTGGAATGACGGTCCTCTCAAATTGGTTCTTCATGCAAATAACAATTGAAATTCAATGAACAGATTTGAAGCAGTTGGATGATGCAATTTATTTTTCCTACTTTAATTTTTATTTGTTTCAAGATTCTACTTATTTTACATAACGTGATATTTTTATTAGATAAATAATATTAAATAATACATAATTCATGATAAAATATGAACAGATATAAATACTTAAAAATTTTGGTGAATCATTTAAACAAATTCCGTTACAGGAATCTTTGTTTCTTAAAATCAATTATTAAACATTATATTAAATATTAATATTACTGACATTAATAGATATCTAATTGCTTAGATGTATTATGAATAAGACCTACAGTTTTAGTTATTTCAAATTATAATAAATAACGTTGACTCAAATAAATAACAATAATTTGCTTTACATTGTTTATATGTACTCCTAACTATATTTCTTCGAAAATTTTAAGTAATTTTTCTTAATATACATTAAAAGCTGATAATATTTCTGAGAGAAATATAAAAACAATTTCCTTAATGCACACTCCGGTACTTTCTATCTTTTCTTAATGTACACTATATGAATTATTTTATAAAGAAATGCATATCCAAATAAAGCTAGATTACAAGAAGAGTTTAATTTTTAGTATAGGTCCCAACATCTGCGCATATATCGCAGCACACCAGTAGTTTGTGTGTACAAGTTTTGTTGAGAAAGCTTTTTTCCCTTCTTGTGTCTTCTAACTTTGCATGTTTTTATCTAAATTAAATATCAATATTAAAAATTTACAGAAGATACAGAGATGTAAGAGAGAAATTTTTAAAATTTTTGATTTAATAAGTAAAGAATGACTTAAAATACATTTATAATCATTTCTTGAATGTATTCATTTTAATCTGCGAAGTACACAAAAGCCTTTCGTTATCTATATTTTACAGCGTATTTTATCTGTTAACAATAGAATAGTAATTCAAAAATTTTGAAATTAGATGTTTTTATTAATAGAATATGTAAGAAAATTTTATGATAATAGGCACAGAAAATGAAAAATAAATGATTTACTGTGAATTAATTATTTTAGTTAGAAATAATATTTTAATTTTATAATTTAGTCCTATATTGGATTTTAATACTGCATTTTATAAAAATTTTACATGCAGTTAATTATTTATTCACTTGAAAATTTTTCCTTAAACTATAAATCTCATGTCATTAAATTGATCAGTAGTTTTCTAATAATTAAATTGGATAATTAGAGAGATTATTGGAGCTCCTCAATATTTGGAAATTTTAATAAAAATGTATCTTAAGCCATAACATAAGCATTTAGTTATATTTTAACATTTTACAGGAAGATTACGGTTTCGCAATATTTTGCAGTTTGTATTAAGCTCTTAAAATATATAGCTGAGTAAACAGTCACGCAGAAATATAAAAATTAATTTTGAAGGATTATAAATATGGATAAGGATCCTTTCAATTAAATTTTAACATAGAACAGAAGGAAATAATTTTCGACGTAGGTATATTTTATTAATAGAATATATTTTAAAAATTTGTCGGTCCAGTATAGTTAACTGATAAAACTCTCCAGATGTAACGCTTTAAAATTACCAATAAAGTCCAAGAAGTTATAACTTTAACTTTATATAAACAATATATCAATATTTATTCTCATGAAGTAAGTTATTAAGCTATGTTTGAGTTATTAATAAACACATGGCGTGTTTCATGACATTCAACCACATATGTTTGAATATTAAAAATAATTTTTCTAAGAGTCGCGTTTGCGTAGAGTATTTATAAAATGTATTCGATTACACATTACGGCAGTGAGCTCTTTTAGACTTTTTAAATATCAAATTCATGCGTAGGATAGAAACTTTTACAACCTCTTACTCAAATATTTTAATCTGTTTGAAGACATAGGAATATATAAAATTCAAGAAGCCAGCTTTCTATTTTGGCTTGCTTTCTGAGACAGTTTCGAAACTACCAGAAACGGAAATGAACTGGTTATGTAATTTTGGACTGTGTTAGAAAATAGTTACACTAAATTGCTTAAATTAAATAGAGGAAATCAGTAATTCTGGTTAGAACATAGATGTGCATTAATGTGAGAAAGTAACTTCATCTATAAGAAATAAACCTTCAGTTTTAATATTACTGATTTAAGTAATTACAATAATAGTTAGTATAGAAAATATAGATTTAGGAAATATATTGTTTTATATTTATCTACAAAACATTCACTGTATAAGAGTTGAAAATAAAGAATATTATATTTTGGAATGCAACTTCAATATAATTTAGTGCTATTTAATGATTTGCACTCCATTTTTTTTAAAAAAACTTTGGTTTTATTTTTCCTTTAAAAATTAAATCCGTTAAAAAATGGCTAAGTCAAAAAATTCAAATTCTGCAAAATCAAAAAATTCAAAATTAAAATTCTACTTAGTCAAAAAAATTAAAATTCCAATTCTTGGCATACTTATTTTTCTCTACAAATCCACAATGCTAAGGTGTAATAAAAGCATAAATCAATTTACTATTTTTAGTTTTTTGATACTAAAAGTTTTAATTAATTTTTCTATATAAATGATTCTAATCCTATTTTTGAAACTGTTTTTTTCTTAAATAATGCACAAACATGAAATTTCACTTCTTTAGTGAAAATTTTTGAAAAATTTTTTTTTTTTAACTTTTATCTAGCTGCGTATTCTTAAATATTTTATTCGCCTTATTTTCTGTAAACTCAAAAAAGAAAATTGCAAATTTAAAATTTATGGAGAAAATAAATGAAAAGTCTTTCCAGATATAAACAATATATATTTTTTACCACATTGATCTTGTTTATTCACCAATTTTTGTTTTTATTTATTACACTTTAATTCAAAATTTCCGCAACACTAATTAATAACATATGGTTTGTCTTCCAGAAATGTGCAACATGTACAGCAAACAGATTTATATATAAAGCCCATTCAATACTAATTTGAACACAACAAGCCACTCTCCTAGCTGCAAAATAAGGAGTTTAAATTTTGACTCAAACTTCCTAGCCTTTCTGTAAAATCAGAACTTGGCAGAATGCATCTAATACTGTAAAGTGACGCCTTCTGGCTAAGAGACGGAATAAATGAAGTAGAAAACTATGAGGGGTAAAATACTGCTGACGCCTCCTGCAAGTGACGTCATAGAGATCAATGCTGTCCAAGCCTTCCCCATTTTTTATTTCACTTCCAGGAAGTTCAAGTGTCGTTCAAAAATCGTCCTCTTGATTAGGGATGACATGCAATTAAGTTAAATTACGAAGCGCTCGTCTATCGGAGCCTTAAACGAACCTGAGGTAAACGTTTTAATCGACGCATATGTTAAAGTAGTTGCACCCCATTTCATGGTGGGAACTTGTCGCATTTGATCCGAATTTCAGAAGGCTACTTAGTACGCTTCGCCATAATATATTTTAGTTTAATTAGCTCGCTATAACTTAGTTTTAATGAATACTGACGAATGTGCAACCTTACTTGATAAGCCACAAATCGTAGAAAGAGTTACACGAAAGAGTTAATTCCGAATAAATAGTTAATTTTTGCTAAGACTCGATCATTGAATATTTATTTGAATAAATAGAAAATATTTATGCTTAGAAGACATACTGAGAAGTAGCTGCAGTGTCATTTATGTATTATCAAAAAGTTATTTGGATTTTAGAATTATTGAAAATGTTTGCTTGTAAGGTTACATATTACCGTAAGGTTATATATTTAGATTACATATAACATTTTATGATGAAATCTGAGTTTAAATTAGCTCTATCATTATAAAGTACTTTATTTGCTGAAATATATTAAAAACCTTTTTTTGGCCTATGAATAAAGCACAAAAAATATTACTTAAAATATCAATAAAATTGTTTAATATAATAATTTATTTCATGATATTTTTTATTGTTAATATTTTTGAATACTTACATTATAAAAGAGACTTATGAATAATCTAGTATATTATAAATAAATAAATTGAAACTTGATAAAGATATATAGATTGAAAAAGTTAGTTAATAATGATCATTAGTGTAAAGAATCACAGTAAGAGTAAATGAGAAATACTTTTCTAATTTAGAAAAATAATCATGGAACAATACTCTATGAATATTATGAAGTTTTCCGATTAAATCAATTATTTTTTTTCAAATGCATGAAAATAGTGTTTTTTTTAAATATCATATAGTGTGATATCTTTATTATAGGATTCGTATCGCATAATCTAAATTAATGATTTTAAACCTGTAGAGCTATTAAATATAAGATAATTTTTATTACTCTTTTAGATGTATTATTCTGTTATATCTTTGAATAAGTGAATATTCTCAATTTTTAATTTGTTTTAAATATATAATTAGAAAAGGATTTAATATTTTAAGTATAGTAATTTTAGGAAATTTACTTAAAGGGATTTTATTCTGTAAGGGGAAATACGTAAGACCGATGATGGAGAACTGTTCATATAAAGTAAAGATTGAAATTACATTGAATATTTGACTTAATTGATTAGTCATATTAAAACATATAAAAATATGAGTTTTCTAATTAAAAATAATATTATAATTTGTTTTATATATCTTTAATTTAATGTGACCAAAATTTGATTCAATTCCAAAAGTAAAAAGACCCTTAGTGGTTAATTTTGAAATCTGATGTGGAACCTTTTCAATAAGAGAAAATAAAAAAATAAAATAATTTTATTAAAAATAGTTTTTTATAATACAAAAATAAAGTATTTAATAATAATATATGAACTCCAAGCGAATCATAACAAAGAGTCTATTGACAAATTTTTATCCTCTCTAACTCTCTTAAGAAACATGCAATAGAAAACTTGTTCTTATTTTATGTAAAGAAATTTAACTGAAACCAATTTAAAAACATAATTTTTATCAATAAAAGAGTCACTTATGCTTTATAAATAACATTTCAAATTTATTTTTGCCCAATACAAAAAAATATGTTTACATAATTACTTTAATAAATGAATATATACAGAAATTCCTACAACGTTTTCTAAACCCCTTAGATACGGACTGTTGATAAATCAAAATATTTTTATAGTGGGGAAGGAGCATGTACTCCTTTATGAAAGACACTCGATATGATTTACTGCCTCGTAACCACGGATTATAAAAACTAACAAGCTTAGGATATCTTTTATAGTCATGCTGTATAAGGGTATAGAATCTGCAAACATTTGTAACATGTTGAGCTTATAATAGCCTTTCAAAGCAATTTAAATTTCCTTTTTTATTTATTAGAGATGTTTTTATATGATATTTTATAAAATAACCCTTACAGACATTTACCGTTTTAAAATTTCAATATGATTTTATAAGATCTCAATGCAATAAAACGAGATCTTAATACTTTTAAATGTATATTTAATACTTTTATATGAATATGGAAAATATATCGAATTAAAATGCAAAATCAAATATTAATGACATATTTAGGTAAAAATTGTGGTTTAATTCTCTTAGTCGAGCAATATTACAACTGTTAGAATACAATTATAAGAGTATTTTGAGTTATCGCATACTAAAGTTGCAATATCGTTCTCGAAGATAAGATATCGGTATTAGTTTTAATGCAACAAAACGAGATTTTAATACTTTTAAATGTATACTTAATAATTTTAATACTTAATACTTTTATATGCATATGGAAAATATATTAAATTAAAATGTAAAAACAAATGTTAATGATGTATTTAGGAAAAAATTGGGGTTTAATTCCCTTAGTTGTGCAATATTACAACTGTTAGAATACAATTATAGGAATATTCTGAGTTATCGCATACTATGGTTGCAATATTGTTCTCGAAGATAAGATAGTTTTAATGTCATATTATGACCAAAGCCTCTATCGCTGCTTATGTAATACACAATCTAAATGCAATTGATTGCATCTAAGTATGTGATGCTGTAGTGGAATTTCCTTCACTATCGCTTGTGTCTTCTGATTAAACCATACGTGAGATCTTACTGGTGCATGCATGCTGGCATGATCGAAATAAGTATCTATTAACTGAAGATACATTGAGTATCAATTTTCTCTGAAGTTTGCATTCACTGTGATTGTACAGTATGATTCTGAGATGGTAATGAAAGATTTAAAATAATCAAAATGAATATATTGCAAATTTATTACTCAATTAAAAACCCATGGGCCATACATTAAAAAAACGCTTTTCTAACAGTTCATGAAATTTTAGAGTTATTAAAGGTGATAAAGCCTTGATGGTCAGTCATGCAAGTTCAAAGTACAAAGAAACTGTAAAAGTAAACAAATGTAAGGTGTCTGTAATTATTATTATTTAAAATTTATTTTAGAAATTATAACGTTTTAAATAATATTCATTTTCTCAGTAATTTATGTCAGAATAAATTTAATTTTATAAGTCTATGCTTATTCAGCAATATTCAAAAATATTAATATATTAATATTAAATATTAATATATTAATAAAAATATTAATATTCCAAGTGAGCAAAAAACAACACAAATGGTTAATGATAAATCCGAAATTGATATTTAATGCAACAGTAGATTCTATAAAAAAATATACTATTCTAAAAAAAAAGCACTAACAGCGATTCTTGAACAGACAACCATTAAATGAGTAACATACAAAAGGACACTATTAGTATCCTTTTGTATGTTACTCATTTAATGGTATAACGAAAATCTTAAAATTAATAACTTTAACCAATATCGTAAAATTATTCAATGTATTTACTATCAATGGTGACTGAAGAGAACTCTTATTCCTTCTTTTATTTAATATATTTAAATTTCTGAAAATGAGATATACATTAGCATCTATATCTTAAATATATTTATCAGAATAATAATATATTCCTCAGTATGACTTTATAATTGCTATTTTTAAAACTGATTTGAATTGAAATTTATAAGTTGACTTTTAAGGAAGCGAGAAGAGAGTTAACTTTACTGGTAAGACGTTATTAAATTAAGTAATATTTGTATTTCATAAAAAGTATTAACGAATTTTATTTTTAATAATTTTTTATCAGTTAAAATATTTCTTTTCTGATACAAATACTCACAATACCATCAGTCAAAACGACAAAAAAATATCAAACCACGTAATTTCACAAAATTGTGTCAAAGTTATTAAAAAATTAAAAATTAGTACTATGTTGGAGAAAACTGACTACATTTCATACATAAATAATGTTTACAGAACTTGGTATATCATCAAACATTAACTTAATAAATATCGAAAAGAATAAAGTCTATTCGTTTTGATAGAACCATCCGCTAGTTGATATCTACTGCAAAATTAAATATTCTTAGAGTATAATTTCTTCGATGGCTTAGTTTAAATATATTGTTTACACCCACAAAATCCTCTCTTTCGCTTACTTAACTGACGATCACAGCCAACAACTTAGATGAAATATTAAACATCGGGTTGGGATAGTCAACAAAAGCAAACACACGTCGAGGTAAAATGAAAATTTTCCCAATCAATTCTTTTCTTCTTTTTAAATCTTTAATGAATTTAAAGTCTTTGAAGCTAATTCTGTTGAATTTTAAACCTCAACGGAAGCTGTTGGAGCAAGTCTCATACGGGAGAAAATGGAAAGGTATAAGAAGGCTCTGATTCTATCATGAGACATATTCTCAAGAGGATTTATCTACTTTTCCTAATGGAACGTTAATTTTGCTACTATTTCCTCTCCTAACCACTGACGGATTTCGGATGAAAGATCTGAAAGTTTAATCTTTTCGAAGCTTTAGAATTAATGTGCACACAAACATCAAGGCGTTAAGCTCAATGTTATTATAGGGTAAAGTAAACAAACCGAAGCTTAAGATATTTACTAGAAAACAAATGTAACAAAGTTTGTTGTAATTAATGTTTAAATTTAAAGAAAAGAAAGTTTGATAGGTATAATAAAACATTGAGGTTTGTTTGTTTAATTTTGTTACATTGATTTTATACAATAAGGTTGTTTTTATTTTCCTTTTGCTATTTTTAAATTCAAAATTAATAATTAATTTATCTTTTATTTTTATTACAAAATCACTTAATTAGCGTTGATTTTAAAAATTTTCGCTAAGAGTATTAAAATTTTTTTAACAATAGCTACTGGCATTATAAATTCAATAACTCGCGATTTAAATATTATTACTAAATAATTTTGGAATTAAAATAATTATAAATATTATTTGGTATAAATTTCATTTAGAAATATGAAATAAAAATAAAAGCTTTTTTTATACTTAACTTAATTTATATACTTACTTACTTTATTTACTTAACTTGCATACTGATTATTTAATGCTTAATACTTACTAATACCTAGAATATATATTTAAGTGCCTAGTTAGAAAAAAACTATAAACAATAAAACCAAATAATAAATTCTTGTGTAAAAACATTAATATAATGAAATGACAAAAACATTGTAGAAACTATCTTATAAGAAACAATTTACTTAAATACTGTTAGAGTTAATATACTTTCTGTTAAATTTTAGTGGAATGCAATTTATATGATTGATGAGCTGTATAAATATAATACATTGTTTTGTCATCTTAAAATTAGAAACAAAGAGGAAACTTCATGTCTTTAATAACAGCACAATATTCCAAAAAATTATACTTTATTTATACAATAATTTATATACTTTTAACATATTGACCGAAAACAATGTTGGTATTTCTTTAATATCTATCCTTTACTCCATGTTTTAAAGTGATATATAATTTTTATGTCTGTAGAAGTAGCTCAAAATTTCAAATAACGTATATAGAACTTAATGTAATTTAGTAGAATTTAGAGCTAAAGTTTATGATATGTTTATATTTACAATTCTATTTCTATATAAATATATACACAATATAAAAGAAGAAAATATAATGGAGTTATAATTTTTGATGAATTATAACTTAGCTTATTTGTTTATACATACTCCTTTTACTGATACATTTCATAAATACTAAATATATATTTGTTGAAATGTCGAAATTTTCGTATTAAAACTATTTTAGGTGAATTTCTGTTCCCGAAAACATTCGAAATTTATTGGACATCATAAAACTAGATATTGGACTTCAACAAAAAAATATAGTTAAAAATACTACATTTTAAATTATTATCTTAATAATAGTCTGATTCTTCATATTTTAATACGATATTATTTTAATAGGAATTTCATTTTGTATGTAATTTACTAATATTCAGAATTTTTAATTGATCAATAAATTACTCACGTAATATGATTTTATTCTGATATTCCAAGCAAGCAATATTATAAATTTGCAAAACGTTCGTAGGGTTCTGCTTCAATTAAATAGCAATGTATAAGTACATAATTATTGATAGAGGTTTATGAATGATATTTTTACTGAATTCGTATAATAATTAAATCTTAGAAATGTATGATAGAAGAATGCCTATATACTAAATAAATAGGGTGGTGTGCTGTTTTTTGAAAGTGATAAAACACATAATTAATAAATAAATGTCTGTTATGCTAATTTTTTTTTTTTTATAATACTCTGCTCATTTCTTATCCTTATTGAAAAGGCAGGCTGCCGTAGTTTTATTTGTTTATTATCAAAATATTAAAATAATCAAACCATTGTGAAATTATATAAATAAAAAAGAAGCCAGATTAATTCTAATTAGTGACAAAAAATAATTCATTAACATTTGTTCTTAATATTCTGATGATGAATCGTATCTTTAATTTAACTATTTTAGTAATTAACAGAATATGGCTAGATAAACTTTTCAACTTCAGAATTAAAAATAAAATGAATATGTTATTATTTATTTTAATTTTACAATGCATCTCTTTTTGCGGAGTATTTAAAACAATTTTAAAATATAATAGATTTAAAATTATTTTTATTTAACTTTTAAAAGCATGGTGTATCCATACAAAACGAGGCAAAGAACGTTTGTAGTCGCAATTAAATTTTAACCATATCAGAAAAAACAAAATAAAACTCAATATATATTTATAAATACTGTTTAAAAGTAAAATTGCATAAAAAAATATTATTAATATTCATGATTTAATAATTTATATAGAGATAAATAAGTTATGAACTTAAAATAGACAAAAAGGAATGAATTTAATGCTATTTAAACAATGTTATTTCTGGTTTAAAGTCATCTGAAGAAACAAATAAATTATAAGAAATTTCTAAGAAAATATATTTAATGCTTTAACATCAACCATTCTAACTAAATGTTATTCTATTTCGTTTCCTAGAAATGAACGATAATCGGCATAAACCTTAAGAAAGGTCAAATATAAATTGCTTTCTATATTTAGAAAGAGAAATAATAATTTTTTCCATGCTTTCAAGAATATTATTGATTATTATTTATTCTAATTTTAAGATGCACCTCTTTTTGAGGAGTTTACAAGACAATTTTAAAATATAATAAATTTTAAAATTGTTTTCATTTAGTTTTAAAAACATGATTTAACCATTAAAAAAAGGCAAAATAAGCAAAGTTCATTTATATTCACAATTAAGTTTTAACCATACTAGAAAAAGCAAAATAAACTCAATATATATTTATTTATAAGTACTGTTTAAAATCAAAATTTCATCAAACGATATATTAATGTAAACGATAATATTAATGTATTAATTCAAACGATAATATTAATGTATTAATGAAAACAACAATATTAATATATTAATGTAAACGATAATATTAATGTATTAATGTAAACGATAATATTAATGTATTAATTTAAACAATAATATTAATGCATTAATGTAAACGATAATTTTAATATTCATGATTAAATAGTTTAAATAGAGATAGATAAGTTATCAACTTAAAATAGGTAAAGAGAAGTAATTTATTGCTGTTTAAACAATGTTATTTCTAGTTTAAAACTCATTTCAAAAATGAAACTCATTAGAAAACATTTTTAATAAGCAAATGTATTTAATGCTTTAATATTAACCATTCTTAATAAATGTTATTCTATTTTGCTTCCTAGAAAATAAAAAATAAATCAGCATAAACCTTAAGAGAGCTGAAATAAAAATAGTTTTCTATATTTAGAAAGTTAAAAAAAGAATTTATCTATGCTTTCAAGACTCGTTTCTTTTTCTACATACTTTTCTTTCTTCTCAGTAAGTCAACGTGGAAATAAGTAGAATATTATTTAAAATAACGAAACATTGCATGGGCTTAAGATGGAACAACAAAGGTGAGACTGACTAAACAAATTTCATTGTCACATTTGGTTTCAGTATCACAAAGCTCGTGGAAAGTTAGGTATTCGTAGACGACACGCAGTCTGAAACAAACACAAACCAAAAAGTTGGCTTTATCCAATCAAAACACCACAGCGATGGTGTCTGGAGACCTGTGGCGTGTGTTTTTAGTCGCGAACGTTATCAAATGGGAGCCCTAGTTAGTGAAATGCAATGTATAATTCTGTCCCTGAGTTGTTGGATCGTGCGGAGTAATACAAATCCCAAGACAATTCCAAAGCAATCGGAAACTAGATTTGCGTGTCATTTTGAGCTCCCTGAATTGTATTCATTGGCAGTCCAGTCATTAGTTCTCCTCGCTTGGAGAACACTCGCAATTAAAAATTAACTCTCCTTCCACAGTGACATTTGCTGCTCAGTTGGTGTCTCCCAGCATTCGTGGTTTAATTTCTCCATTTTGCTTTTTGGAAACATAGGTGCAACTTGCGTGGGACTAGGATTTAATGAAGTATAAGGAAAGCAGAATGTGAGAAATAAGCTTTATGACACCCGATAAAAATTTCACTGTGTTTACAGGCAGCTAGAAATTAGGATATTCACTATCTTGTTCGCTCGATTAACTAATTTTATTTTTCGTTTCTCTCGCTTTGTGTATTAAACTGGTTTCAAAGTTGTGGTTTCATTTGGGAATATGTTTAGGTGCTAATAGTATGAATTGCTAAAAAATAATCCAGATAGAAATTTAAAAAATGTTTTAAACTTTTGTATATAAAAAATGAGACTTTTATCAAAAATTAAAATAGCTTTAACAATAAAATGATAATCAGTTAAAAAATTCCGAAAGTAATTGTTTTTTTCACAATGTTTATTTTTATTGAAATAAATTCCTTTCTCTACTGTAAAAACAAGCATGTATTTCTAAAAAAAATATTCTACTGAAATATGATGATTTATGAAACATTGTTAAAATATTTGTAACATGTTGTTTTTTTCAAGTTTATATTAATGTATATTATTCATTGACTTCATTAATTAATGATTTTTTAAAATATTTTTCGAATTTCTGAATTTTTTTATATTCACCAAATTTCTCAACAGTAATACATACTTGAGTTTTCTCAATACAAATATAAGTAATCAATTATATGTAAGTCAGTATCAAAA
Source organism: Caerostris darwini (assembly GCA_021605075.1). Taxonomy (NCBI): domain Eukaryota; kingdom Metazoa; phylum Arthropoda; class Arachnida; order Araneae; family Araneidae; genus Caerostris; species Caerostris darwini. Next base: position 284,722 of record BPLQ01007170.1, on the reverse strand, counting down.
TTAAAATATAATTATAGCCGTTATTACAAATAACGATTACAAATAATGAAGTAAATCATAAATGAAAATAACAATGTATCCACTTCAAAAATAATAATGTATCCAGTTCACCTGATACATTTTGCATGAAGTTTTTCAATACGGAACGAACAACGAAAAAACTTAAGTAGTTACTCGTAATTCCAGATGTTTAGTCACTTAGCGAAATTAAATTAACTGAACATAAGTGCTATTGGTTAGTTACAAAATTTTTACATTGTAGAATTAAATAACATTTTTAGTAAACAGGGTTTGAACTTATATTTTTATGTTAAATTTCATAAATCCTTTGAAATTGAATAATAAATATATTTTAGTTAGTATTTAATAATAGAAGTTTAAATGAAAAGAAGATTTAAATAAAGGAAGAATAAAGAAGGTTTAAATAAAGAAGAATAATGAAGATTAAAATAATTTTTTCATTTAAATCTTTTTTAATAAAATAAGATTTAAATGAAAAGTTTAAATTGTGGTACCCTTTAAACATTAAAAGCTAACATTTGCACATTAAAATTAACATTTTTGAGCCATTATCATTTAATACTTACATATTCACTAAAAGTTGAAGAAAAAGAAATCTTTCAAAAGATTGTTAATCTGGTGATACTTTATAAATTATCATATTTAAGACATTTACATAATAAAATTAATCTTATTAAACTAATTTCTGTACAAGAGGCTCACATCATTTATCGTTAGCCTAATACGAATTGTAATTTTAAGTTTATTAGGTGCTCTGTTCAATGTGATAATTGTTATAAGAAAGAATTGATGCAATTTAAAGAGTTATGTATATCATGAAGAAGTCTGACGATTCTCCAGGGTTTCAAAAGGTTGTTCTATAAAACATACAGGATATGTGTATGATATATAAAATTAATTCTTTTCTAGCATTTTAGTAAGCCAATAACTTATACAAGCTTAATATTCAAAAGTTTGAAATGTATTTGCATTTTGATATCGATGTCTTGAAATTTCACCTTTACTTTGATGTTAAAAACTACTTATCCAAATCAATAGAAAAGGCCAGCAAGAAAAAGTTTTAATGGCCTCACTCTGTTTTTCCTCTGTTGTGAAAATGGATTTTTTTTCCCATGAGAAACCATTTGTTGTGGTGATAATAAAGACAGTATGGTTAGGATGCGAAGGGTAGTATAGGTTAATAAAGTAGCATTCAAAGTACAATTTTTCTTGTAATCTAGTTTGAAGAAAAAATATCTTGATTTTAAAATCAAAACTGTTTTAAATATATTAATGCTTCTATTCTTATGCATTAATATTCAAGAAGGATATATATTTTTTTTCTAATTTGTTATTGTTGTTCAAAAAGTCATGAATCTTTGAATTTACAAATATAGGTTCAAGATTATTTTAGCTTTGGTTGTTTTATTGTCGTTATATATATATCAACACAAACATAATGGATATTTTACATTTTTATATTTAATTAACCATATAAAAAATTAAGAATAAATGGACAACAGAATATTCTATTTATTTATTACTTTGAAATAAACTATTTAACTATTTAACTTACATTTTTGGATTTGTTCTCTGGTTTTATAAAATTAATATAAACCCAATTTCCAAATATACCTTTTCCTTCTTCGAAGGACACTATGTTCCACTGAAATTCTAGAATACCAATTTTGGGGTAAGATATCGAATCATAATATTTTATTCAATTTTAATAGGATAAAATATAGAAATAATATTTATATAAAATTTCAAAATTTGTAAAGTACAAAACAACATTTCATGACTCTATTTTAAAATATCCGAATATTTCCAAAAATATATTCTTCTAAGAGAAAAATAATATTTAATTACTTCTTAAAATTGAAGTGAATTATAGTTATATATATATATATATATATATATATATATATATATATATGCTATACTACTATATATATATATATATATATATACTATTTATACTATATATATATATATATATATAAAGGGAGAGAAGATACATAGATAAAATGTTCTCCGGTTTTATATAAACGAAGAAACTAAACCTAGTTTCAAAATATAGCATTTTCTTCTTCAAAGGGCACTGTGTTCCACTGGATTTCTCGAATACCATTTTTGGGATTAGATATCGAATCATAATATTTTATTCAATATTAATAGGATAAAATATATACAAAAAATATTTAAATAAATTTCAAAATTTGTAAAATGTACAAATAACATTTATATGAATTTCAAAATATGTAAAATATACAAATAATATTTTGATAAATTTCAAAATTTATAAAATAAAAAAAAAGATGCTTCTATTTTAAAATATCCGAATATTTCCAAAAATATATTCTTCCAAGAGAAAAATAATATTTAATTACTTTTTAAAGTTGACGTGAATTATAGTTTAGATTGAGCTAAACGGTGCATAAAATATTTTACTTCACGGAGGCAAAGAAATGTGAAGCAAGCTAATGCTAATAAAACCCTTCCTCCGGAAACCTAAAAGCATTTTATAAAGCTCCTCTTCTTGTGTCAAACTTTTATTAAAAGAAAGACAAACATATTTTTAAAAAGAACTTAATTAGTTTAAAATAAATCTTTTAAAGAAAGCTTCAGTAAGTTTCTAAAAACTGTATTGCTTCGCTCTATAACAGGTGCAATTTTGCTTCTTTTGAAGGAATATTTGTTAAGCTCAGGTGATCAATTTCATTTTCTTTAAAGTGTCAATCTCTTAAACATAATATGTTTTTGTTGCTCAAATTTATAAATAAACTTATTGGCATTGGATTTAATAAAACTGAGATTGATAAACATAAACTTAATGGATATTTTATATTTAATTAACCATATAAAAAATTCACTCAGAATAAATGGATAATAGAATATTCTATTTTTTCTTATAGGGAAATAAACTATTTAATTTAGTTAAATATTCGTATTTTTTAAATAAACACATAAGTTTTGAATTTTGATTGTTCATTAGTTGTGTTACATACATGTATTGCATGCTTATATTTATGTTACATACATGTATTGCATACTTACATTTATGTGTTGAATATATGTAATGCATGCATAACATTTATGTGTTGCATACATGTTGTTGTTGTTGTTGTTGTTGCTTATCCCCTTGATTTAGAATCCTAAACCAAGTCCAGTAGATCATGCTGCATCAAGAGATCGTAAACTGTCCTCCCCTCATTCAACAGTTGCCTCACAGAGGCACCAATACAATCTATGAGATGAGAGGGAGATGCGATGGTCGAACAATGACAGAGGGCATATGTCTTCTCGTCTCCATTGAAGGTCAAACTCTTAATGTGGCCAGTCCTTAGTCTAGCTAAAACCGTCTGAGCAGGTCTAGGACAGGAGCACTGTATGGACATACCAGGATATTTAGCGGCGTACCATGCATGAATTGGTGGCGACCTCCAAGAGGTATTCACTCTGGCTAAAGTCATGGAATGAACCTCTGAAGCTAACAGATTGGAAGAAGAAGCTTTGGGAAGTTCGCAACCTTCCCTAGCGAGCAGATCAGCAATTTCATTTCCGTAGATGCCCACATGGGAGGGAATCCACTGCAAGCACACCGATCCGATCTGGTCCAAAACAGCTAGTTTGGAAACTATATCCTGCCCCAATTTGTCCAAGATGCTTGGCCAATTTTTCAAATACTGTATTGAGCTCTTACTATCAGTCAGAATCCAAACATCAGGTACTTTAAAGTCTAAAGCTAGATTCAGAGCTTCGCTTATAGCAGTTAATTCTGAGCGGAATACTGAGCTGTGGTCCGGGTTTCTAAAACGATATCTAAATTCTCCTGTACTTGTCTTCATAAAAATTCCGCTACCTGTTCTTCCAGAGTCAGATTTGCTTCCATCAGTGTAAATAACCAGGGCCCGAGGAGAAATGTTATTGATGATCTCGAGAGCCAAGTGACGCAGCAACTCCGGGTGTTCTTCGTGTTTGATAAATTTCACATTCAAGTCTTCATTAAAAGTTACATTACTAAGTACAGTAGTAGGTGTCAGTAGATTAAAAGGAACACTGGGCTCGACTTCAATATCTGCCAATCCCTGCTTCCATATTAAACCCAAAGGGCTGTCCTTTTTTAATCTTTGGTTATTCGTCCAGTTCGATAAAAGGTTAGATGATCTGTTATACGGCTTAAAACTCTTTAGCTTTGCGACGTACTTCGCCATATTTATTTCTCTTCTCAATGAGAGGGGCTGAAGATCAGCCTCATAACAAGCAATATCATTGGGACAACTGTGCCTGAGACCAGTGATAATTCTGGCAGCACTAGATTGTATTCTCTCTAGTTTTTTTAGGTTAGTATTTGCAGCAACTTGATAGATCTGGTAGCCATATTCAAGGATTGGCCTTATAAGAGCAGTATAAGTGATCTTGAGTGTGCCTGCATCGGCTCCCCAATCTCTTCCAGAGATGTATTTTAGTAGCTGAAGCCTTTTCCTACCCTTCTCACAGAGTATGTTAAGTCTGTGTCATTGCATGTATTTCATACTTACATTTATGTGTTAAATACCTGTATTGCATACTTACATTTATGTGTTAAATACATGTATTGCATACTTACATTTATGTGTTACATACATACATAGTGCGTAAATTAATTTTGGTTATTGGAAAATTAAGAGCAGGTTTAAAGTTAAAGAACAATTTTTATAATACAATTTTAAATTTACTAAAGACATTCAAACAATAAATAATTTATGATTCATAGATTATTATAAACCTTCCTTACAAACGATATACTGTTGGCAGATGTCAATGAAATTATTGTTTTAGTGTCTTAAGTTTTCTTAATGAAAGAAATATTATTCTCTTTAAGTAAAATTGGATGTAATATTTTCAAGGAGATTAAATTTTTTTAATGAAATTACGTGTATTTTACTGATTTTACTAATTATATGTATAAATCTTTCAAAATAACACAGAAAATAATATTAAAGCCTTATATGTATTCATGATTCACATGTAAAACGTTAATTATAAAAATTTGTAGAATAAATTTGTGAATTACAAAATTAATTCATACAAATTCTAATTTTGTTAATTATATATATAATAACATCTTCAAAGAACTAGTGCAAAATCTATAACTATAGGGATTTTGTTTTTGATGCTCTACTATTTTGATTATAATATTTTTAAGACATAATTTTTTAAATAATATAGATGACAGAAAAGGTTTTATAAAAAATAATCCATATAATAAAATCTTTTATGGTCAATTACAGTGGTATTTAAGCTATATAACTTCATTTGTTTTAAATCTTTCAAGAAAATATAAAACTTTTTATTGAATGGATAAAAAGAAATTCGTTTGAACAATTGACCCTTATTTATCTAACACATCCTCCTTGCCCTGAAGCTAACTTATTTAGTATTAACAGATAAATGAGTTAATTGTTAACCCAGGTTTTTCGATTAACACAGAAAAAAAAACCTGATTACGTTTATTTTGTGAAGAAAAAAAAAAGTTTTTTTCTCTGACAAAAGGTTTTTATTAAAACATTGTGGCAATCCCTTTAATTTTTTTTTTCTGTTTAACTCAGAAAGTAATTTGTAAATAATGTCTGGTTCAATGCCAAGTGTTCTTTATGCCCAAATATTACTGCCGAAGTAGATTTTGGCGATATTCCATGTTTCACACAAGCTTCTACAACGAGGTTTCCAGACTTATTCAGCAGTGTCGCGATTTTACGATGCAGAAATATTCCGTACTTTTTTGTTTATTCCTGGAAAATTAGAGAGAGACGGACATCAAATCGCGATAAATTTAGAATAATCACTGTAATGCACGGGACATCAAAGAAAGTGATTAGCGGTTTCATATAAAAATCGTTTACACGTGCGGCTTTTTAAGTTCCTCGCATAATTTACCTGCAATCGTTGAGGGGCACTTTGGACCCACATTTCTTGGGAAAACTGGCACTCCTCTGACGTCACCAGGGATTGGAACCAATCACAAGGCGACAAGTCTCGCGTTCCGAGTACAGTTTCCAAAACGTCCCCACTTTCTCTCTTCTAATTACTTATTTAGCTCCAGGCTCCTACACACGCCTTACAACTCTCGCGCTGAACTATAAAAGACTGTTTAGCCGTTGTCAATTATTCACGTAATGGCCCTGCCAGCCGCATTTTGGCCCCCCTTTCTGGTGGCCCTCCCCTATTGACAAGAATGACATCGACTCTCCCGCGACATACACTACCTTCTTCCCGAATCTGACTCGTCTTAGCGGTGCATAAGCTACTTAAGGATGTTCTCTAGCAATTACGCTGATTACAATACCATTGGAATGGGCAAAATTACAGGCGCTTTCGCATTTGGATATTCGACGAGATATCTCGGCTGGTGCGTGATGCGATAAATCTTTCACCTCGCACTGACCTTCCACTATGCCTTTTACACGATTGAGAATTTCACCGCATATTGGCCATTAAGAGCAATCAAGCAGTTATGAAATTTTTTTTTCAACAAGTTCTTATTTTTGCGATGATCATATTTTGCCAAGTGTAATCGCCGTCCATCTTTTATCAAACGATGGTAAAAGAAATGAGTATGGCGAGGTGCTTAAAGTTTGAGGCAGGTCTGCGGTATCAGATGAGGAAGAAGCCATAAATTTAATAGATTATGTCACTACGTTAAAAAAAATGGCCTTCAACATCAAAAATGCTATTTAAAAAATCAAACACAAAGCTATGTCTATAAAACGTTTATAGATTCTTATAATGTTCTATTATTCTTATTAATTAGAATAAGTTGATTAATTTTTTAATGGTTAAATTAAAAATCATAAATATCAGCATTGATAACATTTGTTATTTTACTTCAGCAAAAATAATTTAAAGCTATTATTTATATGTAACAATTATTTAAGTTTTGTTCTACAAGTAATAATTCTTCATATACTTTACGAAGTGTACAGATATTATTGATACCATATAATTTTAAAACATATATTTTGTAGATATATGTATTATTGCAATACAGAAATATTTTTCGTAAAATTGTAGGGCTTGAAAAATACATCAAATTTTGCGAAATGTAATCGCCGTTCATCTTTTATCAAACAATGGTAAAAGAAATGAGGATAGACGAAAATACTATTTAAAAAAAATCAAACACAAAGTTATGCCTATAAAACTTCTATATTACAAAAATTAAATAAAAAACAAAACAAACGAGCAAAAGTTAAACTTCTATAGTTATTTAAAATTAGATTTTCCTGTATGACATTCAAAATAATATTTGAAGACATATTAATCAGAATAAGTAGATTAATTATTTTTAAAATGTTAATTTAGAAATCATAAATAACATGGATAACATTCGTTATTTTACTTTAGCAAAAATAATTTAAACCTCTTATTTATATATAAAAATTATTTAAGTAATGTTCTACAAGTAATAATTCTTCATATACATTAAGTAGTATGCAGACATTATTGAGATTATATACTTTTAAAAGATAATGTTTGCAGAAAAATGTGTTTTTTCAATAAAGAAATATTTTTTTTTTTTTTTTGTAAAATTGTTTGGTTTGAAAAATGCATTATATTTAAAATGCATATTTACAAAAAAAGGAAATTTATATAAAATAATAAAATCAAATATGAACACTCAATTGTGTAATTTTTATTACTTTTTATTAAAATAATAATAAAATAGCAATAGGAATTTTATTAAACTTATTTTTTAAACAAATATGAAATATATTTAGAAAGTAATTATTATCATTATTTTTTTATTTCAAAACTCTAAACTTAAAGTCATAATGAAATAGGAAATACATTTTAAGAGTGCCTATTTAGAGATTTAATCAATTTAAAAATTTTATTATCAGGGTTTAAATATTACGGGAAATTTTCCTTAATGCACAAATACTAATTTTATGAATGCATATGCATTCATTTTTAAAGGCTTTTAGGACAAGCATGTTAATAAGATAAAAATATATAAAAAAAAAGAAAAAGATTATCTTCAATACATCGGATTCAAATTACATTAAAGTTTAGAATGAACAATTGAGTGTTCATATTTGATTTTATTATTTTACATAAATTTCCTTTTTTTGTAAGTCCAGAAAACAAGCAAATCTTTTCTTCTATTTTATTATTTGCTATTTTATATTATTACAGGCAGAAGAGAATTTTAAAATAAAACTAATTTATCTTATTTAATCTATATTTTTAATTTGAAATGTTTTTTCCATCCAAAACGTCCTAGTTATTTTTTCAACTTATTGATGTGATTATTGTTTATTTATTATGTTTTTCGAAATTAAAAGTTTATAAAAGCATGGAATTGAGTCAGATTAAAGTTATGGATTTAAGTGGAGATATATAAATCTACATTTCCATTAATATAAAAAAATGTATTTATTCAACTTCTGAAACACAAATTTCTTTTTAAAAGAAAGAATTAGTTTATTAACTGATTTTATTTCTTTTCTTTCTTAAATTACTCTTGCAGCACTATTCTTACACTTTTGACCATTTACTAGACTTCTGCAGATGATCGCATTCTGTTATTATTTTATATTTTCATAAGTTGCACGAATTGACCAAAACATTACATTTCATAATGCTATAAAGATAATTTAAAAGTAATTACACAACTTAAATTCAGGCATAAAACCCACTTTATGTTGTTGTTATCACGAACTTATATTAAGCAAAAATTTAACTGTGTCTTCAAACAAAAATGATGAAATTTAGTTGTACTGAATTTTCTCATAATATATTCAAGAAAATTCTATTAATTAATATTTAATATTATACAATATTAATTAATTATTCAGAACTTGTGTAAAGATATCATTAGTCAAAGATGAATTGTTTATCTTTAACGTATATTACTTTTCGTCTTTTCAAACGATTTAGACCTTTTGCCCCAGTACTTTTCGGATACTACATTTTCAGAAAACGATTCTCCAATATTTTCCTTCAACTTTGCTGTAGATGTGGTAGGAAACGTTAACGCATTTGGCAATAGCTCTTGTCTCTAACTTAATGACTTTAGGGATGATATCACAATTAAAATATGTTGTTTTCAATTTCATTCATAGAGACTGTATACAAAAATGCAAGTTTTCACAAGTATTTTTGTAAGTATATAAATATTTTTAAAATTAAATTTATGAGATCAGTTTGTATGGACTTTTTAGAAAACTTTTTTGTTATTTTTAATGATATTATTTATCTACAACTTTAATTTTAATTTATTTGAAAGGTAATTCCTGATATAACAAAATGATGGGGAAGCTATGTAATATATTCACCGTTACCCAAAGAGCACTAGGAAAACCTGATACACTACTCCAAAAAAAGGAAAAAAAGTCTTAATAGAAATCTTTCTAAGAGTAACTCATTCACATTGAGTTACCCATAATTGAAATTCATATGCATAGACAATCCATGAATTTTCCAATTTTAAGTGACAAGATTAAATTATTTAGCGACAGGATACGAACCACTTTTTTATTATTAATCATGACCTAAAAAAAATAGATGTTTTAATAGGTGCCTGATGATCGAATGACTAGCGCTCTGGCAGTCAGTACCACAGATTTCGAACTCGAGTCCTGACGGTGCCATGTGTGCCTGTAATGATCCTGAATCCCCCTCAATCCTTAGGTCTCGGCCTAATATGATCGTCAGGCGTATGGCCGACAACCTTTCTGAGAGTAACTCATTCACGTTGAATTACTCATAATTGAAATTCATCTGCATAGACAGTCAATTGTCAATGAAGCGTGTATTTCAAGTTCATGTACTTTCGAATTTTAAGTGACAAGATTCAATTATTAAGCGACAAGATTCAAATCACTTTATTTGATGAATCATGAGCTAAAGCACTTTGCTACTTTGATAGGCTAAATAATAGTGGAATTTTAAAATAATGATAATGAATGCATATCGTTAACTCCTCTTTCTATTCATATAAAATTTTCAGTACATAATGAAAGCAACTGTTTTGTTAATTTTTAGGAAATAATTATTAAATCATCTGCTATTAATAAATGTTTAATTAAAATGCTATTTTATTATATTTTGTTAATTTAATAGAGATTAGGAAACAAAAGTACGATAAAATGAGTTTATCAAACGACATTTATTAATCTTTGTGCTCTATGAAAAGTATTTTTTTACAAACAAGTTAAATATATTTAAAACACTGTAAATGTTTTATTTAAAGCTATTGTGCAATTAATTCAGTTTTGCTTCTTTTTCTGCATTAGAAACGTAAATAAAGGTTCTAATATTACATCAAGAAAGAATTGACGAAAAATATTAAACTGTGTAATCGTTTCTTGAGACAGATAGAAAAAAAAATTTTGACTTTTTTGTTTCCTATATTCGTCCAAATGGTGACGAAAACTGGCGACACAAAATCGATGTTTCGAATAATATCGGATATTTGTTCCCGCCCTGAAAAGAAAATTGAAGTAGTTTTAGTATTTTTAACTGTCAATTTTTACTTGACTTTTGCTGTAATGATATGAAATGAAATGCTAAATTCCTGATTTTATAATGTCACACTGTACAAAATAAATAAACAAATCATAAATCTACAAGAAAGCGTTATTTAAAAAAACAAATAAAGTGAATTTAATATTTGTATAAATTGTTTATAGTTTATTCATGTTTTTATTGGAAAAATTTTATATTTTGTGCATATAATGATTAATGTACTATTTCCTATCACTAATACATAATAATTACTTAATCATATATCACACTTTATAATAAATTTGTCTATAATATTGATTGAAAATATGATTTAAAAATGAGAAGCATTAAGATTGCTTTCATGATAATATATTAAATATGAAATCAAATTTACTGTAATAGTAAATGAGTTAAAGGAATTCTCCAAATTACTTTTAAATGTTTATAAATGCTTGAAATTATTGCTTATGAAGGTCTATTTATAAATCACGTTTTATAAGTGATCTTTAATAACAAAAAAGCAATGATTAGTTTTTAAAAATTTCTCTTTATAACACGCGGGATTATTGTATTTGTCTGAATTTTATATATAGAAGTGTCTAAGAAATTATACATAATATCATGTTAGATAATTTCAAACATTTATCAAAAGATAATTAACAAGTTAGGTTTTTGAATATACGAAAAAATATTAAGAGACACGTTTTCCACTAGCTAGTAATAATTACTTAACTGTACAATACACGCATTTGTAAAAATTTGTCTATAATATTAATTGAAAATATGAAGGTTTAGAAAATGAGATACATAAAGATTACTTTCATGATAAAGTATTAAAATATGAAATCTAATTCCCAGTAATGGTAAATTAATTAAAGGAGATGCCCAAACTATTTTTAAATGTTTATAAATATATGAAATTATCGTTTATGAATGTCTATTTATAAATGACTTTTTTAAATTATTATTAATAAAAAAAACAATTATTGCTCTTTAAAAAACGTGAATATTATTGTATTGTAATTATTGCACTTGTCTGAATTTTATATGTGCTATCACCTTAAAAATTACACATAATAGAAAACTGTGACATTTCAGAGATTTATCAAAAGACGACTAATGAATTAGGTTTCTTGAATATAAGATAAAAGAAAATTCAGAGATCGGTTTTTCACTAGTTTTCCAATAATAAATGGATTAAGAAAAAAAAAGATTTTATTTAAAATATTATTATTTCACTTTTTTTATTTTTTGTGCTGAAATTAAATAGTTTTAAAATGCAATTTTGTGAATGCTGACATTCATTTGTTACTTATTCAGTACTAAACCAAGAATTACGAATCCTTTACGTGCTTTAGATTTTACGAAACTCGGCTTTATTAAGGATAGTTAAACAGAAGCTTACAGAAATTTGCATTTAAGCAATGTACATATGTTACTGATTTAAGTGCGATTATTTTCAAGAAAAAGTTATAAAAACCAAGAAAGCCATTAAGATTATTTCTATATTGAATTTTCCTCATGTACTAATACGAATGATCTAATACAGTTATTGCCCATTTTGTAAAAATAGAAAGTTAAAGTAAATAATTAATTATAAAATGCTGCAATTTTACCAACAGAGGTGTTTCAATATCTCATCAAAATTTTACAAAAGAGTAGTATGTAAGATCTTCCAAAGACATTTATATTACATTTTATATTTTCTCATATGCAAGCTAGAGTAAAGAACTCGACGAATACATTCCATAAGATTTACAAGTAGGAAACTTCTAAGGTATTGTAAGAAGTACAGTTTAGACATAAAAAGTTAGGCACAGATATTTTTGAGCACTGGAAAAGGTAATTTTGCAGAAGAATCCAGAAAATATTACATTTCTATTTGAGTTCTTGAGCTGTGGGAAGAGTTTAGGAAGCGTCGTAGAAGCGACTAACTTCAAACCAAGCTTCGTATCAACTGGATATTTGATACCAGCAGTACAGAACTAAACCACATTGACAGAAAAGGAAGAAATGTTTAAATCACATCTCGAGTGCATTTTAAAACGATAGAATTTTTTTTTGAATACAAAGGAAAAAAAAATATGACAAAAGTTTCAAAGAATTCACATTTTTTTCTTACGAAAAAATGTGGTATATTTACATCTCAAGGGATATAAGAATTCTTTATGATAAGCAATATTACACCTAAAACATAAAAAAGAAATGACAGAAACACATAAATTTCTTTTTCTCAATTCCTGGGCTATTTTCATTATTGCTTTCTTTTCATATTTTTTAATATGAAAAAAATAAATAAATGAATATGAATTTAGAAATAGTAAACGACATGAAATATTTTCCTCACAAAATAATGATTTTAAAATAAATATATAAATTATTTTTTAAAGTAAATGTCTTTAAAATAGGAAACTTTATACGTTCCTGAAAATCAATAACTGTTTTGAAACACAATACATTTATTTAATTGTTGATGTGGTCTTTTGTCTTCAGTTTGTTTTTTTAGTATCTTCTAACTTCCAGTAAAACATTTACCAAACTATTTTTGAGAATAATTGTTTATTATTTTAAACTTACTGAACAATAGCATTTATTGTGCAAATCGATATTTGTAAAAGAATTTATGGGACTATATTTGGGGAATAATCAGAAGAACAATAAAGTAGAAAGCAAGGAATATTTATCTAAAATCGAAAGGAAATATTGAAACTGCTCCTGATCCCAATCATATTCGTTTGAAGACTATTTATAATTTCAAGTCAAAGAATTACATTTTTCAATTCCTACTATTAGCTCACACTCTCCCTATATATATATCTTGTTCAAATTTTCAATCGCTAATAGAATACTTTTTATTCATCCACTCAAGTTCAAATGCATTTTTTTTTAACTTGTAGTGGATGACACTTGAGGTTAATACAGTTTTTTCAATTATTAATTCATTTATTAAATTTAATTAATTATTTTTAGATTTAAGTTGAATATATATCTACCAATAGATGGCGACAGATAAACTTAAAAAAATGAATGAAAATTATTTATAAAGGACTTTCTGCAATATAGTGAAAAAAAAGTAGGAATTGACTTTAAATTTTTTTTTTATATTACTTGTTTAATATTTATAAATCAATAAAATAATCTGAATAAGGAATTATCAGCTCTTGATTGAATAATCTATATAAAAAATGTGACTTTTCCTGATTTTCAACTTTTTCACTGACACTTTAAATATTTTATATTATTTTTATTCAGTTTTCAATAGTATGAACATTTTTAATTCTGCCAAATGTAAGGTTGTGAATTAAACATACGGTAAAATCATCATGAATATATTTTGATTAACTATATAAACCTGGCCAATTAATTTAATTATTTTTAAAAAATCTATGTTGAAGAATCCATGAAAGTATTGATAATTTAAATTAATTAGAAACAACAAGCATTAAACAATTTTATAAATAATTTTATTGAAAATTTTTAAAAATAATTAATTTTATTAAAATTAATTAAAAAATAAAACATGCATTAAATAGTTAAAGTAATATAATTAGTTTTTATAAATATAATATAATAAAATTTTATTTTTTTAAATTTAATTTGAAATAATATGAATATTTTAATTTCTATCAAACATAAGGTTGTGAAATATTTAGTTTGTAAAATTGAACTGCAAAATAAATTTTGTACTATCGAAGAAAATATTGCTAGTTTATGAATTAGAAACAACACACATTAAATAATTTAAAAAATCTTATTAAAACATATATTTCACTAACAATAGCAATTTAAAGCTCTAAAAAGAAATGAATTCTTCTTTTCCTTATATAATTATTGTTATACCGATTGTTTTATCATCGTTCTCTGTATGTTTCGTACAAGAATTGCATGTATTATGTTTAGAAAGAAGAATTATATCTATGTTATTTTTATAGCACATTTTGCAATTTGTCGTAATAGTTTAACTTTGGTAAAATTACCCAGCAATAAGATAGAAACGAAAAATATTTTTCACATATTTATATATATATTTGATCGTATTTTGAAAACGTAAAACTTTAAATAGTTATTGCATTATTTTTTAAAAGTGAAAAGTAAAGCAATTCTCCCGTGTTTCAAGAAGTATAAATACTTAAAAATCCATAACTTTTAGTGTTATATAAAGACCCTCACAGGAGTAATTGTTATATTTAGAGATTCACATAGCAGCCCACCTGGATACAATGCTGTTTCAAAGAGAATTGAAAACTTTTGAATTGCACTGAAAGAAAATAGGAAATCATTCACCAAAATGACAAGGAAACTATTTTTAAAGTAACTGTCATTCTGCCATTTTTAAAAGGTTTTGTTCAAGATTTGAACTTACTTAAAAAAGGATTCTTTCGCATAATTTTTGAGGTTGATCAAAATTTCAGTTTGAAATATATAAATACAATGAAAATAATTTTTATTTAATTATTTGCAATGAAGAGTAAATGTACATCTCAAATTTAGTTAAAAGTAGTTAATGTAAAATAAGAAAGATATTAGAGAGTTTTTGCATACCGTACGTTAGTTACCGTATGACGTCCGTTACCTTTTTCTCCCTAGCGCGCATGATCATAGGAAACATTATTACAGATACGCATGCGCGCTAGGGAGAAAAAGCTAACGAACGTCCTACGATAACTAACGTACGGTATGTAAAAACTCTCTATTTATTACTATGTTGTCAATTGAAAATCAACAATATTCACTTTTATCAAAAAATATTATTTAGTTTTAAATTTAATAACTAAACACAATAGGTATAAATAAAATACTTTCGCATTCGATTTTGAAAAACTTGTTAATTACAGTAGTCTAAAACTTAGGATTAGGGGTCTGATGGCCGAGTGACTAGCGCTCTGGCGCTCGGTGTCACAGGTTTCGGCCTCGAGCAGCTGTAGTATCATGGATGTTCGTAGGGGCCCAAAATCACTTAAAACGGTAGGTTCCGGCCTAATATGGGCGTAGGGCTGACAATCCTACATCGTAAAAAGAAAACTTCTCCTATTTCAGAATCTGCCAGTAGGCAGATCGCCGTAGTCCAACATGGACTGAAGTGCCGGGGAGTTATTGTTTTTAAAATTTAGGATTGGTATACTTTTTCACATAGAAATATTAATATGTATTTGTTGTTTAATATTTGGGAATCTGCATTTAACGTTAATTTGAAGAGTATTTTTGAATTTGTTTTAACTATAAAATTAAATATTTCCAATCGTTACAAGAAAACTTTTAAATAATCTGCTTTAAAAGAAATCGATCTTTAAAAGCATCTCATTTTAATCGGGTTTTTTTTTTTTCAAAATATTGCATCTATTTTCATCAAATAATGAAATATAATTTTTTTTCCGTAAAAAATGGCAAAACAAATTTAATAAAAGTTTATTTTAAAGTTTTTGTTAAAATATTTTAATAAATCCATATTTATCTTTATGAGGATTTTCTAATATAAATTCATAAATAATTACAAAATCTGATTTAATAATGATACCCTTATATTTGCGCTTATTTATTAAGAAGGATAGAATGTGGTTGTATAAAATGTCCAACATGTTAAAATTGTAATTAGTTCTCATATTTTAGCCTATTTGTACAAGTAAAAGGAAATGTCAATTTAACAAATAAATTACTTCTTTAAGCAAAATTTGGTTAATTAATTAAATGTGCTTGTTTATTTTATTTCAAATGTAAAATCTAATTTAATCATTCATGAAATGTTTATCCAAGGAATATTTACTTCTTCTAAAAAAAAATATTGTAAATAAAGACACGTCTTCATTTTATTTGACGTAACTTACTTGCTGAATAAAATTTAAATCTTAATTCAAACATCTACTTCGTCAGAATCTAAATAATGTACAACAAAATAAATTAAACATGAATTTAATTTTAATGAATATAGTTAATAATTTAACGAATAAAATTGATTTAAAATGAGGAAATATAACAGTTGTTAAAAATTCAATTACATGTTTGGGATAAAAATATTTATTTAAAACTTACTTTTCATACTAGTATTTAAATTATATACTTATATTTACAAAAATCTTATGCTTAATCTTTGTTTATCCTTTAATATCTTATGATTCTGCAATTTATTTAAAATACTTTCCATTTATAAAACAAATAAATAAAACCAAGTATAAACGTTCACTATTCTATAATACCCAATGAAATTTCTATTATGTAAAAAGTTCATTGCTAATTTTATAGAAAAATGCATTTTTAACCTAATATAAAATGTTCTTTATCTTTATTTATCATTTAATATCTTATGGTTCTGCAATTTATTTAAAATACTTTCTATTTATAAAACAAACAATTAAAACCAAGCATAAACATTAATTATTTATGACACATAATGAAGTTTTTATTATGTAAAAAGTTCTTTACTGGTTTTATAACCTCATATAAAAAGGTTCTTTATAATGCAATCTGCATTTATAACCTTTAAAATATCTATGATTAATATACGTTTGAAATATTAAAAATTTCATGCCCATAATTTTTGTCAAACATTTTTAAAAGTTATTTTACAGTATCACAGGTATATTAGTCGACATTTTATATAAATACTTAAAAAAAAATTTACTAAATACGTTTTTGGTTTACCTGTATTTCCCATGAGCCATGTTTATTTAATATTAATTTCTTTATATGTATACAAATAATAATTCTTGCATTTTTTATAACATTTCAGTTTCAGTAGATTCATTAAATTTGAATTAAAGTAAACTGTTTAGATAAATCTGACATGAATATATTATTATCTATGTACCTTAGTTTATATTTGAAGAATTGGAGTTTCTAGTTGTCAGAAATATTATTTTTACATTTTTTTTTTAGGTATAAATGTAATAATGCATCATTTAATTATTTAATGCAACAAATTTTACGAAATTGTATTATAATAAATAAATAAATAAATGTTTTAAATATTTATATGATTACTTAATGTTTTAATATGTATATTTTTGTTTCTTTGAAATCTCATTTAAAAAATATTTTATCAAACATTTTTTGTAATGTTAAACATTTCTATATATTGTGTTAAATATGTTGTATGTACAATGTTAAAATGTTTTTTTATTACATTGTGTTTATAAACGGAAGGAAGATTAATCTGTTTATACTAATAATCTTGATACTTTTAAAAGGATATTTTTTAAAAAAAGACATTTTCAAAATAGTACATTATGAATTTTATATAAAAAAAATAAATATTTAATATAAAGGTAAGAAATCATGTAATATTAAGATAAATAGAATAAGGTGATGAATCAATTAACAGAATGTTATATTGCATAATTATTTAAGAGATTATATTTTCACTTTTACATTCTTATCAATGATATCTAGCTTATTCAAAGCTTGCGATAGAAATTTGATGATGATTCATAAATTGTTTTTTTTAATATTCAGTGTTTCATATGAAATATATATATATATATATATAATAAATAATATAATAATATAATTAATATAATAAAATGCATAATAAAAAAGTGAGAGAGAAAGAGATACATATTCATTGCAAACAGTTCTTTAAGGCAGCTTTATTTTAAGTGAAAATCTGAATTTTTATTAAGCTTCAACCAATTGGAAATTTTTGTTAACCAAAAATATTAGTTCTTTCGAAAAATAGAGAGTTAAAATATTGTACGTATTAAAAAAACATATTGATTATTTTCTTTAATTAATATTTTCATTTACACAAAATGGCATGAAAAAATAACTGTTTATTTTGATAATTCTATATTTATTTCCAGATAATTATGTACACGAGTAAAATAAAATAGTCTCTGAGGGAGAAAAATTAATTTAACTTTTTTATATTTAATTAAAAATAAGAAAAAATTTTTTTTAAAAATACTTAACAAATTTAAAATAAAATTGTAATTTTACTCATTTTTAGCAAAAAAATCTATTATGTTAAACACGCTTTATTGAATTTAATCTACATATAATCTCTTAAATATCTACGCGATATAATATTAATTCTATTAATTCATTCATGACCTTATTATATTTACCTTCATATTACTTGGTTCCTTTCCTTCATATTAGATATTTATTTTTTATATATAATATAACTATTGCAAAGCAATTTCCTAAATAATTTATTTCTGAGAACTCGAAATTAAAAACGTCCACACCACCACCAACAATTCTTAAAAATATAAACTAAATTCCAATTCAATATATGTAATCTGATTCCGAGGCTTAAATATTTCGACATAAAATATCATTGTTATTAGAAAAATGCAAGACATTTTCTTTGAAAAATCAATCAAACAGTTAAGCGTAACATAAATCAATACAAACCCCTTTTGATCTTTTATCCAAATTTCTATTGCGTGTATTCAATAAAATCTTCAATTTCCCATCTTCTTACTAAATTATATCCTATTCATCCAAGCACGAATAGTTGAATTTTTCCCCTTTACAAAAGGAAATGTTTTCTTCCCTGCCCTTCTGCAGGGCATAATCATCTTTTATTAATACATCACAATCTCCAGAAATATTAAAATGAAAAAACTTCTATAAGTTTGCTGCTTGTAACTGAATGTCACTTAAGTAAAATTCAGTGAGCTTTGAATAAAAATAAAAACTATAGTTAATTGCCTGTCTTTAAGGATGCCTTGAAGCACAATGCATTCAATAGAATAATGGTTGTTTTCTCATGCAGTTTCTATACAAATATGAAATATTATTAAAATAAAACTTGCTCTAATTAAGACAAGTTTAAAAAGATGCACGTTAATAAATTCGTTTAAGAATGACATGTAAAAATTTCAGATAAGTTTGTGATCTCTGTGTAATATTTGATTAAAAATTTTGTACACTCATTCATGTTGCTTTAGAATAATCATTGCTGATTTAATATTTTAAATGATTGTGAAAATGTTGCTGTAAGCTTTTGATGATTATCTAATTCAACACTTATTGTTAAAAATTAATGATTTGTAATGCTGAATAAGATAAAGTAAAGGAAATTATAAATTTAATGTAAAATAATTTATTGAATAAATAAAATCTTACGTTAAGTCATTTGCAGAAAGATAAACATGTAAAAATGAGGTATAAGTTTTGCTACTTTTATGTAAAGCCTTTAATAAAGACCAAAAACAATGTTATAAATGAAGTATAAGTTTTGCTACTTTTATGTAAAGTTTTTAATAAGGACCAAAAATATTGAGTATAAATGTTATTTGAGTTTATGCTTTTTAAATCATATGAAGCTAATATTCTATAAATGGATATTAAATTTATTCCAATTATAAAAAAATCCTATTTGATGGTTTATTGACGATTATAAACATGTTTAAAATTACTATTGTTGAAAAATATTCCTGAAGATTATTTACAAAACATCATAGTTTATATTAATTTTTCACTTAAAATAAAAGTTGTTATTCTAAATGATTTTACTAATTTTGGATATATTTTAGATTATTATAATCAACATCAAGTTCAACAAGATTTAATAGATTTAAATTTAATTAACGAAAACATATTAGCATACTTTTTTTTTAATATCGTAATTGATTAGTTCAATAGGGTCATAATTAATTTAAACTTTAACCACTCCTTCCAACTCATAATTTACCATTAGAGACACCAGTCCCTGCTTTCTTAAGCCATTAAATCCACAAACCATTTATTTATACAGATTGTATCCAAAAATAAAATTTTTAATCATTTAAAAATAATAAAAAAAGCTTTAATAAAGACGAAATCATTTTAAATTGAACGTTTACATGAAAACGTTACCTCGGGATGTTTTATTCAAATTATATTAATTTTATTTTCATCGTAAATACAAGCTTCTGCCATTCTCTCAGAAATGCTTGACGTGCCTTTTTTAAATGCCCAAAGTAAAGATGGTCCTTATTCCTTTATGACTAGACGTCACGCAAGGAATAAGTGTACCCTTATTCTAGGTTGTTGCTTTGGATCAATAAATAGTTCTGCTCCCCTGGTGTGTTCAAGGATTTAAATGCAACGTTAAACCTGGCAAAGCGTTTTAATCTTGGGTACTTTTCCACTAAGTTTGGAGAGCTAAAGCCATACATGAAACGATAGATGACTATGCGTAAACATATATTTGTTGTAATATAAATATACATATCTATATAAATAAATATACGCATAAATAGATAGTTACTTAAATAGATATAAAACAATAGAAAGCTTTCAGGGTTTTTAATTAAAAAAGAAAGAAGAACGCTAACATGTCAGCGCGCTTAAAGTTGCTGCAACATCAAGCTAGGACTAAATAATAAAGAACTACTCATATTAAAAAAGAATTTGTTTATTTTTTTTAATTAAAAACCTTGTGAGCTTTCTGCCTTTATTCCGTCTAAGCAGGATTTAACAGCTTTTGCGCATAGATGGATGGACTCTGTAATTATCTCTCGCATTCTCCATGTAGGGTTTAATTTCTTATTTTTTGGAACCTAACGTAACAGCTTATAGAGTACTGATAGTTTGCGACTTTGCATCTTTCTCCTATTCTATGTTTCAGTATTAGAATTTTATATATATGTTACTGTTAGCATATTTTTCAATTACTACATTATTTTAACTTATATTAATCCATGTAAATCGCTGAATAATACAAACTTTCGGATTGCTCTGAAATGCTCTGATTTGAGAGCATTTTTATTATATACACAAAAGTGGGAAGATCTCAGACAAAGTCTTCGTGAAACAAATTCCACCAAACTGAGTTTTTTGAAAAAATACACTTTGTTGTTATTTTGTTGAGCAAAAATTAAATGAAATATAATTTAAAAGAATCTTTAAAGTAGAAACGCATAATCAATAATCAAACAAATTTGATTATAATTATTTAGAAAAAAACGCAAATGTGTGTAGGAAAATTAATTTTACTTAAAATTTAGATTTTTAAATACTTAAATATGTATGTCAATGTAATAATACTGTGAATATACATACCTTACATATTGTTAGAAAATAACCAGTTACTTCATGTAATCAAATATTTGTTCGAAGTAGATCTAAAAACAATATTTTTATAAATGCAAAATAATAATATTAACGTTATGATCGTGTGTACTTTTCAATTTATGTATGCATAACTAACAACAAATACTCATAGACTGTTATTTTTGAACATTAAATTTAACTACGTAAAATTCAGTTGAAGTAGTCAAAATATGAATTATATTCAGAGGAAAGGAGTTTTTACTACAATTTTAAAGAAAAAGAAAATATTTCTGAATTAGATTTTAATTTGGAATTTGCAAATGTTTCATTTCAAAACAAATTAATATACTTTAAAAAGGAAATGAAAGAAATTCAATCGAAAGAAAAATAAGATATTGCAGTTTCAACTAAAATTGCAAAATATAAAATTTTCGCATTTTTCTACCAAACAAAATAAAAATGGTAAATATATAAAAGCTTAAATTACGGCACAATGTATCTACTTGAATATTTTGAATCATAAAATTGGAAAAAAATGAAGCACTTGAAAGAAATTTAATGATGATTTGTTGATTTTTATCAATACACATTTCAATTCACTTTAAATATTTATTGACAATTTTGTTTACTTTATTAAAATGCAATAAAATATTCAAGTTAAATCAGTCATCTCAATCTGTTTAGATAAACAAAAATATTTTTCATGCACATATCTTTTGGATTTAACGAGAACTCTTCACATAATCTTTATTTTCTTAAGATGAGACTTCATCTTGAGAGAGATGGCATAAATGTCTTTATTTATCTATCAAAACTTCAAAATCCCAGAAATGAAATGATAGAATGAGTTTTCATCTTCAATTACATATGTATAATTTTATATTTCATTATAAAACATTATAAAAGTGAACAGTTTACATAAGATAAAGTCACCATACAAAATTATTACTTGAATAATCTAGTATTAAACTAGAAAAGTTGTAAATATTTGGCTACTAACAAGTATAAACAGATTCAAAATAACTGAACATAGTACTTTAAAGAAATAGTCAAATACTATATATTGACATTGTTGTAAACAATGAATACATTGATTGCATTGTTGTAAACAAGGAATACATTGATTACATTGTTGTAAACAATGAATACGTTGATTACATTGTTGCAAACAATGAATACATTGATTACGTTGTAACAATGACTACATTTATTACATTGTTGTAAACAATGAATACATTGATTACATAGTCGTAAACAATGAATAATTTTATTATATAGTTGTAAACAATGAATACATTGATAACATGTTACAATGAGTGAAACATGTTAGAACAATGAATACATTGATAACATGTTACAATGAGTGAAACATGTTACAACAATGAATACATTGATAACATGTTACAATGAATGAAACATGTTACAACAATGAAAACAATTAATACATTGATTACATTGCTGTAAACAATGAATACATTGATTATATTGTTGTAAACAAGGAATACATTGCTTACATTGTTGTAACATTGTTTACATTGTTACATTGTGTATTGTTTACATTGTTGCTATATTATTAATCAACGCATACCTTTATTGAAAATTTCTTCTGCTTAAGTAAAAGGTTTGAAAATTTTGAGCTAAACAAGTCACCTTAGTCAACAGCGTGCAACAGAAGTATTTTTCAGAACACTGATATTCCTAGATTTAACGAGAATCCATCGCGTAAGCTCTATTTAGTGTGGGGTGAACCTTCGCCTTGAGGGAAACGGCGTAAATCTCTTTTAATAGGCTGGCGAAACACCGAAATCTCAGGTCTTCAGTCCCGCTACCTGATGTTTTATGGAAAGAAGACTAGGGGCAATATCTCAATTAACACGCTAGAGCGTCATTCAATATTAATATTAACGATAGGTTTATATGAGAGTTCTTATCTTTAATCATGGCATAAATATAAGGAAGTAATAAGAAGTTATTACGATGCTATTAAATATGATAACACAATATCCACGGTGATTTCCAGCTGGTCTTTTGAAGATGTTTATTCAATGAATAAGCTATAGGAAAGATCTAGGTGTTGTTTAATTGGAAAAATTGAGTGCCGTGTAGGTAATAGGAAAAGGTAGTGAGTCAAATTGAGCGTAAATTTTTCCGCTTGTTGTGTTGTTTATCCTGTGGGGAAAAAGTATATTAGGAGAAGGTTTTAAACGTCGATCAAACCTTTATTTTATTTAATGGAGAATAATGGAAAGTATTTGTACTAATTCAGAGAATATAAATGCTATGAAATATATTTGTTGTTCTTTAGTAGATTTAACGGACATTATCAATTTCTAAACTATGTATTTACGTCTTTATAAAGAAAATTTAAATACTTAAAAGTTGGAAATTTGAATCATAACAATTTTGAAATAATGTTAATTCAAATGTAGAATTTAAGTTTCAAAAATTAAAAACTAATCAGGAACATAAAATTGAAATCTATCTATTATCTAAAACGAGCACAGTATTTTATGTTACGAGTAAACGCATATTAATTTATTAAATCAAAAGAAATGCGTGTTTAATTATTATTCTTTTAGTAATCGACGATATTGTTTTAAAATATTTTAAATAAAAGTTAAATAGCATTAAAAGAGGGAAAGGATATTTTTAAACTGAACTAATTATTGACATTGAACTAATTATTGACAATGAACTAATTATTGACATTAAATCTGAGCTCCATCAAAAATTTATACTGTAAGCGAAGAATTGCTAATTGAATTTATACTTAATTTAAAACTGCTGATAGTGTTACGTTTCACAATTAATTAATATAAGAAAACTTATTCAAAAAAATTCTTTTATATATATATATATATATATATATATTAGTCTTTTTTCTTACATTGATACATATAACTGATAAATGATAAGAAATTCAGTGATATAAAAAGTCTATAATAAATCAAAATTCCTACACACTGTTGCAGTAAATCCTATTATTTATTGCAAAGAAAAATTCCTTCCGACACAATCATCCTCAACTAATCGCTGCTCTAAAAATAAGTAGCTTTCGAATAATACATTACCAGCAAAAGAAAAACTCGCAAGTGAATGGTGGTGGGGAGCAAATTTAGTACATGCAAGTGGATTTCCGCAGTTCCCTCAAGATCTAAATCCTATCTAGGGGTAATCCAAGATATCGAGTGTGATATTACGATTGACCCTGCTGAGGACTCATTGGCAGGGTACGTTTTTTCAGGACAGGGAAGCGAGAACAAATCAAGAATAATGGTCCCTGACCAGATGAAAATCAGGAAAGGGAAAAGGAAAGAAAAATCTGGACAAATACCACATCGCGGACAGTCCTGCTATCTTTTATTCTTCCCCTAATTTTTTCTCCCTTCTGGAGATCTCGAGCAAAGTGCGAAGCTTTCCCGAAAATGGAAAAATAAGTAGGTCTTGTATCATGCAGTCTTTGCTGACCAGTCACAAGCTGAGGTACGGTGGTTTCGTTCTCTTATGAGACTAACGTTTTATATTTTTTGTTCGATTTTGTTTGAAGAGATATATAGATGGATAGATGTATACAGTTCTATTGTTTTGTATCTTTATTTCAGACTTTTCGCTCGTATTTTACTTGTTTATCTTTCTTTTTGCGTCTTTCATTTTTTTTTTTTTAAGATGGGATGTATTGCAGATAGGAAAACCAGCTGGAACGTTTTGTCAATGTTTGAGTGTGTGCCTAGCTGCACTCCGGTGTATTTAATGCGGATCTTTTTTTCTGATTTACTCTAGATCAAAGGCTTTGTGAATCAATAATCTATAAGTGAAAATCTAAGTCTTTATAAAAAAGACGTAAGTTTTATACAAAAATGTCTAAGATATCAGATATTAGAGAAATATATATCGGAAAAAAACTAAACTTTTATTTCTGAAATTGCTTTAGATATTCAACCAAATAGCAAAATTTTAAATAATTCATAAAACAAACTAAAATTATTTTAATGTATGATGAATTTTGAAAGTAAATTTTGAGTTTTAAAACACGTTCAATGTATATGTTGAAGTACTATTTCAGTTTTTATAAAATTACATTTTGTATGAGAGACAAGAAGAAGTTTTAAATTATTTTTGATAAGGATTCAAAATTACACTACGGTGTATTTAATATGGATTTTTTTTACTGATTTGCTTTAGATCAAAGGCTTTATGAATCGCTAATATATAAATGAAAATCTAAGTTTCTATAAAAGAGACGAAAGTGTTTCCAAGGTTTACATAAAAAATCTAAAACATCAGATATAAGAGAATGATATATCATAAAAAATTAAACTTATATTTATGAAAGTGTTTTTAAAATTCCGCTAAATATTAAAATTTTAAAGAATTCATAAAACAAACTAAAATTTTTTTAAAACGTGAAGAATTTTGTAAGTAAGTTTTAGTCTTAAAACACGTTCAATGTATATGTTGAAATATTATTTGAGTTCTTATAAGATGACTTTTTGAA
Organism: Caerostris darwini; assembly: GCA_021605075.1. NCBI lineage: Eukaryota > Metazoa > Arthropoda > Arachnida > Araneae > Araneidae > Caerostris > Caerostris darwini. The sequence goes on along the minus strand of BPLQ01007170.1, from coordinate 258,759 downwards.
TGCGAGGTAAGAAAATTTTTCGAATTTTTTTCAACAAAAATTTAAATGTGTATATAGAAAGAAAGATACAAAACCAACTCTTGGTAAAAGTTTGCATTTCAAAACGCTGCTATAATATTAAAAAGTAGTAAAAAATCTAATTACTGATTAGACAAATACAAATTAACGCTGAATCAAATTTTTTAATAGTTTATAAGAAAAATTATACATTTAAGAAAATAATTAAATTAAGAAAAAAATTATACCGATTTTTAATTTGATTTAATATGTTGAGTTTTCGAAATTTCTTAATACAAAATTGTTAAAGACAGTTTTTAAAACTGTAAAAACCATACAGTAAAAATTTCCCAACAAATTGTGCTAAATCCCTAACTTCTTGAGATATATTATTTGTACCCTTAACGAAAATATTAATTGATGGAATTAAAAAGTTGATATAAATAATATGTCTCAAAAATAAAATTTAAGTTTTAACTCGATGATAACTGACTCATTTCAGTTTTTGTCTGAGGATGATTACAGGAAAGTGCTTGTATACGAAGTATTAATTATTTATCACAGTAACAATAATACACATTAAAAAAATAAAATTGCCTTAATATAATGTATAATGTTTTGATTATATATATATGTGTGTGTGTGTGTGTGTGTGTTTATGTGCTCTCTGTGTTAATATAATAAAAATTATTTATGATTCCAGTGTCTATTTTTGAATTATTTTTTATAAATATTTAAACTCTTAAACACTGTATAATTTTTACACTTTTATTTTTGCAACATCTTATAAATAATTGCCATGAGTGAATAAAGGTAAAAATTGTGTTTTTTCACCAATAGATATTTTATAGAACGTATTTTAAAAATGTTTGAAGTGTTATATAATTGTAATTCAATAAATATATAGATTAAAGAATTAAAACTATTTTTAGTAAAGTATTTGGTAGAATGCATGTAGCAACAACTTTATAATATTAGGTCAGGGAAATTCTTTTCATTTTTATGGATTAAGTAATAACTACTTAAATGATTATTACTTTCTAGAGAGAAATTATGAAGTAAAAGCGTTTGTGTAAATAACGAAAGGAAATTTTTCTGCGATTAGGAAGTGTAAAATAGGAAGTCTTCCACAAAATGCAAAAAAAGTGCTGCAAAAGGTTTTCTTATGAGCTTCGAAAATTTAATGATACTGTACTGTTTAATTTATCCTCACATTGTAAAAAATGTGAATAAAATGTATGTAGATTTTCCTCGACTTAAATTCATGGATAAGAATATAAAAATATATGGATATGAACTGAATTTATTAAATGAGATTTAAGTAGCAACTTCAACTAACGCTAAAAGTTGATTGTTAATTGTCAATATTTATCATAATAAATATTTTGGGCATTGTTATAAATATAATATTTGAACATAATTTGCAATCAATAGTAAAGATTCGTAACACATAGAAATGTGCTATACTGAAAGTAGCAAATGCATGTCTTATATTTAGTCTTGTACTATTTATATACTAATTCCATACTTAAACACGTAGAATATAAGAATATATGCATAGGAACTGAATTTATTAAATGAGATTCAAGCAGCAACTGCAACTAGCGCTAAAAGTTAATTGTCCCAAAAAACTCAATCGATAGTATGCCCTAAAATAAGCACAAAAGGTAATTTTCTCTCCCGTAAAATAAAACAAAATTTTTATAAGAACGCAACAATAAAAAATTTAATGACATTCACAAGAAGCATCAGATTGGGAAATCCTAGAAGCCATCGTGCAAAACTTTGTGTCTACGCTTGAGCGCTTGCACTTTATAAATTAGATTAAAAGTGACAACTGGTTTTGGCTTTTTGGTACTCAAGTTTCTCACTTGTGCCCGAGTTGTCTTCTAGCGAGAAAGTTAAATAAAATTGTCGAGTTTAGTTGCTCCAGAAAAAAAAGGGAGCCTTAAGATGCGACGTAATTATTTTCATCACATGATGTAAATTTATCTTCATATATATTAATATAGTTTCGCTAATCTGTTTTGTAGCTCTTCTATTCAGAGGACTACAGAAAAGGGTCAGCGAAGCAATCAAGTATTTTATCTTCTGTGATTTGCGTTTAATCCACCTTGGTGTAGAAAACAATTTCATAACTCTTTTTAATTTTCTCCTGATCGTAGCAATTCCTGCTTTCACGCCAGTAACTTGCTGCACACTTCTTAATCTGTTGTAATTTCTTCTCCTCCACGTCGTCATTTTCATCATACCTCCATACAAATTAAAAAGGAATGTTTTTGCTGTTCCAATTAGTTCTGCGTCACAGGCTCCACTTATGAGTTTAGCATTCCAAAGGGGAGGGAGGAAGGGGTGAAAGAATGATAGAAAAATGACCATTTTTTTTAAGGCTCGTTTTTTTTCTCTCATTTTGATCCGCTTTATTCCCTCAAAATATGTGAATTTGTTAAATGAGATTCTGCTTTACGTAAGCCCTTTGTCCTACAAATAATTTGCAAGCATAAATAATTTTCTTTCTAATAATCTTTGTGTACAAATGAAAAAATATATTTAATGTTTCTAAAATATTGTAATTTGCAAGGAAGAAGTTGAAAAACTTATGAAATTAATTCAATTGAGTAAGGTAAAATATATTTTTATGGATATGTGTTAATTAACAAAATTTTTTAATGTTGATTACCATTCTGTTTTGAAAAATTGATTTAATAAACTGATACAAACTACAATTCCTGGAAGTTAAATATAAGTATATAGTTTTATAATGTTGATGTTGTAACATAATTTTATAATGTTGATTAGTATGCTGTTTTGAAAAATCTGTTTAATAAACTAATACAAACTACAATTCCTGGAATTTAAATATAAGTGCATTAAAATTTTATAAAAATATACATATATTTTTATTAATATTTATATAAAATTTATCCAGTTGAATTCGTTGTTTGTATCTTTAAAAATTTACTTTTATTTTAGATTCGTCTAAACCTTGGATTTCCATCGTATAATTAAATAATAATTTCTATCAAGATATGAAGCGTTTTAAAATTCAGAAATAAAACAATTTATATTTAATGTTGTGATATATCATTTCGCGAAATATCATTCGCGTTTGTTACTTACTATCTACTTTAATGTACATTAAAATCAAGAGTAATTCTTCATTGAGCTTTCTTGTTGCAGAATTTAATTATATATTTCTTTATAGAAGAATTAATTTTTTTTTATTAAACACATGAATATTAGGATAGAATCTGTGTAAATAAAGATGCGGGTAGATTATAATAGTTGTCTAATAGTTTTGAAATGTATACATTTGTACAAGCAGTCTAATACAAGTTGTCAGTTCTGAAATGTAAACATGTGTACAAAGTATGCAAGTGGTTTTGTAAAAAAAATATTTGTCAGGCTAATAGATTTCTTGTTTACTAGCGTTTTGTTGTTAGCTTCCGTTAGAATATTTCCCATAGTTAATAAAGAAGTCAGTGAAATAAATTTTATTAAATGGAATTATTATAAAAAGATTACAATCAAAATCATATTTACAGAAGAACTAAAGAAAAAATTATAGGAACAATTTTTATTAATCCTATGAAGAATTCTTTGAATTTCATTTCAAATAATTCACTTGCAGTCAGAAAAAATTTGAAAGTATTTAAGAAAGTTTTACTACAACTTTAAAATATCACAAGAAGTTTGTTGTTGAAGATAAAAATCTCATGACATTAAAATTTATTTTTTAAAGAATAGTACATTATAGTCAATTTATGTTTCTAAGCCTGAAATTTATCACATTCAAACTGTTAAATTATTGTTAACGATATAAGCAACTTTTTAGTGAGCTAACATTTATCTATAGTTATAATATTTGTGCACAAAAAGTTGGGTACTCCTGAAATATGTAAACTAACACTAAAATAAAATATTTTAGAGTATGAAATTCGTTACGAAAGAATTAAAACTTTAGCTTAATCCCCAGTGATTTCTATTACTTATTATTTTACCTCTATGTGCACATTTACGATTAACCCTTACCTGCCGAGGAAAACTTCGAGATGCGCTCTCCAGTGCCACCGTTTTTCATACAGGCGCGCGTAGTTATTGGAGGAAAAAAAGAGGTGCGTTTTGCAACATAAAAACTTTTTACTTTCACAGAAAAAATAAAATGTAAAAAAAAACAAAAATTCTAAATTTAAAGTATAGAATAACAGTGTAATAAAACAGATGTTAGAACTTATCTGCTGTGTGATATTTCCTAAAACAAGAATTCTTTATTGTTTCATATTGTAAAATATGATAGGAGAAATAACTATTTATTTAAAATGTCTAAACTAGTTTTTTAAAAACCAATTCACATAAACCAAAATCACATTCATTGCATTGATAGCTGGTTTCACGACGAAACAGAAGCGAAAGAAGAATAAAAAAAGCACGACCTACTCAATCAGAAAAAAAGCAAAAACTGCACAGCTATGACTCACCGTTTCAGAAACATTCCCTTTACCAATACCCTGTCCCTTTTCTCTGAAATAATAAACTCCTTTTCAAACATTGTCAAGGTCATTTTGTGGCATTCCTAGACCGTGGGAGCAGTTTTCTTTATAGCAACGCAATGCAAAGGATCGTACTTCGGAAAGGCGTATATATACGCCGGCGGCAGTGAACGCCTCGGTTGAGTGAGGCGTATATATACGCCGGCGGCAGTTAAGGGGTTAAATATGAAGATTTTACCTCGCTTATTGTCATATTTTCTTTAATGAATGTAAATTCCCATTTATGATTACTTATTAGACCGCTTCATTATTTTTTATATTAAACATTCACATGAAAAATAACAAGAGTAACAAAACAATTATATAGTATGAAATATTACGTAGAATGAGAAATCAAAACTGATAATTGGCAGACATCTAAATTGCTTGGAAAATGACTCATGAATACACTTTTTACTGGAAAAATGTTTCCAAAAGATAATTTGAGATAATAAAATTCCGGATAAATTTTTCTGATATTGAAAAATTTATCTAGATAAATCAAAATACATCAAAAACTGATCTAATCGCAATAATTCTAAGCTAATTCAGGTCTAAATGTTAAGAGGCATGGTCAATTATTTTATTTTTTTGACACATTTTTTAAAGCTGGCCTCGAATGTTCTAGTGCATAGCATGTTTCGTTTCTGCACTAGAAAATTGGGTTCGAAACCCGTCTAATAAAGCAAAACATAAAGTTTCGTTGTTTGTACCAGCGATGGAAACGGCAAGTCCATAGAAAAGAAAGTCGTTTTATTGGGTTCGAGGTGTTGAAAATAATCTGACATTTCCTGGTTTTGGAGAAATCAATTCAAATAGTATATAGCAAGTTATTTAATAGTGAATAAAAATAAATAAAGTTTTTAATTACAGCACAACCCATCTATAACAAGGCTCACCGAAGACAACTTTTAAACCCACTAGCCACGTTATTTTGAAGATAAAGTGATGAGCGAAGAAAGTAATACCTGCTGAATTAATATTGTAATGCAATTAAAATATTTCAGAATGCTACAGTTAAGAATGACCATATTAAAAGATAAAATAAAATGTAGAAAAATAAAAATATCTGTCCACTCAATTCCTTATTTTTTTATCACCATTTTATTCTATGTATTGAGCCTACATTTTTATAGCTGGATTTTATTTTCACATTGTTTATCTTGGAACAGTAAACGATACTCATTGCGCAGTCTTTTAAGAATTGTTCCTAGTAGCCTAATTGAAAATACAGTATTGTAATAAGCGATCTGAAATCCAAACAACGTAAAATTATGCATATTACCATTATTATTTCTAATTTTACTAATGTTAACCAAATACATCTAATGTGTATAACCACACATTTTTATTTAAGACAATTATTTGGAAAAGTAAGAATTTATTTTTGTTTCCTTGGAATTCATTTTTTATATATACGATTTAGCAGTGTAATGTAAAGATGAGTTTTCACCGGCTACAAAAATCCTATGTCACAGAACGCTAGCCAATCCGAAATCTAAACTACTGTATACTTCGGATTGGCTGGCATTCTAAAGGCTCGTTCCCACCGAGGCGAGAGACGTGAAGATGCAAGAGGCAAGCGACCAAATTTTTTCGACCCCTTCACAGCGAAATGTCAGAAATAGCATTACGCCTAGTGAAAAACCGCTTCGAGTTGAAAGTTGGGCAACTCCAAGTGGAGGACTGCAAACCGGTTTCAGGCGACCGCGGTGACGTCAAATTTTGGTCGCTTGCATCTTGTCGCCTTGGTGAGCACGAGCCTTAAAGCTTGGAATTTTATTTTGGGTGGATATTTATTTCAACAAATAAAAATAATTAAAATTATTTTGTTGTTCCAACCATGTCACTAGGTATTTGATATTGCACCTAATTAATTTACATTGTCTAGAATTTATTATAAAATATTGAGAAATGTTTTAGCCCGATTATTGATTTTATTCGATTTATTATTAAACACGTGTATTTAAAATGCTTTTCTGTATATATTATAAAAAGCAGAAAATTTTTACATTAGTTGATAGTTCTGTTTTGTGGGCATATTCGGATATAACAGTATCCTTGTTATTTTTTAACCCCATTATCGCACCGACTTATTTTATCAGATACATAAAAACAAATGTATAAAAATGCATGACATATAGGAATAAACAATGTCATAAATATATATTCCTTTATAACAGTTGTTCAACAGTTTAAACTTTTCTATTACAACATTCAAATAATTTAAAACAACAATAATTATTTCTTTATATTTACTTCAATTACGCGAAAGAATTGTAACATTTTCATCCAATACAAGTGATAATACATATTATTTAACAATAAATATTTGTTAATAAGGAATGTTAAATTTGTATTAACTTTATTTAAACTTATGTTAAAATTTCTCCTGAAAGGTCTCGACAGCACTAAGAGACGTGTCTCAAATCCGTATTCGTAAATTAATTGAATACAACGTTTAATACAGACTGCTTCACTGTTTAATTTGATTCAGATTATCTCAAGTCATGCAAATATGGCAATCAGAAATGTTTATCTCTCGGTGGCAATTATGCGACAGTTAATCCCCAAGCTTTCAACTAACATGTTTGCATACGATAGATACGATAGTGCAAATACCTTGGTTTTCAAAATCTGATTGATTCTTCTCTGCACCATTTAGGTAGAATAATATTGAAACAAAAAAGCTTTTACATAAACTTGAAACTGAACTAAATATTTTTTATTGAAGATATATTTTTTGCAATGGTAATTTGTTGTTTATTTTATACTTCTTAATTAAGATATTCTTTATTTGTTTTTGATTTAAACATAGGGAATTTAAATGTAGACAATTTATGAATGAATCGTCAAATAGAAGATTTTTAAAATAGTTCATGTTCATTTCATATCGCATATTCGCTTTATTTACCAAACTCACTGGATGGTTTTCATTTAATCGTAAGTTTCAAAGAATGATGCTTATATTCAAGGGTTATTGATTAATGCATAATATCAGAGATTATTTTCATGTATTACAAGCTACATATAGGTGCTAAGATCGAAATTTAAAAAATAAACTTGTATTATGTTGGTTTGATTTGATTTGACCTTTTTATCTTGATCTTTGGTTTGATATCTACTTATAAATTAATTGACGAACTCGAATACTAGAGAAAAAACACGATTTTGTAAATGTATCGTAGGCTAACATTATTTTATACATATAATACAGGATTTATAAATTTAGGTTTGATTTTTAATTTGTTTGCTGTGAGTTTAACTTTTATGATTAAAGTTGTTTCATATACATTATATAGAGTTTCTCTGATATGTACAATTATTATATTTTGAAGATGTTTAGTAACTATATGATTAAAATAAAACTAAAATAAACCTGAATTGCCAACTGCATGCAGTAAAACCGAACTTTTATTGAAAAAGGCCAAATACTAACATTAAATGGGATTTATAACGACTTATTTTGTTATAAAAATGGTCTTCCCGTTTGTTTTAAGTACCTCCTTGGACAATTTCTTTCAATAATACAAATTGATTCGCAAAGGGCTATTGAAAGATAACTTTTGGTTTTTATTCCTATATGATTATCAGTTATTTTAAAATTAATATGAATATTTTAAAACTACTTAATATTAAATAAATTATTTCATGCTGTAAAAAATATCTTGAATAAATATTTTACATCTTTATTAATTGATTTCAAATTAAAAATTATGAACTGACTACATTTTAAAACTAAAAATTTTTATTTATTTTTTTACAACTGAACTGGATAACAAGCATTTAAATGCTTATATATATATGGAGCTTTGAAACTTTACGAGATAAAATTAGTTCTAATTTTAATTATTCCGACGATACAATAATAAATTTACGTTTTATGACTGTTCTAAAATATTTTTATGCAAAATTAGCTAAACTAATTTGCATAACACAACATTATAAAAATTTCATAATATTGTAATTTCTACATATTTAATCCAAGACAAAGAAAGTGACACTAATTTTATTATATAAAATGAGAACACTATAAAAAAGAGATAATAATTACTATATAAAATTTTACTACAAAAACAATTTGGTAATTGTTACTAAAATGTTAAAATAATGTTTTATTGATTTATTACTTCAAGAGGTTTTTTTCGGAATTTGAAATAAAAAATATTCAAATCATGAGGTATTTAACGAATAAAAAATAAATGCTGCAAATGCATTAAAAAGGCTTTTATCAATACGTAATAGCAAATAATTTGTGTATTTCAGAAGTTTTTAAATTTTGTTTTTCTTACACTGATAAATACAATTTTTCTGAATTACTTGCCGCTCCTTTTCGGTATGTAATTAATAAATTCCGCACCTTATATTGCTTAATTAAACTTTAAATATAGCACCAAAGTTTTGTTTTTTTATTTAATTATTTTTTTTTTCGTAATTGATTATATTTATCCATTATAAAAACTTGAAAGTTTTTTTTTCGGTTTCAAAAAATTTTAATTACATTATATAGAATTATTTTGCAATTGTGAATATATTCAACTATTAAAAGTTTTCATTTTAATTAACAACTGTGTAACACACTGAGTTCTACTTTTGATGAATGACTTAAATTAATGTGATGTGATAATGTTAAAAAAAAATTGTGATATAATGGATTAAGTAAAAGTGATTTGTTTAAATATACATAGGATAAAACAAGTAGAATGTTGATGCTTTTCAGAATAGAAATTTCTACTTGTTTCGAGATATGAAACGAATGTTTTCGGCAATAAATTCTTTATTTTGAATACGTATTTTTCTTCAGAAATTTTCTTAAGTTTCTTTATTTTTTTAGTTTTGAATTTGTATTTATAATTTGCATTGGATGAGACTTGGAACATTCTGGTACATAACGTTTTGGGTTTCTAAACCAATGATACTCGGTTTGGTACACAACAGGGTATTGGAATCATATGTATAAAAGGAAAATTTTGTAGGCTGAGAAGTCTCCGTTGAGCTTCAAGAGGATAGGTTCAACGTCCAGATGTGGCCCTTGAAAATACTAGTTCTCCGTTGCTTTCTGTGGTGCATCAGAATCTGCTTCATATTTACTACCATTCTTCATATTTACTCCCTGAACTTATATTATACATAAAGATCATGCCTATTTTATATGTGTTGTTCAAATGAACCTAATAAATTTTATAGTGTAATAGATAACAATTTTTTTGTAATGAATATATAAATGGATCTTATAAAAATTATAAAATCGCTTGCAGTTGTTATGCGGGTACATGCCTAGAAAATCACTAAATTTAAAAAAAATTTGTATGCTTTTAAGATTGTTAAAATGTTGAAAATGTATATAAATAAATATTTCAAAGGGGGACCTACTATATCTATTTTTGTTATTTTTTAAGTATCGACTAGCTGCTAGTTTTTTTATTAGGATTTATGTTGTAACATTTTAGCTTATAAATATAATAATTATTGGTGAGGCAGAATATTTGTTAGAATGAGTATTGTGAAGTTTTATTTTGTATTAGTGACTTATAATCATTTTAAAATGAAAGAATTTTTATTTTATTTTATACATATATATTTCATAAAACTAAAAATAAAATTCGAAAGGTAAATAATTTTTTATTTTACCTTTCGAAAATTTAATGAATTATAATTTTTTTAAATTTATAATTAATTAGTTTATGTACACAAACACAAGTGAATGAGCACAAGTCTTATTGTAACTCTCAAAGTTAAACAAATATATCTTAGTAAATTTGAGAAGTATTTCAAAGTAGTAAAATACTGTAATATTATTATATTTAGGTAATATCAATAGAAATTCTAATAACCTTTATTAACCAATTTAATCAACTCAATAAAAAATATAACTCAGCACTTTATTTTAAATCTTCTTTAGAATATTTTAAATACAGCAACTTTGAAGATTTCGTTATTATGCATTTCCTTTTTCATGCCCATTGCGTGAACTCTCTATTATTATTTCTTAAATAAAAATATACGCAGTTCTACAGAATGAAAAATATTACAATCCGATATAAATGCATTACCAGAATTTGAAGATTTCTCTCTCCCAAACTGGAAAACGTTTTACTCGAAACAATTGCTACAAAAATTTTTGAAAACGGGGACGGAAATATTCGCATGTCTTTCTTCTAGTGAACAAGCGATAATGAAGCAGAATTTTTCCCAATTTTGAGTACTTTGAATTTTCATTTTCCTATATTTCAGCCATAATCATCCAGAATTCTTTAGCAGGCGCGATATTTGTTCTGGATTCAAGCTAGAAGAAAAATCAGGTGGCAAATTGCTTTTGTCGGAAGCCATGCTTCAGATTAAAACTCTTCCTTCATAATTGGATTTGTTCTGACAGTCGAGCTGTACCCACATGACGTCAGCTGACGCTTCCCGTCTGTCCGTTATTCTGCATCCATTCATTTGTTATCGCTCACAGGTTGCTGAAGATCCCGCCAAGATATACGAAACATCGCCAAAAAGTGAACTTTTTTTTGCTTCCATCAAGTACTTTTTCTGCCAGATGTTACAAATCAGCAACTTTTGACGCTGCAAAGTGTATATGATTTTCTTAAGAGTATTGTGGTTGAGTGAGATGGTTGAGTTTATAGAATAATTTGGTGGTAACACATTGATTGTTTAATTCTTTTTGTTGCTGATATTTCTTTATTATTATGCAGTATTATATCTGAACTTTTTATACAATTAAGGAATTGATGTTTGCAATTGAATTCTTTGTTTGTATATCTGTTATTCATTTCTTCAAAGAACTGCGAAATATTTCGCCGAATCCTTTAAGAAAGTTACTGATTAATTTTAACTGTTACATTCTCTAAATTACAACACAAAAAGTAGGCAAATCTGATATATTATACCCAAACATAACAAAATTAAAATATGGGTAGCATCGTTTAAACGGATGCACTTAACAAATTACATTACATATTTGAATTTATAAAACCATGAGAATGAAATTTATTTATTTATTCTTTAAAAAGAATTATTGGTTTTTTTTGTTCTCTTAGCACCGGTGTCAAAGAACAATAATGGTATCAGTCACAAATTTAAAAAAAAAAAAGTTATAATAGTTTATATAATCTTAGAAAATTTAGAGAATTCAGCCAAATTTAACAAATGTAATGCTTTTTTTAATACTCAAATTTCCCATTTTGATTCACTTTAGAGTGGAAATTAAAAACACAGTTTAAATCCTCCAAATAGCGTTATAACATTCAAGGTTAGAAAATTTAAACAATATGCTAACCAATTGAAAACTATATGTTGATTCTAATGATGCCTTAAAATAGGTTTTAAGAAGTAATCATAATATTTTAAAACTATTTATCTGATGGTCCCGTGAGGTTAATTTAATATCAAAACATTTTGCCTTTAAAAGTCATTTCAAATTTTAAACTCATTACTCAAAAACTCTCTAAACAATCTTTAAAAAAGAAAAACTCACCATTCTAAATAATTTTTTATATGGGAAAAAAAATCCAGACCTGTTAAAATAAAAAAAAAGTTCGCCATCTTTAAATTAACTCCTTCCCAAAACATTCACGGCCTAAAAATGACTTTTTCCAGAAACAAACTTGTGCGCCAAAATAGCGCAAAATTCCTCAACCGGGAAGACCATTTCAATTCATCATAACATGTCCGTTCCACTACAAAGGAAAAAAGAGCAAAAGGAAGAAAAAAAAAAATAATTCCTTCCCTTCTCCAATTTGTTTCTTTTCCCTGATTTAAGACCTTGAGGGGTGGCGGTCTATAGGAGGATAGGAAAGATGAGGTGTTGTTAATTACTGGGGAGCCTAGAGTCTTGGATTAAAGAACAATCACAGCACAGATTCTCTGCGCTCAGGGGCCTCGCGACGTTTTCTGTTACTGCTTCTTTTATATCGCTCTTAGCTTACTGTCCCTTTGTTCATCACACGTTCGGAAGTACTTTTTCGAGGACTATTCGAAGAAAAAGATTCCCCAGGACTTTTCTAACTGAAGTGTGGTCAAAAGGTGTTGGGAGGTTGTTGGAGTTTTTAGTCTGCTTTCCTGGGGTTTAAAGAATTCCCTTTTGAACCTTTTTATTCAATTTCTATTTACTTATTTCACTGACAGTTTTTATCGTGTGCTACAATATTTACAAAAATACAAAATTTAGGATGTTAAAGTTCTTTAAAATTTTGCTTTTAAAAAGTGCAATGAAGCTTTATTGCTTATATATTTTAACCAATAACCTGAACTAAAATATTTCATTCATTCAAACCAAACAGATTTTAACACTGGTATAATTTACATTAGGCATCTATCTAATAAACCTCCATAATTACAAGCTACTTCGATATTTTTTTTATAAAAAATTATAAAGTTATATATAGTGTTAATAAACATAAAAGCTTTGTATAACGAACGATATACTGTAATACACGTATTTACATGCTGAACCAATTTTCTTTGTGAACATTTTTAAGATTTATTTTTAAGTATCTTTTTTTTCTAAGTATACATATATATATATATATATATATCATCACCATCAAAGACCCTCGTATTCCACTTATACATGCCACGGATGACTGTCCGTGGCATGTAAAGCAAGCATAAGGGGGCGATGTTGCCTTCCGGGGAATTTTAGGCGCAATTTTCCAAATTTGTTTGTCGTGCTGGAGAACACCCAGAAATCTCCCATTAGGCAATATGAACATCGATGTTGAGAACTTCACAAATGTTATCTCATTTGTCATCGAGTCTCCACATTTCAGAAAATAATAATTCAAATGGACAACTCCTGAAAATTAAAACCAGAGCCCTACTACACGCTAATTTGAGATATAATTTCCATTTAGCATTTGATTTGTAAATGATCTTTTAGTGTTTTCACAGAGTATCTCCCTCTGTATACTTTTAAACAAAATGTTATACTCGTTTTTAATTATTCTATCTTTCTCATTATCTTTGTTGTATTTATTAAACGAAATGCATTTTCAATTAATTTGCCATACTATATTCTTTAATTTGTTGACAATTGTGAAAAAATTTGTGTAAATAAAACTTTTTTTACGTGAAGTTTTCAGATCAATAGCCTTTCTTCAACTTTGCAAATTTTGAAACACATATTTTACAATAAATTAGCGAAAATTTGTAATTTGTTTTGAAATTCATTGCAAGAAAAGCGTACATAACATGTGTAAATTTGCAGTGATTTATTTTCAAAGGTACTCTAGACATTTGAAACTTTGGCATTTGGTACGAGTATAATAAATGTATATAAAATAAATATTACTTTGTACGCTTTGAAGAAGTATTTCTATTAATAATTTCATTTATAAAAGCTAATATTGAGTTTATTAAATCCTACCACTCATATTTAAAGCAAATTATTATGTCATGGAAATTATCTTTTATGCATCATTCGACTAACTATACTTGTATGGAATTAATATTTCTTTTATTTATATTATTTCATTTTTTTTGTTGTTCAAAACAATTATGCCTGTATAAAGTTGCCAGTTGTGCCATAAGATGCTTAAAAATGAATTTGCAATGATCAGCCAAGTATTCTCCTACATTCTAATATGGTGATTAAAGATTCTGAGATACATAATGTGTTAGTCCCTCAAATAATGATACCACGACTCAGCAATTATCATACTCCTCTCAACCTTTAATTACAAATGAGCATAAAAGAGATTAATAAAAAATATAGATGATGAAATGATTAAAATATTTATATGGTAGTAGCTTATCAATATTACAAAAATCATGGTTTCTAAACAATTTAAAAGTCTTTGAATAAGCAAGCTTTGAATTTGCAAGGCCATCGGATTTGTGAGTAATCAGACATTAAATCCTTATAATTTTGTATATATACATATTTAGTTATTGCTTTTTACAGTGAGTGATTGACTTATCGTATCAGTATGTAAGCAAATGTTTTAATACATTTAAATAAATTAGAAAAAATTTTAAACATATAAAACATGTAATAACATTATACACAAAAATGCAATATGATTTAAATTATCATTATACTGATTTGACCTTCATTTTTATTGGAGGTGGTCTACAGTTAAATTTCATTAATTTACTATTTCTAAAAGTCATTGTTTTTCTTTCACATCACTTAATTAAATTGGACAATGCTTGGTACTTCTAACAACATTTATTCATTACTTATCGTATCAGTGTGTAAGCAAATGTTTTAATACATTTAAATAAATTAGAAAAAATTTTAAACATATAAAACATGTAATAACATTACACACAAAAATGCAATATGATTTAAATTATCATTATACTGAAAATTGGAGGTGGTCTACAGTTTTAAACTATTTCTAAAAGTCATTGTTTTCTTTCACATCTCTTAATTAACATTTTTATTCATTACATGTTTTAATACATTTAAATAAATTAGATTTAAACATTATCATTATACTGATTTGACCTTCATTTTTATTGGAGGTGGTCTACAGTTAAATATCATTAATTTACTATTTCTAAAAGTCATTGTTTTTCGTTCACATCTCTTAATTAAATTGGACAATGCTTGGTACTTCTAACAACATTTATTCAATATTTATTTTTATTCACTATTTTACATGTATCAAGTAGTAATTTTCTTGAATGCAACAAAGTATTGATACAAAGTTTGATAATTTCAATCAATGTCACAGGTAATAACAAACTTGAAAATTATTTATCGAGATTCCTGAACCTGTATTTCTTATTTAATTTCCCCTCAAAACTGCCAAATGTTGTTAATTATGGAAGATAAAACTTCTGGGTACGAGATAATTCTGTTAATCTCCCTGTGAAGTAAAAGTTACTACTTTTCTTCGAAAACGAAATTTGAAAAAAAGAAAAAAAAAAAATCCCCCCCTACGAGTTGAAATTTATTATGAATCTGGGGAGTTGAAGAGAAAATGTCTTGGAAAATAACCTCATCCAACATTGACCGCAAAATCCCTTCCCCCCATTTTCTGCAATTACGAGCTCTTTAACAAAAGCACGGGGGTATTAACTTAATCCTGGTGGATTGACCGAAGCAGAAACTAGGATTAAGTGAACACGGCGCGTCCAATTTTGCTTCCCCAAGACTAATTTTTCTGGGAGGTAGTGATTGAAATTAAATTAGTCATGACGAAAATCTAGACTTGTAATCATTGTTGTAATCATCGGAAGAACAAGCAGAAAACACTGGGCAACTTTTAAAAGGGTCATATTAATTTTTAAACAAGTTATTCTATGTAATTAGAACTCATAACATTGATCTGGTGTTCAGAAAAGACCCTTTTAGTTTGAAATATTGATTTTCCCAGTACATTCTATTAGTTGCTTGTCAGTAATACGGCAAGCAGTTAATAAAAGAAAGACTCCATTCTCCCCCGGTTTGGATATTCTTTAAAAGATTTTATCACAAGTTAATGAAAATTTTGACAAAGATAGGGCTTAAAAGTAAATATGACAGGGAAAGAAAAATGTTTTAAAATAAACTTTTGGGATAAGTTTTATTTTTTATCCATATAAAATCATGTATTCTGGTTTGAAAGTTTTTGAGATTGATAATTTAACAATGTGGGGCTTTTTGATTTTGTAGAAACTTTGTAAAGTGCTTTGAATTCTTTGATACACATTAAAAAAACCATTAAAAAATAAACTAATTAAACGGTTAGCTTTGATGTTATTAGTTTTTTTCTGCGTTATTTTTGAATGACAAAATAAATGATTTCTAATTTTTTTAATGATATAAATGATTTTTGTTTTAAATTTTATTTCATGGTATGCTAGCAAATTTATGGTGGAATTTTTTTAAGTGATTAAAAGGAATCTTTAAAAAAATAACTGAGCAGAAAACGGGAAATCATGTCTCTATGCCTTAATTAATAATTATTTGCTAATTTTAGTCTAAAGCATTAGTAAATGCTGACATTAAAAATATAGATTTTTAGGTTATTACAACTTTTTCGTGTATTTTATTTTGAAAGCTTTTTATATTGATAATACAACAATGTGGGGCCTTTTGATTTTAAAGAAACTTTGTAAAGTGCTTTGAATTCTTTGATACACATTAAAAAACCATTAAAAAGTAAACGAATTAAATGGTATAGTAGCTTTGATGTTATTAGTTTTTTTCTGTATTATTTGTGAATGACAAAATAAATATTTTCTCGTTTTTTTAATGACATAAATGTTTTTTTTTTTTTTTTAAATTTTATTTCATGATATTCTGTTAAAACTATAGTTGAATGTTTTTAAATTATTAAAAGGATTCTTTAAAAAAATAATTAAGCAGAAAATGTGAAATCATGTTTTTATGCTTCAATTGATAGTTATTTACTTATTATAGTCTATAGTATTAGTATGTGTTATGTGAAAAGTCTTGACATTGATAATATAACAATGTGGGGCTTTATGATTTTAAAGGAACTTTGTAAAGGGCTTTAAATTCTTTGATACATATTAGAAAATAAACGAATTAAACGGTATAGTAGCTTTGAACTTATTAGTTTTTTTCTCTGTATTATTTGTAAATGACTAAATAAATGATTTCTAATTTTTTTAATGATATAAATGTTTTTTTATTTTTTATTTCATAATATGCTAGTAAAATTATGGTGGAATTGTTTTAAATGATTAAAAGTAATCTTTAAAAAAAATAATTGATCAGAAAATGTGGAATCATTTTTCTATGATTTAATTGATAATTATTTGCTTATTATTGTCTAAAGGTTTAGCAAATGCTAACATTAAAAATTATATAATAACATTAAAATTTATAGTTTTTTACACGCTTATTTAAATTTTTATTTCTAAGTAACTTTCTCCTTTGCTCTATTGCAGAATTATTTTACAAAGCTTTGCAAATACATTGTATTAAGTACGAAGTTCTCCATATATTTTTCATTTTTATAGATATTATACGTTTAAAGAATTTAATTCTTATTAAAATTCTTTATTCATAAGTTTAGTATTTAATATTAGTATTTAATCTTTCCCTTTTTTGTACAAAATTAGTTGAAAAATATTTTTTACTATCAAAGGTGTTGACTTATGTATTTGTTTATTTTTAAACTAATAATTGAATTTAATAATTAACAAGCCCTTTTTAATGAATTTAAAAATTAGTCAACTAATATTATTCATAACCTTTCAAGGCTAGCTAATATAGTAATTATTTCTTGAATTAAAATATTTACGAGAAATTAAAATATATATTTAGTCAGATACCTTTCATATACCTAAACAAAAACATTACTTTTATAATTGATAATATTAGTTAAAAATACATACTGTTACAAATTATTTTTCATTATATAAAGATTTGTTAAAAAGCTTTTAACATTAAAAACATATTTCGAAAAGAAATTTTCCATAAAAATAATTTAGTAAATAATTCTTGAAACCAATAATAAGATTATTGAAAACTATTATAATATTTCCTATTTTGAAAGCCTGATTTTACATTTTTTTTGCCAATAGGGGTAAAAATGAGAAATTTACAAATAGAGTTAATTCAAGAACGTAAAAATATATTAAACAACTTACAATCTATTTTCCAAAAATTCATAATTATAAAAAGTTTATATTAAACAAGTACATTTTTTACCTTAGTTGCCTTAGGCATGAAACTACCTTACTAATTAAGAAACTTCCAGGTTCAGGATCATCAGTGTAAGCGATTACATGCGTCCGCAATATCACTATTGAAGTGATAAAGTCGGAAAAAAATTATCTTCCTGAATTGTTTGCCTTTAGGAATAACTCAAAAAAGAAGTAAATGTTTAGCATAAATCAATATGATACTAGATGATTAAAAAATGTGTTGATACTTAAATTTCTAAAATCAAACTTTTTATTTAATTTTTTAAGGCTAGTAGAGATGACATGTTATTTCAGAATTTACATAATATATTTTCTAAAAAAGTGTAAACCTTTAAATAACCGAATTAATTTATTTTTAAGATGTTCACTTTTTTAGCTTATCTTAGAATAATTTTAGCATTTTATAGCTAATTTTTAATTTATCCTAGAATAATTTTAGTAATTAATAGCTTATTTTTAGTTTATCCTATAATAATTTTAATATCTAATAGCTAGTTTTTTGTTTATCTTAGAATAATTTTAGTATTTAATAGCTAGTTTTTAATTATATTGTCTAAAGGCTTAAAACATCAAATAAAATCAATTATTGTGAAGTGAATTAATTTCCTTCAAATAAAGTTTTAATCCAACAAATATAAACTACACTACTATTACAACTTAATTTAAGTTAAATAAATAAAATCTTCTAAATTTTGGAAGTCATTTCAAAATACCGATTTTTAAGTTTATGAAAACACCATCTTTATCCACTTCGATAAGAAATTTTGAACATACTTAGTTTATTTATCTATTAAAAATGATTTTGTAAAACTCCGTGTTATTTCAGTATTTATATAACATATTTTTTTTTAAATTTTAAACCTTTAAATAAAGCGATTAATTTATTTTTATGATATTCTCTGTTTAGTTGTTTCAGAGCTAATTTTTAATTATGTTGTCTAAAATCTTAAAACATCAAATAAAATCTATTATTGAGAAGTGAATTAACTTCCTTCAAATAAAGTTTTAATCCAACAAATATAAACTACACTACTATTACAACTTAATTTAAGTTAAAAAATAAAATCTTCTAAATTTTGGAAGTCCTTTCAAAATACCGATTTTTAAGTTTATGAAAACACTATCTTTATCCACTTCGATAAGAAATTTTAAACATACTTAGTTTATTTATCTATTCAAAATGATTTTGTAAAACTTCATCTTTATTTATGTTATGTACTGAGGGAATTAAATTGGCAGAAAATGTTTCGAATATGTATACCACAATTTTACTTTCTGCATGATAATGAAATGCTGCTTTCATCAATAGATCGCTTCATTTAATAACATAGTTTTACCACAACTGGAAATAGATCGTTCAATCCTCTCCATTTTCAGATATTTCAAAACACAGTCATTACTACTACTTCGGTTATAGCTTACCTCCGTTTTATTTTCGAATCAGGCATACGAAATGGACGAGGCAGAATCAATTTGCTAGTCCATTATAAAATCAAAACTCCCAATTTTGCAACCACGTAACAGAGGAATTTTGCAAATATCGATGAGTTAAGGATTAATCTATTAAATGTTTGGGAACGAACAGATGTGGAACAGAGTGGACTCATCTTTGTACTTAGAAATCAGCTCTTATTACGTTCGAAGCAATTAATTTTTCTATCTGGTCAATTAAAAGAAAGCCCAAGGAGTTGATATTGACGTTAAATTCCTTCGACTTCGAATAATCAATGCGTTAGCATGCATTTAAAGGGAAAAGAAGTAAGAATCGCTTTTATTAAGTTTATTAACACGTCGATGGTACTAAATGCTTGCATATTAATTCGACTGATGATTCTCTGCTTACATTATGCTTCCAGTAATAAGGAACATTTATTGATCATTTAAGAATAAGGTAATTGTTTTGACTTATATTTCAAAAGTAAGAATAAAATAATAGTTTATTACTCCTCAAAGCAACAAAGAGTATTCAAGAGATTTTTCTATTTTCAGCTATCTTGCAAGAATTTTCTTATGAATCCATTTTCAAGTTAATATATTTTCTAAGTGAATTTAAATTTCGAAGTTCAAAGATGGAAATACTTAAGAAAATATTAATTCATCTTTTATATCTTTTGTCTTCACAACCTAATTGAAATTCCCTACCAAAAACGCTTTACGGCGCTTTACGCCAAACGCTTTACGGCAGAGTACTTTAAATTTACCATATAAGTAAATCCATTTGAATTGTTTTCAAAATTATGTGAAAGTGTTTTTGATTAATTAACCCTATAGCAAACGTTTAATTACTATAATTTAGTTAAAAATACACAATTATAAAACATTTTCTTCAAAATAATTAATATATATGTGTATATTGCTATCTACTTTTATACAATCGTTCGATTTAATGATTAGGGAAAAGAAATGAACCATTAGATATTCTTAAATTGTTTAAATTATTATATAATACAGAATGAAAATATATAATTTCATTCTTGTATCATTCCATCACACATTCTATAAAAAATATGACGATTGTAATTGCAATAATCATCTGATTATTTTTTCAATTAGGACAGTTTCAAAACGCTGTATACTTCAAAAACTAACGAAAGAATAAGTTAAGATTTGTATAAATTAGGTCTTTACAGATTAGGAGATAAAGGCAAGATCTAAGCCTAATATTTTTAGATAAAAGATATAATTTAAAAGAAAACCATTCTTAACAGATAGAAAAAAGGCTGTACTTGAAAGAACACTTATTTACATACGTATAAAGGACGCATTTTCAAAGAAATTTTGACATTAACGAAAACTAGGGAGTCGAAAAAATAATTAAAGGCGATTAATTACGAATATAAAATTTATTAATCGCAAAACTGTATCATAAATAAAATGATTATCTCATTTAGGAGACCATTTTAAATTATGACCTAATAACAAGGCAGAAATTGATGAAAATATATAAGAACATAACTTACAAGCACAACATTTATCACTCAGCCATTCATTTAATTTTTTTCAGGCCTTTCTGTCATTTATCATATATATCAAAGATGATGTACTATGTACGAGTGTTTTTATTTTATCAGGCTAAAAGAATTCTTATTTAAAAATTAATTTTATCTATTTTATTATTTTTTAATATGTTCTTTAGTTCCTAAATCATTTCTTTTATTCGAATTTTTGAAAATTTAATATATCTCTATTTATATACTTAGAAAAAGAGAACTAAAAATTAACACATTTTATAAAATGTATTTACACTGGCGGAAAATAAATCCCAACATCAAGAAAGAGTTGTGCTAAATAAACGAAATTTGAGAGGTGTGTTTGCACATCTGAAATATACCGTCTATTAAAATTTCGTGCTAGATGAATAAGAGTAACGCTTGTAAGTTTATTATGAACCTTTCTAATTGGGGTTTGCTAGCTATATTTGAGTTGACGAATAGAGCAGTATCAGCAGCTTAATGAGTTTGAACAAGTTTGTTAAACAGGGCTACTGGAAGATGGATTTGGTTTTTTGCAATATTGCAGAAAAACTTCGCGGGGATGTATGAATTGTGCATGAATGTGGTAACAGAGTTTACGCGAAGATACAGTCTCAAGAAGACCGGGATCTGGCCATACATGGTCTACTAATGAAAGGGACGACCGCCGTATTCGCTGCATGGGTGTAGCGCATGGTAGTGCATCTATAGCATAAATTCGAGCTTCCGTTAGTATAAAGAACAATAATAAATCGATTACTTGAGGAACACCTCCGAACACTGTAGAGTTCATGTCACGAACCCCTAATCACAATCACCCAACGTGCTCTATATTGTGTCAACATGTTGACTTCGCCAGATCTTTCACTCATCGAGCACGTATGGGACATTATTGGTTGACAAATCCAGCTTCCTCCACATCAGCACGGCCAGTTGCTAATTTGACTAACGAAATGCAACGGACATGGAAATCTCTCCCACAAAATGATATAATGATAATACGCTACAATGCATGCGCGTTTGCGGGTTTGCGTTCAAAATCGTGGATTAAAGTATTATCGGTTATTAAAGTACTACAATTTCACATATGAAATGGCACTTGCACATACTTTAAATTGTGACTTTAATCTTTGAAATGTGACTTTTGAAATGTTATGCCTAAATTTCCTTCCTCTTAATTATTTTTTTTTTTTTTTTATTTGGATTTCATTTTCCACCAACGTATATATTAAAATTGTAAAAAATTTGCCAGAAATTAGCTTATTTAAAAAGTTACTTTCAATGAAAAAGCACCATGATAAATATATATTTAAAAACATTTATTCGTCTTTTTACATATTTTAACTTATCATTAAGTTAAAATATGTAAAAAGTTCTTATAAGTTAAGCAATAATGCTTATCTTTAGATATCTGTATAATAAAATTTAAAAAATCCCTTAAAATTTAATGTCATTTTACATAGATAATATTTATAATATACATATATATTCTAGCATAGATTAAATATAGTGTTAAACAAGCGCAACTATTTACTTAATAATTTAGAATATAAAAACAAAAATATGGTTTTTTTAAATTGTGTATAATTTTTTATGAAAATTTTTACACGAATAATTCGATTGCTACCTGGCATTCACCTGGCTATTTAAAATTATTAATTTTTAATATTTTTAACATATTTCCTTTCAATACGCCAACATTTTGGAAATAAGAATTCAAGTAGAAGCACCATGGAAATGATTTCATGATATTATATGCACATGCTCCACTCTTTTGGATCTTTATGAACACATGGTGTGTAAACATTCCTTTGGCAAACTACTACAAGTCAATATTTAAAGGTACTCTCTCCTAAATATTTCTGTTGCTAGATTTTTAAATGCATTTGAATTCGCTTGGAGATATTTTCAACATCGAGCATATTTCGTGCAGTTCTTTGAATTAAATATTTTCTATCCAAAAGGCGGTTGTTGAAAATCACTTGAGTTTTGCTCTACAAGATGTTTTGGAGTAAAGGTTAATAAAAGTTTATTATATATCATTATTACGGTCCTATTCATAAATAAATGCTTTATATAACATTCTAATTTTTAAATCAGAAATAAGAAATAACGCTGTGTTTCATAAACATAAAACATATGGTTAAAGAAAATTTATAACAGGAATATAAATTTTTTCAAGAATAGCCCAATTATATGAGATATAAAAAAAAGATTAATTTTTAAATGAAATATGTCCAAAGGCAAAATCAAATATTTTCACAGAAAGTAACTTATTATCAGACAAATAGAATTCTTGAAATTCATTTTTATTTTTGAACTAACTGGTATTTAATTTAATTAAAATTAAAGTGCGAATAAATAATAATAAATAAATTTAATAACTAAATCATATTTTCAGAGAACCATACAGTATCTTCCATCTTCTTTATAGCATGTTCATATCAAGCAAAGCATACAAGTTTATGTTTATGTTAATATTAATGATATAGTTTTATTACGGAAAGCAAAGCCTTATTAATATATTTATAAATTTTTAAGTATTATTCTTAGATCATAAAATATAACTTATTAGTCACATCTAAAAAACAATTCAGATAAACCCTATTTGTGCAGTATTTTCATTTACACTTGTAAACACAGCGGCGTACACTAAAATATTCTCAAGCCTAGAAGTATCTATGTTGAAAGTACTATCAATTTAAGATTAATATAAGAAATTATTATAAAAATAGAAGAAATGAATTGTTCAGTAAACGAGAACAGATAATTCACTTAAACATTTTAACAGAAAGAAAAATTAAAGTATAGAGAAATTATCCCATGTGCGAAGTGACTGGACCTTCGAATATGCCATCAAGCTGTCTGAAGCACAGGAGGATGAAATTTATAGTGCTAGGCTTGCAGCATATTTTCCATTGTGAGTGGTTATATTGATTAGTGGGGGGATACGAATACTACTGTGCTGCGTTTTCTAGGGAACCAATTCTGCTTTTCTACCATTTCCGAACTACAGACACTAATTGAAATTCCAGTCTTCAAGTGTCGTCTGCAGCTATCTTTTCGTAAATGATAATTATCTTCACTTCTTACTATATTTTCTTCGTATTTCTACCGTCGCAATTATTTGAGGTTCTACATCTGATTTAAGATGGAAATAATTCACTTACAGTAGTTACGTCTGCGTTGTTATATGTCATGATAAATGCTAGAGATAGAGATTTGTATAAATGTTCTTGTGTCTTTATATTACTTTAGCAAAACCAAAATATTATTATCCATTAATATCAGTATTTATGTATGTGTTTCTTTCAAAGCGAAACAGATTAATAATGTTATATAAGAAGTAATAAAAAGAGAGAAAATCTTTATATATCATATAATAGAGAAGTATCAAAACACATGGAATATAAAGTGTAAGTAGCGTTGAATAAAATTGCTCGGAAATAATAAGAACAGTCAAAAGACAATTAAAATAAATAGAAAATTAAATTATAAAAAAAAGTATAATATATTTGCTGTGATTTCAAAATTATTTTTACATTATATAAGTTGTTTAACATATTATAAATCTCTTAAAATTGGCGGCTTTAAAGCTTTTAAGGAAAAGGCAAAAAGCTTTGTACCCAAATTAAATGATAAGTTAATTTATCGATAAATGTATTGATAACAATATCTAAAGGTTTATATTTTCTTCATTTCCACCATTTAAATACATTCTACACACACACACACACACATATATATATATATCATTTAGATTTCTAGACTTCATAGAACATTAGAAATCAACAAGAAAAACTGCACAAACTGACAAAGAAATACTTTTACAATTTTATCAGGAAAATACCCAAATTATATTTCTTAACACATATGAACTTTTTAAAAAGATTGTAACATCCAGTTTTGCTCAAAATAAAACTTTTAAAGTTTTAACCATTTTACTTAAATGTAATATGAAGTTGGGAGATATACTCAACTCTAACGCAACTATTTCGTCTGCTGTGAAACAAGTAAAAACGATTTCTTACTCAAAAATGTTATTTATTATTCTCTTGCACAGAAAAATTAAAATACTTTCCATAACATATGGAACTTTCTCAATATTAAATGTTAAACAATGTATAGCTTAAAGGAAGGTTAATTTAACTATATCAAGGATATTTTCGCTTGCTTGCACATTTGTTGTATTCTAAGAAAGTAGAAGGGCTTTGAAGACAAAATATTTTTCATTTAATACAAATAATGCAAATTAGCATATACTTGCGCAACAATTTTTGGAAATATTTCCATTTAATTTTACAATTAAGGAAAATGAAGATTTATATCTTTCTTGATTGTAAGCATTTTAAATTGATTAAACACTTAAACTATATATATATTACATTTGAATAAATTTTATTAATTTAAGAAATCTATTTTAAGCTAAAATTAGCACTTTTGTTATACAGAAATAGAAATATTTCCTACAATTTTTGGAAATATTTCTATTTAATTTTCTAATTAAGAAAAATGAAGGTTTATATCTTACTTTATTGTAAGCATTTTTAAAAGATTAAACATTTAATCTATATATCAAATTGCATTTGAATATAATTTAATGATTTAAGAAACCCGTTTTAAACTAAAATTGACACTTTTGTGTAACGGAAATGGAAATATTTCCAACAATTTTTGGAAATACTTCCATTTAATTTCGTAATGAAAGAAAATGAAGATTTATATATTTCTTTATTGTAAGCATTTTTAAAAGATTAAACATTTAAACTATATATCTAATTGTATTTCAATACATTTTATTGATTAAAGAAACCAGTTAAAAGCTAAAATTGACACTTTTGTATAACGGAAATGAAAATATTTCCTACAATGTTTGGAAATATTTCCTTTTAGTTTTGTAATTTAGGAAAGTGAAGATTTATATCTTTCTTTAATGTAAGCATTATTAAAAGATTAAACATTTAAACTATGTATCTAATTGCATTTGAGTACATTTTATTGGTTTAAGAAAAATGTTTTAAACTAAAATTGACACTTTTGTATAACGATTTTAAAAATGCGAAAATTCTATTGATTCTACTATAGTAAGTGTGAATTATTAATAAATTTTAAGGAATTTTGCGTTTGCAGTATTTATTTTTCATAATGAATAGCGACGGAGCTTCATTAATATATTTGACGACCCACTCTAAATAATAAATAGATTGATTGGATTTGCTGAAGAAAGCCATGTAATATCCTTGAACTCATTGCTGTATAAATAATAATAATTTATATGACCAAAATCATGACAAGAAAAAATAGCTTCAAAGTAAAAATGAAGGGTACGCCATTTAAAAAATTAAATTCAGACGTGATGTTCATTTTATTAGTCTATTAACTGCGGTACTTGAGTGAGATCCTTCGCAAAATGTTGGACGGACGCCTAAGATGCGTACATCAAGAAAGCCGTAAAGAATATTTAAGTGCGATTTGGAAGCAAAAACAGAAAAAAAATCGAGCTTTAAACCCATTACGTAGCTCGTAGAAATCGCTGAACTACATCCATTTTAAAAGTTAGAAATAACACTCAGACAATTAGGAACAAGAATAATAACTAACAATAATGTTTTACACACTTGCGGATGCAATATTTTTTTGTACGATCCATGCGTACTGGGTTTTCAACCGAAATCTAATTTTGGCTGCCAAACAATATGGAGGATTTTCATTTTTAGGAGAAAGAATACTACAGCAGGGGGAAGGTAGGACATTCGTGTGTATTATTTATACCTTCCATGCTTAAATTTTTCGGTATTAAACAGAAAGAATCTTGGCGAGAAAAGACAATTACATTGGCGTCGTATTAGTGAAAGTCTCTTACGGACTCAAGGTTCAAATGCTAAGGCGATTACATGTAATGCTGGCAAGGGAAAGCTATAGGGACGATACCGATAGTCGTTTTTATTGCTGTAATTTGTTTTTGGTGTTTTTATTTTTTCTCGCTAGATAATCTTATAAGTGGTTTTCAAGGTGTGTTTCGTAGACTCTGTATAGGAAATAGAATTGGCTGCTCG
The DNA here is from genome assembly GCA_021605075.1 of Caerostris darwini. Taxonomy (NCBI): domain Eukaryota; kingdom Metazoa; phylum Arthropoda; class Arachnida; order Araneae; family Araneidae; genus Caerostris; species Caerostris darwini. The sequence continues at coordinate 231,591 of BPLQ01007170.1, read as the reverse complement.
AAGTAAAACCTTCCCAGCTTCTTTTCTTCTTTTTTTCGTTACTCACCAAACTAGGGAAAATGGAAAAGCTCCGCCAAAGTTCTAGGTTTTACGAGTGATGCTTCACCAAGCTTTTCGGATGCTCACATCAGCTAATGAAATGTGATTTGAAAGATTTTCATTTCTCTACCTTAATTATATCGCAGAACAAAACTTATAATTATGTCCGTAACTCTATGTCAACAATAAGTAATAAGCTATATTAAAGTAATTAATATAATGCATATTTCAATTTTTTCAAATCTCACTGTTATGTTATAAAATCATTTTTTCTCAAAAATTTTATTCAAAAATTACTTTTCTTCTTTCTTAGCATATACATCAAATTTCATTTCTTAAATCTTTTCGTATGAAAAGCATACTTATATTAAGTTATTCCATTTTTTTCTGTAATACTTGATTTTACTATTGTGAATATTTTTAAATTTTTGTGAATTATTGTCAAAAATTTGCTATTTATAATATACTGTTGTTGCTAATTATAATATACTTTTGTTGCTAATTATAATATACTGTTGTTGCTAATTATAATATACTGTTGTTGCTAATTTTAATATATTGTTGTTGCTAATTATAATATATAAACGGATTACTCTGAGTAGCTGTACAATTTTTTTCCTAAATGTAAAATTCATGACCGTGAGAATCACTTTTTTTAAGGAAATAATATCCGTATGAAATATCTATATAAATAATGTAAAAATTATTATATTATTTACATATATTGACAAATATGTTAAAAATCATCATGTTTCAAATTTTTTTAAATTATAATTTCGCATTATAGATATTATTATGCATTGATCTCACAGAATTATTCTACAAATATAAATTGTTGCATGTTATTAATCTTTTTGTGAATTTAATTTAAAATCTATCCTCATTGCATAATTCTAAAGTATTTTATCAATATTCTTGTTACATTCTACAACATCAATTATGTAACATTTAATGAGGACATCAATAATGTAACATTTACTAATAACATCAATAATGTAATATTTAATAATAATATCAATAATGTAATATTCTGCAACATCATTAATCAGTGCATTTTGTGTAATATATAATTTTTAACATATATGAAATTAAATTATTCTGCATTGAATTAAATTTTATTTAGAAAATCTGACAATATTTCATTAATTAATTCCATCTAGGAGTTTACTCTAAGAAAATAAGGAAGGAAACGATGTGTAAATAATAACTCTACCATATTGTTTATTCACTAACTCTTTTGGTTTTTCATGTACTTTAAAAGAAGACAAATTTGTTGATTTTTGCCGGGGGTGGTTTTGCTAATTCTGGATTAATCTTTCCGCTCTCCGTTCACTTATTGGACGCTAAAAATGAAAAGCCTGAATCTATTGGATCCGACTTAACAGCTGTTAATGTCATACTTGTGCATCCTGGTAACATCTCATTAGCAAACTAATATGTCATATCGTTTTCCTAATGGCCGTTATCGAAATTCAATATTTCTCTACTTACAAAATAAGTGAAAAAATTGTCACTCGACCACAGTATTTCGGCGGCCGAGTTAAAAAAAACCGAGATCAAGTATACAGATAGTATTTTTAACCTTTTTATTATTTTATGGGGTTTTATATGTGCATGTATATGCAAATCTTTGGACAGGAAGGAATTTGTTTAATATTGCGATTATTTTGCTGTTTAAAGTTACGTACAGTTTGTTTTAATTCGATCCACAAAATTAATTACCAAAATATTTTATATCGTGATAATTATCCACTGTTTATGACTGGTAATTATTATAAAATAAGAACATAAAATGAATTATTTTTGAAGGACTTGCGCGACTTGGTTAATAAACCGAGAAGTGTTTGACGTCAAACATAATTCAAAACATTGGAATGTTTTATAATGTAAAATAAATAATTAAATTTTGTTTATAACAAAATAGTAATCAGTGTTTTCATTCCAGATATTCTGATCATTAAATAAAAGTATTTAAGCATCTCAAAAAAAAGATAACAAACTAATTTTGTATTTTATTTTTTCATTTTAAAAATTTACAGATTAAACTATATTTTTAAATTGAGGTAATCTCATCAGAAATTTAAATATTCTGAATAAGTTTAGCTTCATATGCGATGAGAGGATGTTTAACGTATTAATTAGTCCATTATATCATCAGTCAATCACAAGAATCTTTCATAAAATTTTGTGAAAATATTTTTTGATTTTCTAATAAACTATCTAAAGAACAAATTGCACTAATCAACAAGCATTTATGTTATGTATGATGATAATTTTAAAAAATGAGAATGTTAAACATACCTTTTTAACATTCATACTTTTTAAGAACTTAAAACCTACTTTAACTAAGTTTTTAAACGTATTACTACTAAGTTAATTCCTACTACTTTAGGAGTCCTACTTTTTAACATTCCTAGTTTTATTTCAATACAATTTATGCATATATAATTCCTCATAAATGTGATCATATTAATGTGCAATTTACAGAATTTATGAAGTAAAAAATGCTGTTTAACATGATTCTGAAAATTTATTACTTTGAAACAATTTAGCTAGAACATATTCTTCATTTTGTTTATGCTTTGCTTTAATTATTTAGAATATATTTGCTTTAAATATAATAATACATGATAAATGTATAATTGTTGCTCACAAAAGCTTTCAATACAACAATTAAACTAAATAAATATCTTTGAGCTAGTTGTTAAATAATTATTAAAAATAGATGAATATCCACATGCTTTATGAAAAATTGTTTGTATCATTTTGGTAAAAATTCGAAATAAGTTCAGTTTTCAGTTTTTGTTCTTTTTTTTCAAAAACAAATTTAGCTGTTGTTTTGAAGAAATTTTGTTTCCAAGTTCTGCTTAAATATGTTCTATTGGATTCAAATCTGAGAACATGGGAGGCATTTTAATTACTTCTTTATAACTGTACAATCAAATATTCATGGTAGTATGCTTGGACACTAAACATTCAAAATATTTACTAATATTAACACTAATCATTAATCATTCATATGCGAAAACTTTTGTAAGACACTGTAAACCGCTTTAAAAGCTGTTGCTTTAATAAGTTAGTTGCTTTAAAACTACTGATTCTAAAACTTACTTAAACTTTACTTCTTACTGATTCTTACCTTAATAAGAAATGTAAGAAATCGTATATTTTACATGAATCACAGAAATTTGCTGATTAATCATTAGATAAGGACTACATAATAATGTGGACAACTTTAAATGGGAAACATTAATTTATATTTCAACCCCTTTTATCTGTGAAATCTGGGAAATATGCCTTCTTTATAATTGCCAGACATCATTTATAAAAATTTTCATCTAACAAATTGCTAGTTTATCATAACTGGAAAAGTATTAAATTTATTACTTAATGGGTAATAATTTCGTAACATGTACTATACAACCATCATATTTGTTGAAAAGATATATTTTGTATAAATTTCTTTCTACATAATAAGCAGTTTTAATGAATCATTATTAAAATAGAAAGATATATTATTTTGTTGGGATATTTAATTCATATCATAATGTTTGGAACTCCAGATATTTATGTAATTGCATTCTTCTTATGTTAACAATAACAACAAAAAAAAATACTATCAAATGTAAAAATTGAAATTGAATTCAGTTTTTCCAAAAAAGTAAAGGTTTTACTTTAAAAGTTCAGATATTTGCATCTGACTTAAAGGAAGATTATTAATTATAGTGAAAACGTTTGAATAAAAAATAATTTAATACAATTAGATTAATTAATGGTTTTTGTAAGCATATATTTTTATATTTTGAGTATTTTCTTCATATTGAAATACAAATTGTCGATCTAAATAAGATTTAAAACAAAGGTTTTTTTCCTTAACTTCATTGAACAAAATAAACAGAAAACAATAAATAAGGCAAAATACTATTTAAAATTACTTTTTTATGTCTTTATCAAATATTTAATGTATAAAACAAATGTTTAATTATATTTCTAAATATCTATAAGTACTTTGATTTATAAATCATCTTGTGTCTTGTACTTTGATTTATAAATCATAATGGACTAAAAAGACCGATGTTTATTCATATAGTGCCCTATACATTAATCTTAATTTTTTTTTAAAAATTAATATATTTAAGAAAAATATGAACATCTACGGAATCTGTTTTTCAAAAACTAGACTTTGTTAGTTGTTTAGGGACTTCATTGATATCAATAAGAAAAATGTAAAAAAAAAAGTGGATTAAGTTCCCAAATGTTCAGATTAAAAAGAGAACTTCGAACATTCAGGTAAAAAAAAAAATTGGCAAACTTTGTTATTGACATTTGAAAAAAAATTTAATTCATTCTTGAAAAATAAATAAGCCCATATGAACTGTATACATCAGACTACAACTCTTCTAGAGAAGATTTAAGCGAGAATTGTGTAGCGTCTTTCAAGAGGAAGAATTATTTCAATCTTTCTCCTCAAAAATGTTTGTTAAATGATCATAAACTTAAACCAAATAAGAAAATAAAAGCTTTGACTATTCAAAATGGTTGAAATAAAGAAGTTTTATTCAATATTCTAATTATTGTCTCTGTAAGTATCCTTAAGGGTGTAGTATGTAATTAAAACTCAAAGAAACCAAATTAAATTTCCTTATCAGTTTCAACGCTTAGGCAGAAACAGCTGTTTATTATCGATACGATGAACTTGTTTTCGGATAAGAATCGACAAAATCTTCTTGAGGGACATAGGAACAAAACTGAAAAGTTAATTTTCCATCTATATGCAGATTTCAGAGAGAGAAATTAATTTTCAGTTTTGATGATCTGAATGTCAAGGTTTAATTAGATAAGCAGAATAATACGCATCCATAGTTATATGGTATCCGTTACATTTATTAATTTCAGTAGAGCAGTTTTTTTAAACGGGATACCTTTTAAAATACGTTTAAAGCTATATTTCGTTAAATTATAAACACTTTTTAAATTTTCATCTTTTTTACTTGATAAATACTAAAATGAAATGATTAAGCTCGATTGAATAAAACGGAAAAATTTAGTTTTTTAAAAATAATCGCTCATATTATATTAATGCACATTTTTAATTCTATTCTGCTAAAACACGTTAAACGAGAAAGTATTTAAAAATTATTCTTTACAAAATTTAAAGTAAATAAATGAAGCTATAAATTGTCCTTTATGGCATCGAAACTCATTGTTGTATTAGAAAAATAATTATTGAAATGTAAATTTGTTAGAGGACTTTTTACTACAACTTCAGATATCAACAACAAAGTAAATTATTGAACAGATTTAGTTAATAAACAAAGATGAAGTATTTCTATTATAGCAAAATTTAGTAAAAAATAAATACAAATAGTTTAATAAATAATCTCAGTTTTAAACAATATATCTAAGAATGAAAGAAATGTAAGGCCTCTTATTAATTTCCTTTCATTTTAAATGATACAGAGAAAAATTTGCGAATGATTATTCGATGTACAAAATAAATTAACAGAGAATAAAAATGTTTTAATTCCACTTCTTTATTTCAAGCGATTTTTAATAGTATCTGTTTTATTCAAATATTTTAATGAATAATATTAACAATAAAACAAAAGTAATGTAAAGCGAATAAAATATTTTAATTATAACGAAAATTAAAAGTAGTAGTAAAATTCATTTAGTTTACATTAAGGTAAAATGTCTTTAATTTATAGTTTCACCAATATTTGAGTATGTTCGATAATACAATAAAAATTTTTGGTAAATGAATAGTCGTATATAAAGCATACAGTATTTATAAGTATTAATAAAAATATGGAGATTCAAAACAAATTACCACAAAAAGCAAAAAAAGATACTTATAAACATATACAATATACTTACACTTATACTTATACTTATATACTTACACGTATACTTATACTTATATACTTACACGTATACCTATATTTATATACTCATACATATACTTATACGTATACTTAGATTAGTATAAGTATTTAAATGTATAAAAAGATTTTAATTATAACGAAAATTAAAAGTGTTATTAAAATTCATTTAGTTTACATTAAGATAAAATGTCTTTAACTTATTGTTTCATCAGTATTTTAGTAATAATGGCAATAATAATATAAGGACAATTTTTGGCAAATGATTAGTTAAAGATAAGCTATAAAGTATTTATAAATATTAATAAAACTATGAAAAACAAATGACCACAAAAACAAAAAAATACTTATATACTTATACGTATACTTATGCAATATACTTATACAAAACCCTTTTATGTATACTTCTACTTATGTAATATACTTTCACGTATACTTATGCAATATACTTATACACATACTTTAGTACTTATACAATATACTTATATGCATACTTGTAGTCATGTAATATATTTATACTTATGAATATACTTTTACGTATACTTATACACTTATACAATATTCTTATACAATCTTAAGATACGAAAAATAATGTAAAATTTAATATGTGAGCGAATATTTCAAAAACAAATCTTTCAAAACACACAACATATGCATCTGGAAAAACGAATTTTGAATAATTTCTCAATTGTAGAGGACAATTTGTTATTCCACTTAAGCATTTTCCAAAAAAAAAAAAAAAAAAAAAAAAAAACATTTGATTGCATTCCTCCAGTAGAAGCAATCTGTTTCGTTCTTGGAACATTTCGAGATTTCGACATTCAGATGAAATAAGGAAGAGAGCATCACCCGTTAAAAATACAGAAAAAAAAACCCTACTTCCATAACCATGACGATCCTATCTAAATCGTAAACGCATATGTTATAAATCACAACACTATTTTTCTCCGGTGTTTTCTTAAGATTAGAGCTCACAAAGAAAACACAGTGAAATGCACACACACAAATACGCGCTCTTACAGGCATATATATGTATATATCTCTATGAAGAAGTGTATATATGTGTATACATATATATAAACAGTTCCATTCCCAAAAGGCGTAACTCCCTTACTCAACACGATTTTGAAAATATTTGCATTTGGGAGGCGAAAACATGGGAGAAAAAACAGACCCTGTGGTCTGGGGAAGGACGTGTTGGAATTCTATGCGTCTATATGGAAAAGGGGCTGGAGTGATGAAATTTAAAGGGGAGTGGGGCGCGCTAAGAGAAGGGGACACGTACCATGAGTAGGGGTGCGACCATCACTGGCTCTTTGTGCATAGCATGAACTATGAAGTACACTAGTATGTGATGAGTAGCACAGCCTCCTTCCGAGTGAATGGAATCGAATGGGTGGTATAGCGGCGATATCAAACGCTTCAGCTTTAATTCAGATTTCTTTCAAGAGTTGTTTCCCATTCGCAAGATATAGTGGCAGTTTTTATGTTAAAGGGAGGTTCAGAACGAAACCATCAGACTACCAACGGAATTGTATGAATTTTATTGAATTATTTTTTTGAATAAAATAAATTTTAATTTACGATCTTAGTTTAAACTGTGTCTAGTTAATGATTGTATTCGAGGTGCTTTAATTTAATTTTAAAATGCTTAGCAAATTTGTATTGTTTTTTTTTGTTGATCACTTTTACAATAGTCACTGATGGATTTCAGTCATGAATGGTAGCCCCTGATACATTTCAGTCATGGATGTAGTCACTGATGGATTTCAGTCATGGATGGTAGTCAGTGATGGATAATTTAGATTTCTTTAAAGAGTTGTTTCCCATTCGCAAGATATAGTAGCAGCTTGTATGCTGAAGGAAGGTTCAGAACGAAACCATCAGACTTTCCAACAGCAGAATTGTAAGAGTTTTATTGGATTAATATTTTTTTACAGTTTATAAGAATAAATTAAGAATTAAACTGCCGAGGTTGGCGAAGTACAATGTAGAAAATAGCCTAATTTTATAAATAATCTTTTATACACAATCGTATTGTTTTGTCACCTTTTTTTGGTTAAAAGAAATTTTAATTAATGATCTCAGTTTTAACTGTGTGTAGTTAATGATTGTATTCGAGGGGCTTTAATTTAATTTTAAAATGCTTAGCAAATTTGTAATTTATTATTTTTTTATATTATTTTTTTTCTATTTGTATTATACTTATGTTACTTGTAATTTATAATTTACCTTATATTTATGTTACTTGTAATTTGTAGTTTACCTTATACTTAGGTTAATTGTAGTTTGTAATTTACTTTATACTTATATAAATTGTAATTTGTAATTTAAAATTCATTTACAAGATTTTTGGGATTCAAAATAATTATTTTTTTACTTTAACTGATTTACAAAACAAGTTCATGATATTTATTATTATTATAATAAATTAATGTACACTTCTTGAAAGAACCGAAAACTGACATAAATGTTCAACTAATTAAATGGATAGTGCAACGTAAAATCATTAACAAAGGGCATTTTAATTAACATTCGCTAGATTCATTTAAAAATTGAAGAACTGTACATTGAAATAATGATGCATGTATTGCATTGCAAACATGGCTGTATTTGCAAAACTTAAGAGCAAGCTTTCTTTATTGTGATTACATACATTTTAGGTAATGTAACAGAAATTGAAAGTAGTTTTAAAAACAAATGCCTTTTATAATTGGGACCTTGATAAATAAACTTGATACTTGTATTGTTCATATATATTTATTTACGTGTATATTATAAGTACATTTTAATTCTGTATTAGTACTTTACTTGCTGTATATTACTCTAACTAAAACTATTACTGAATGACTATAGCATTGTTAAAAACTGATATTATAATCAAAGACAAATTACTCTTAAGTTTGGGGACTTTGCGGCCTTTTAATAATTTATAATACTTTGAAAATTAAAAAAAATTAACTAAGTGTAGCGAAGACAGTTTTTTAACAAAAAAATATAAAATTACTAATCGTTTATGAAATTAGAATTTGTATGACATTCATTATAAGTTTTTCTATTAGTATAATGTTTTTCACAAACCCTTATTTTGCATGTAATTTGACGTCGTTCTGATAACTTAACATTTAAAAGGTGTACTTTTATGTGTAAATTAATTCACTAATATCGTAAAAGGTTAATCTAAAAGGGTCTAAACGGTTAACCCAAAAAGGTTTTATATAGAAAATTAACATTTCGAAAAATTAGTTACATTTAAAACAATAAACTAAAAAAAAGAAGTATTTATAATATTCTACAAATATTAATTAATTGTATTTTGTTTGGCAATGAGTATTTTGAAAGAAAAATGCATAATGAGAATTGATACTGTAAGATTTATAGAAAATTCGACTACTGCAAAACTCTAACGCATTTTTTTTTTTTTTTTTCAAAGCACCGAAGTATTTTTTCAGTTCAAATATAGTATGACGCAAGCACTTTACATATAATAATTAACTAATACTTACTAATACAAAATTTATAATAACTTTAAATCTTAATGACACGTTGAAAGGTAAAAATAAATTTGTAGAAAATATTAGCTATTTATTGTGAAGACAGATCTTTCACATAACATAAAAATGTAAATAGACCTCCAATTTATGAAAATAGCATTAGTATGATATTAAATGCTGCTTCCAATAATAAATATCAATAGGATAAAATTGAATAAAACTAAAATAATATTTCAATTTTATTTCAATACAAGGTATTTCCAAATTTCAAATTTATTTTTTAAAAAAATATTTTCAATAATTTTTACTTTATGCAGAATCTTGAAGTAAATAAATCTAAATTTCTAACATGTAACGAAAGTGATTGTAATAAAAAATAATTTTAATATCATTTCTGATAATGACTTAAATTAGAAAAACCTTAAGATGAAATAATGAATGCTTAATAACCATTTGCATAAAATTCATTAAATAAAATTATTATATTCATTAAATTATTATTATTTTGCTTGCATCTTATTTATTTGATATAAAAAAATAATATATTAAGGTTTTAGTCTGAAACCTTTTTTCCTTTTAAAATGAAATACAAAAGAATCAACAAGAATATATTTCAATTTCTGGTGCCTTATTTATTCATCTTATTTTCAATCACGATATTTACTACGGTAAAGAGTAAAATAATATTTTAATATTTAAACAAATAAGTTTATATTTAATAACATACAAGCATTCAACTGAAATATGATTTGAAAAATAAAACAATGCTTGGTTTTCAATTTTCATGGGAAATAGATAATAATGTTTACTTCAATATCTTTTTATTGATAATATAATCTCTTTTAACTTTGCTGGATAAAATTAAAGCAAACAATTAGTATGAGACAGTTTTAATTATTATTTCAATAATTATTTACCTGAAAATATTCTTTGGTGTTTAGATATTGAGAAACTGGTTCTTTATTTATTTCTGTCGTTATTTATTTAAAAAATCAGTCATGTAAACAATTTTATGTTTTACTACTTCTTCCTATGAGAGTTTTTGAAATGATATTTATATCCGTTTTTAGTATTACATAACTTTATTATTCATATTCCTTTATGAAAATTTTGTTGTGGAAAAAAAATCTTTGTTGGTTGTAATAAATACATTTTCTTACAATCTCGTATTTCGTTAATAACTGTGACTATCAAGTATTTTTATTTCTGTAAAATAATCAAAACCTTTTTGTACTTAAAACTTGGTATCTTAATGAGAAAATAATCCCTAAAGAAAATATTATGCTTTAACATATATAATAACAATATTTTTAAATGTTCATTTTTAAAATATGCATTATTTTGCAATAACAAACACTTTTGAGACAGCAAATTAATTATATGAGAAAGGTTGTTAAGAACTTTTCAAATTTTAACATAGTTTTTATCAAAATTTAGTTTTCTTTTTGTGGTGTTTCTATAAATCTAATGCAACATGTATTCATATTTTTCATATAAATTTACCATAATGAATTACAAACATTAAATATGCATAAGTAAATGTTATTACTAATAATAAAATATCCATTACAGTTTTATAATTTTAAACAGCCAACGGCCGTACTATGCTGAATATACCGGTTCTCGTTAGATCACCGAAGTCAAGCATCATTGGGCGCGGTCAGTACTTGGGTGGGTGACCACCTGGGAACACTGCGTGCCGTTGGCAAATTTGGGACCTGAATGGCCGAGTGTCTAGCGCTCTGGCGCTCGGTGCCACAGGTTTCGGGTTCGAATCCCGGCGGTGCCATGGATGTTTGTAGTGGTTCGGAATCCACTTTAAGCCGTAGGTCCCGGTCTCCCATGACTGTAAGAGCGTCACGGAGCAAAAGTCAGGTTTCTGCCTACGGGTGCTCCATCACAACAGAAGCTGCTTCCTTCCCCTTCAATCATGAGCCGTATGGGCTCGTGGGCTTGGCCAGCCAAGTGGGATAAGAAACAACAAACAACAGCATAATTTTAAACACCAATAGAGACAAAATAGCACAAATCTATTACTTTAAGAAAAAAAGTTGTTGGTAAATAAAGTTTATTAAGTGTATATTAACTCAATTAAGGCATTTCATTTATTTTTAATTTCATCATTAAAAACGAATTTATCTCACTGATTATCAAAACACGAGTTTGCTGTTGTAGTTAGTTTTTTTCTTGTTTCACGTTAAACCTTAGTGTTGGTAGTGCATTTATGTCGGATACAACAAAATATTGTTTATTATTAAAATACATATGTCATTTTACCTACTGTAACTTTATCACAGTATACAGCTGTAATAACATTGGTTTCCTAAAATTAAGGAAAAAGAAAAATTGCGATTACACGGCTACAAGGAACTATTCATAAAAATTACTCAGCATACGCGAACGTTAATACTTTAGTGTAATTTAACATGCAAATTATCGGAGCCATTGTCGTTTAACATCATTGGCTACATAATCAAAATTCAGACTTTTATAAACGTTTGTAACTTCTGTAAGTAGAAATTGTGAGGTGAAATTTCGAAACAGACATGTTTCAGACAAGAGTGCTAGACGTCATTTGTCAGAAGATATACGATTGTGAGCCAATATGTCTAATAGAAACAGGCCAAAGTCCATCATATATAGGAAGAAAGCCATTTTATAATTTAGCAGACTATTGTATCGTTTTAAGGAACAAAATCAGATTTTAGAAGTTAGGCCTAGATTTATAAGTACTGCAGATGAATGTTATTTGCCCCTAACTGCATCGAGGCAGAAATTCGCTACATTAATCCGCCTCAGATCATCTCACCCATTGGAAAGCTCTCAGCCAGATCAACTGTGTGTAGAAGGCTTTAGAAGGAGGATTGTATGAGAGATGTTCAACATTATGAATACCCCACATACCACGAACCGAAATGAAAGATTTAATTTTGCACGCACACATTTCTATTGAAGGGCAAGTCAACTGAGATTTGTACTTTATACTGATGAATCCAGCTTTAGTTAATAAAGGGACAAGAAGATGTATGGTATGGTGGAAGTCGAGAACCCTCTACTATCCCAGTGATATCTATGAAGGATATATATATGATATACTCAGTACATGAGTATGGGCATGTATATCTATGTATTTCGACTCTAACTTGCATATCGTTACAAAAGATACCTTTACTGATCAGTTATACTGAGACGATAATTGTGATTCAACTGTTCGTTCTTACTCAGATGCAGTTGATTATACATTCGTCCTACAAGACGATAATTCTAAACTTTGCTGAGCTCTAAATGTAGAGAATTACCTTTCTGAAAAGATTATTGAACATATGTATTGCCCAATACCTACTTTTGACTTGCAAGTGATTGAGTGCTTTTGAGTTGCTCTTAGAAGACGTATGATGTATTGCTATAGCTAAACCAGCCTCCTGCAACTTTTCAGGACCTTCCAAATACATTGATATATAAATGGATTTTGATGACATCTGACTAATAACACCATCAATTTAAGCATAAATATGGCTGTCACTAACTGTTAATGGTGATTGCAATCTAATTTGAAGTTGGTTACATATTCAATTCAAATGCTAGGTGTATTGGTTTGTGTTCATTTGAGTATATTCAGAAGAGAAAATCAGGCAAATATTTTTTCTTTTGTGATAACTGCGAATCACTGTTTGATTAGTTCTTTTTTAAATTTCATTAAATTCCAATGAAAGAAATTTTGTACAGTTACAATTTCTTTATCTTTCATTAAACTTTAGAAACCAGCATGTATCTATATAATAATATCTCCAGAAAATTTATTTTATTTACTAAAAATATCACTTTTAATTTTTGAGAAAGAAATTTAACAACAATAAATAAAAGCTGAGATTAAATAATATAATTATGTTTTAGTTATTAAATAACATTAATTAACAACAACAGGGTTGATAAATTAATTACTGAAAGTGTTTTAAAAAGAAGATACTTAGAACAATTTATTTTTCAAAAATTATTTTTTCTTAAATTTTTAGTAGAAAATAACTAAAAAAATATTAACTTATTCAATCAATACAATTACATTTTATTTCTTGAATGATTAGGTTTTATGTATTTAGAATCATTATCAAATGAATCATCAATAAATTTAGTATAATTATATAATAAATTTTTAATAGTTCATTTCAATAATATTTCTATCATTAACGTGAATGTTATTAATGTGTTTATTTTATTAACACGTTTTTTAAATGTCCGATTTATCTAAAAATTCCATGTATTTAAAAAATAATTTTAGTTAAATATTTTCTGCTTTAAAAATACTTAAATTGGAAAACAGGGTATTATTATATACATTCTAACCATTTTCTTATCTAATTAATTGAATGAAATTCGAAAATAATATGCATGTTAAATAGTTTTCATTATCATGCTTTTTATCGGATAACGTTATAAGAAAAAGATTGGAAAGGACTATTTTTCATCTTAAAAATATCTCAGAATATTAATGCTTGCATATAAAATTTCTTCTATTGAGAAACGTTTTGTAAAAAGGAAAACTCTTGTTACAGATATGCTTTGTTTAATAGAGAAGATAATTAAACAAATGCTTAAAATTAGTATGAAATGGAGTTTTGCCAAATATGTGGAAAAATTGAAAAATGATAAAATTTTAATAACTCAAACCAACCGAAAAATAGAAATTTAGACCAATTTTTTAATCATTTAAATATTGGAGTAAAATATGATTTTCGAGAATTTTCTGGATCATTTTTTGAAGGCAACTAATTTCATTATAAATATATTTAAATTCATGATAAATATATTTAAATTCATTATAAATATATTTAAAAAGAAGGATTTTTTATATAAAGTTAACATCGCAACTATATACATCACGTTATAGAAAATAAAAGAACGAATACTAATTATCATTTATAAGAATTTATTTTTTGTAATACAGTCAACGCATGGTTCACATGTTATGAAAGATTTCTAAGCTTTATTCACAACAAAATATAGTGTCTGGAAAAATACATTTCGGAGAAATTAGAAATATTTATTTTTTAAAGAAATGAATTTTCTATAAATTATATTAATATTGAAATATTTTTCATACTGCTTAATTACTAGTCATCAATAAATTTTGCGTATAAAAAGCATATAACTTTGTAATTTTTTTTCTAATTAAACCATTTAGATTACGTAAGTGGCAACTTAATTTTTATTTAGGTTTACTTTTACTTCATGTTAATTAATTAGTAAGTTACTAAATTAGTAATGTATTTATATAGCTAATAAGTTAACGTAGTAGTTAAGTTGTCACTTAACGTAGTTAGTAAATTACACAATTAGTAGCACTTTTATTGCTGATTTATTTGCATTGTATGGGAATATTGTAGTGCTATAATTAAAATACTACGATATTGTGAATGTATAACATTTTTATATAAATGAATAATTTCATAAAGGTATAAACAATTAAGTACAAAAATTAAATATTAAAATTAGCTCATTTCAAGATATGTGAGTAAAGCATATTAATTTTTTTGTGAAATTGTTAAAAATACTAACTTAATTTCTTTACCAACTAAACAAAAATATCAGTTTTAATTTTGTAAGAAAAAATGGAGTTCAGAATTCTAGTATTTTTAGCATCTGAATTACCTTGCCATTAAAAATCTTTAAAATGTTAACTATCGTTATCATATATGTCAATCTAAATTTTCGTTTAGTGCATTCATGTTTTCTTTTCTTTAATAAAAAATGAATTTTGTGAATATATAAATACATAAATGAAATAAAGAGATAATAATACAGTTAATACATAGTTTTTAAACTTTAAATAGACGCAACTTTAAAAAATTGTAACTCGATTCGTGTTTCAAATCTGAAAGAATTAAAATTTGAATCATGAAAGTCATTTCCTTTTTAAATTTAAAATAATTAGCAAAACATCTTAATCTTTAGTTTAATCAAGGTAATGGATTAATTTCAGAACATTTAATAATATCATGGTTGTTATTTCATTTCAATATTGTAAACAAGCATTTTTTATATCAATCCTTAATTTATTATGGATTATTTATGAAAACAATAGTTACTTAAAATCTTTAGTAATAACTCCAAGGCTTGATACTTTTGGTTTTTTACTTGAATTAAACACAATTTACAATCCATTATTAAGATATTAATCTTTACCTTAAAGCTCAAAAATTGCCATCTATTGAGATAGCATTAATTTTAAATTCATAAATGACCAATGAAGAACTGTAATTTTACTTAAAACAAGAGATTATAGAACGTGTGCATATAATGTAACAAAAATTATTATTACAGTTTAAAGCTTACAAAACACTATTTAATATTTAAAGAACAATGAAGCTTAGAAATCCATCTAATGTAAACAATTCATTTTTTAATAATAAATTGCAATTCTTTCAATTTGTTAGCTAAGCATTTTTTCAAACTGAAATATACAGAAAATGGCGCTACAAGAAAGATCCTTATGATATTTAGCAAATTGTAAAAATGGTGAAAAAGACTGAAATCAAATGAATACGAAAATTAACTAGAAGCATATTCATGTATAAATGAAAATACGGATGGATTAGAGGAAATAAAAAGTATGTTAACAATTGGTCCATAGAAATCTAAAACTTGATAAAAATTTAAATACGTTAAAAAATTACTATTATTCATAAAATTAAAAAAAGTTACTCTTCTTTATCTAAATTCAAAACTTTAGAAGAAAAGGACAAATTATGTGAATATTAAAATAGGGAATTCATATACCCACTGTAAAATGTGTTAGAAAAAATGTGGTATACTTTAAAAAAAAGCTAAATACTTTTACATTAGCATGTCTTTTATCCTAAGAAAAACAATGCTTAAAAATTGTAGTAGGTGTATATTCTTAACATAACCTTTATTATTGTAAATGTTACTAATCTATTATTATAATGGTAGTAATCAAATTAGTTTCATCGTAATTTTATTCTAGAACTCAATCACTTTTAGGTACACAAGAATGAAAAAGAAAAATTAAAAAAAAAATAAGTTAAAAATTAATTAGGTGTAAAAT
This sequence comes from Caerostris darwini, assembly GCA_021605075.1. Lineage (NCBI taxonomy): Eukaryota > Metazoa > Arthropoda > Arachnida > Araneae > Araneidae > Caerostris > Caerostris darwini. The sequence continues at coordinate 215,113 of BPLQ01007170.1, read as the reverse complement.
ACTTAATAATGATAATGATGACAATTTACTAAAAATACTTCGTATACGTTAAACATTGCATTTTTATATGAAAAGTTTCATTTGATATATTTACAAATAATAACCACGCATCTTTAGAAAATAATGTATACATGTACCATAATTTAAATTTAGTGCTAATACTGTACAATATAAAACACATACTCGTACTTTAAAGTTTGATGGAAAGTATATTCTTATATTTTTCGTTTTACACTGGTTTTATTTGGATTTAATCAAGGAAATGTATATTTTGACGTGTAATAGTGACTGAGTATATTTTTTACGATACTTTTACATGATTAATCATGTTCTTCAATGTGTCAATTTAACCAAAATGTCTGAAAAATTATTATGAAAATAATTCTATAGTACAAATACAACATATTTCGGTTTTGCAAAATATATTGATATCAAATATAAAATGTATGTATTTTCTTTTACTTTCTTTAAAATGTAATTAAAATATAGCAACAGTTTTTGTAGTTTAAAATACAATATTTTAAGCCAAAGAATTTTTTTATTATAAATAAGAATTTCAATATAACTGAAATGCATATTGGGTATATAAATTAAGTCTTCGATTCTTGAGGATATTCTTTAAAAAACCAGATATGCATATGTTATTTATTATATTTATGTCACATTCCTTAAATTTTAATAAGTTGTTAAAGTAAGTATTATATACAATTCTTATTTACATAAACTCTAACTAATTGATGACAGTTAAAAAAAATTCATTGCCAACGCTAGAAAAAAGGACATTATATTTAAGTTGGATTTTCCAGTTTCAATTTCCATTTTTCAGGTTTACAATAAAATCATATACAGGGGAAAATGAATATTTTTATTTCATAAAATCAATTTTATGGAGTTTTTTTAATAAGTATTTACCTACTTCTATTTTGTTACCTTATTTCTAAAAGTGAAATTTGATTGCAGAAAACTTCAATCAAGAAATCTTCGAAACATTTTCATTAATATGAAACTAAAACATCAAAATTTGTTAGAACAATTTATAAATAATTAGTTCATTTCTTGAAGAAAATTCAATTGTGTCACTGTCTGTGCAGCTTTAGGATAAAACTAAAACCATAATTGAGGCAATAGATGCATGTCTGAAAGAATAAAGGGGTGTATAGGTATATTTGTGAGACGTTTGTATAAATTTTTTATTGGGCTCACCACTGTCTTTGGATAAGTTTCATAAAATAAATATTTTAGCGCAAACAGGAACCTATATTTTCGAGAAGTGCTAATAATTTAATAGTAACCCTTTGTTTCATTTTGTTAACAACATCAAAATTTGATAGAACAGTTTATAAATATTTATTTCATTTCTTTAAGAAAATTCAAATGTGTAACTGTCTATGTTGTTGTAGGATAAAACTAAAATCCTATTTCAGGTAAGAGATGCATGTCTGAACATGTAAAGGGGTGTATAAGTATGTTTGTGAGAAGTTTGTACAAATTTCTTATTGGACTGTGCACTGTCTTTGGATAAGTTTTAGAAAAAAAAATATTTTAACTCAAACATGAACATCTACTTTCGAGAAGTACTAATAATTTAATAGTAACCCTTTGTTTCACTTTGTTAAAAAATAATATACTTTCTTTCAGCATTGACAACAAGTTTGGTAAAAAAATTCAAAACTTCACTTACTTGTACTTAAAGCACGAAAAACATTTAGTTCACTTAAAATCCTGAAAAAAAAGACTAAAAACAAGCAAATTTCACACTGCTTAAGGCATTACTAAATCTAGGAAACCTTACATTTAAGTTCTACATGGTTGCCCAAGATTAATTTGCATAGGATCCTATATTTGCATGACACACAGCTCATACGTTTCTGAGTTCAAGACAAAGGTGCGTCCCCCGACTCATTTCCATCACAATTACCTTAATTGTGAATTATTCAACCGAACATAAAAATAAAAACTTCTTAATTTTAAATGAAAACACGACTTAGTAGTTCTTTATAAACAGGTGTAAAATTTGCTCATTATCATTCTCAAACACATGCATGAATGATTCCGGACACAAGAAAGAGTGATGTAGCGAAATAAAAACATACCTTTTCAGTTGATATGCATTGATATGTCTTCGCTTGAATATTCTTTGGAGAACGTCTCATTTGTATGTGGTGTATACAAACTGAAATTTTATGCTTTATTTTGAGGTTTTAAAAGATGGAGGGGACAGCTTGTTTTGAAAGGGATGTCAACGTAAAATGTAAATACTTAAGATTAAGATATCTTTTTAGAAAAGAATTTTCAGTGTTATGTCATTATTTTTGTATGAAAAATTCATTAAAGACTTTTTTTGCTTAATTACTTATTTCTTAGAATATTTTCTTTTAAAATTTATTCATTTTATTTTTATAGTCGAAGATGTATACGGGTAATCATTAAAAATTATTTATAACCCAATTTGTTTAATTTGCTTTATGAATTTAATATATATAGTTATTAAAAGTTTGGACTAAATATGTAAAATATTTTGGATGTAACAGCAAGAAACTCACAAATTGATCATTTGCAGAAAATATGACACAAATTAAAAGTGTTAATTTGCATTTTATTTTATAAATAAAAAAAATCATGATGGCTTATTAACTGGTATTATATATGAAAATAACTGCTTAATTAACTGTTAAATTAATTAATTGTAACTGTTAAGTTAACTGTAAACTGCGTTGTGTAACGTTTTACTTTTAAGGATAACACACTTTTTTTTGTTGAACATAAGTGGTCCTCATGTATCGCTTATGCATCCCAAGTAAAGCCCATAGATTTTCCCACTTACGACCACACGGCTTCGAGGGATTAATTCCCGGCGTTTCCTTTTCATAATGCAGATAACCCAGAAAACTCCCATCAGGCAATCTGACTATCGATGCGAGACACTTTTACACATGTTGTCGCAATCGTCATTGAATCTCCACATTTTTGAAAGAAGAGACTACAACAATGCAGCCAGTTGATTCGAACCGCAACAGTCTTGCACCCTAGCTGCACACATTGAAACGGGGCAACGAGTAGGGCATGATGACATACTCGAGCCCTACTTTTGACTTGTGCCATTATTCTTTTGCAAGTGAGCGATATGTATGATTTATAATTATTCCTAAAACCAAACTAATTTAATTTAAATTTGGTAACCTTTTCTTTAAATGAAATATTAAAAATATCACTGTAGTTTATAATATCATATATTTCTTAAAATTTAAAAACTGCCATTTGCTATTACAACTGCCAAATTTATTAACATACCATTTTTTGCATATGTAATATTCGAAATAATCAGATATAAACTAACTATAAACTGAATTCAGTCATTGTGTACCACGCTTTCATAAAATATAATTCCTTTTAAATTTTTTAAAAGATTTAAATTTATTAAAAAAATAACTAAATTTGTGATAATAAATTTTTATTTCAAAGAAAAAATATTTAATATTTTTTTAAACTATGTTTCGTATTTATTTTTAATCAAAGTTTGTATTGATTTGAAGAGAGTGTCTGTGCATGACAGCTATCAATATCTACCGATGTTTACGATTTATCCTCGCCGCATCGGTTGCTTGGAAGTCGGGGAAAACGATGGGTATTCTTCGGTAAATCTGTACGCTCTAACGACTGCATCCTCTTTTGAGTTCGTTCGCTTGTTGTTTTTCATGTTATGATTCAGTTTCTTGGTTTATGCATCATTATATTTATTTCTTTTGTTAAAGGTATAAATCATGCGAAAACGCTGATAAAATTTGTTTGTTTTATTTTAACGAGAGTTTTACTTAAAATTTGAGTTGAGATTTTAATTGAAGATTTAAAATAAAATGTTATAAAATTTATGATAATTTTTTACATTTTGATTATTAAAAGCTTAAATATTCTCTTATTAATATATTTTGTGTAATTGATAATATGATTATCATTTTAATCGTTTAATTGGGAAGTAGTATGTATGATGTTATTTGTATGATGTTGTATGGGAGTTGTATGTATGACAAAGCATTTTACATGTTATTAAAAGTTAATGTTATTAATATTTTAGATTCATTCACTAATGAATAAATTTATTTTTATATAATTTGGTAAGAAAAAACTACTGAAATTAAATATATATTGATTAGGTTGAAAACGAAATAATTTTTATACTAAGTATTAAAGTTTATTTACCATTAGTTTTATGGTATTTAGATTTAAATTAATTAATCTTGATTATGTATTAGTTTTAGGGTGTTAAGATTTAAATTATTTCATTTTGATCAATTTTGGCATGACAATCATTAAAAATTTGATTTTAAGCAATTATTGAAAGTTCATGTTTTTAAGTTAGAGGTAATGTTAGAAAGTTGAAAATTCATGAAACATTGTTACAAATTTAAACTATAATTAAATTAATCTAGATTATTAAAAATGTATATATATTATTATTTTTGCTTCAAAAAATTTGGGAAGTTGTATTTAAGCCCTTTTTGTATAGTATGTAATCAAAATTTGTCTAACAATTGCATTTTAAAATCGCTCATTAATAGACATTAATTGTGGGTGTTGAACACAACAGATGCATAGATTCTACTTCCAAACAAAACTAGATTTATAGCGCTAACAAAATGAAGAAAACTAAAAAAATTTCTTTTTTCAAAAGCTTACATGTAGATGCTTTTCCTACAAAGGGACATAAAAATTTTAAGTATTTATTTGAAAGTACAATTGCATGAAAAAAAAACCATAACAGAAGTGGTACGAACATTATGGATCCATATACTATACATCTGAATAAAAGTGGGTATGGGAATGCCAGAGAAAACTGTTAAGGCAGCCAGAGGCGAAGTGACATGTAACGTCTTTCGAATCCAAATGGGATGAGGTCAGGAGAGGGAGGGGGACAGGTGAGAATAGAAATGCTGTACAATGTTATCATTTCCTTCTGGCTTGAATGGGCGGGGAACGGTGCCCATCCTAGATATCTACAGCAGGCAGGCGTATCAAAAGGGAGCAAATTAGGAGGGAATGGATCAAACCCACAGGAAAATATTACAAAACTGGCTTTGTTTAGTGTGAGTTTCTCTTTTTAGTTTTGCAATACTGCATGTAAAAGTGTAATATACTTATTTGATTGTTAATTTTGTCCTTTTCGTTGGTTAAATTTAATCAAATTTTGGAGAAGTAATTTTTATGATCGATTGCTGTTTAATCTTAAACTTTAAAGAAAATTAGAAATTAAATGATATTAAATTAAAATAATTTATTATATTCGAGTGCATAGTAATTTTATTTAAAGAATTATTTTTTATAAAAAAACCACTTTGAAAATTCTTTGCACAAATTATTTCAAGTTAATGCAGAAATGCATTAACTTGAAATAATTTGTACAAAGAACTTGAATAATTTGTACAAAGAACTTGAATAATTTGTACAATCAAAATAATTTCTTATATTCGATAACTGGAATTTTACACAGAGAATTATTTTTTTTATAAAAAAACACTTTGAAAATGTTTTGTACAAATTATTTGAAATTAATGCAGAAATGCAAAGAGAAATTTAATGCTTTTTATCAAAGCCATTAGTTTTGGTATATATTATTAAATGAAAATGTATAAAGTACTTGATAGAATAATAATCAAATAGTACTTACATAAATAGTAACTCATTTTATATTTTCTCAAATAGTAACAATAGTACTTGTACTATTAACAATCAAATAAGTATATTACACTTTTTCATGTCCTATTGCAAAACTAAAAATGTTTTAATGTTAATGTTACTGGTATGTGTTTTTAATGATAATGTTAATATGTTGTTTTAAGGTTAATGTTTTTTGGAGAATAAAGTTTAATGTACTTGACAAAGTATATACTATATATAAAGTACTTGATAAAGTATATACTATATATAAAGTACTTGATAAAGTATATACTATATATAAAGTACTTGATAAAGTATATACTATATATAAAGTACTTGATTAAATAGATATTGTGATTTTAATATTTTTTGGAAAATTAATTTCTTTTGGATATAGGTATTTAATTTTGTAATACTGTTTAATTTTGCAATTAGAAAATGTATGTATTACATTAAAACATATAATTTTTGTACATTTTGTGTTTTGTAAAATCTGCAATAGAAATCTAATACTTAATAAGAAATAAAATGATACAATTAACGTTAGTTGTAAAAAAATGTTTACCTTTTCATCGGACTTATTTGGAGAAATATTTATTGAAGAGACAATTTAAATTGGAATTTATTTGTTTAATCGTAATTTATTATTTTTAAATTAAAAAAAATGATTTGTATATAGAGAAAAACAGTTTATTTAATAATTAAAATTGTGTCAAATATATTATATATAGATAGATATAATTAGTTTTATGTAATCTTCTTATGTAATCGTTATTCAATAATTATTATTGTTCATGATTTTTTATTCAATAAATTTATAAAATTTCATATTAGCATTTTATATTTTAACTGCTGTGGTGATGTCTCTCACAGTTCCCAATCTCTTCAGACAAATTCATTTCAGTGCTGTAAATCGGCCAACAGGCATCGTTCAAATTTTCCTAAAATGGTTCTCGAGATCACATACCAATTGAAATGGCAACAACAGAATTTCAGATCTGCTCCTCATTTCAGTAACATTTGAGATACTGAAATAGTGGCAACAAAACGGTTTAGAGTCTAGGCAATGAAAGAGTGTCTAGGGAATAAATGTCTGCCTATAGTTATATTCCGACACTTCGCCTCTTGGAGAAGGAATTCTAATGACATAGACAGTTTTCCCAAAACGTCATGGTTGCATCAGATAAAAATACATTATCTTGTTGGAAGCAGATCTGATCTAGGATATTCTGATAAACGAACTATGATTCATAAATTCTATTGAATATATCAGTGTATCAAAAAATGATTATATTGCTTTTTTTGGTTAAGTAAATCGTTATAATTCAGAGTCCTTAGAAATATTATTATGATTATTTTACCAAAACATAGCTTACAGATCCTGTTCATATTACAATTTCCACTAGAAATTTTCAACAAATGTGGATTGTGTAATATATTTAAATTTTTTAGTAATACAGTTGCTTGAATTATTTTGAACATTGAATTTTGTCTAAAGTATTTTTAATATTTTTTTTTATTTGAAACCTTAAACAGTAATTTCGTGTAGCACTGAAAGTGATTCATTTTATTAGCAACAATAAAATTAGTATTTAATTAAAAAATTAATATTTTAACTAATTTTTCAAAACAATTAGTTTAGTTAGATGCAAAATTATTATTATTTATTGCATCAAATAACGGATTAATATAGATTATTATTATTATTATTATTATTATTTAAATATATTGAACACTTTTGCTACTAGCAAATAAAAATATTGCTCCACCTAAATTGGTCATGATTAAGTATATTATAAATGATGGAGACATTAAAGAAATTTGCTAAAAAAACTGAGACTTTAATAAAGAATATTTACTGAGGAAAAGCATTAAAAATTTTAAAAAATGCAATATTTTTGTAAAATTGTCTTTAATTATTGAAATCGTTAATTTGTATGAAGGATTATATTACTATGGTCAGGGATCAGAGTTGCATAACAACCAGTTTATGCTTTTCTGTGTATAAACATCCTAAAATAAATCTTAAAATGCCGTGTTATATAAATTTATAATTGATAAATTACAGTAAAAGCATATTGCTAAATAAATTTATTTAAAAGTTTGTCAAATAAAGGTGAGTTCTTTCATCTCTATGAAAAACTTGAGTTGGAATCTAGCTAATTTAAATTTGAAGTCTTCTTTTTATCTCTTTTGTATAAAAGATAATAACATTCTTTCTTTTCAGAAATTCATTGAATGATGATCATATTTTTTTGCTATAGTTGCTGTTTAATACAATTTATATGGGTTTCAGTTTTAAAAATTGGACTAAGACCTAAGTAAACTTTTATATCAAATTTTCAAAACATGATTGGTAGACATCATCACGCTAGTAGAGAGATATATTTCATACCACATCAGTTAAAAGATTTTTCACAAAAAATGAAATATATTTTTCATTAACTATTAACGTGTTAATTCGTTTGTGTGTGAATTGAATGCCAATATTTTAAACAATTTGTACAAAATTCTTACCTTTAGCAAAGTCAACGCATTCCACCTTAGATTGAGACCCACAGAAACAGTTATACTTTACCTACCTCAATTTGTTAAAGCCTCTATTTTACTCTCAAAACTAAGACATTTAAAAATATTTTAAAAACTTAACAGAATGCGTGTTGATAATTTTCATACAAACAGTTTAATTAATAAGTAATTAATCAATTTTTTTTATTCTGTTATTGTTTTCATTTAGGTTTGGAGTTCATATACCTTGTATGTAAAAAGGATCAATTTTTCAACAAGAATAATTTGATCGATATGTTATAAAGTAACTAAATTCATTAGATTTTCTGAATTCTAATTGGAAATATTTTTAATCACCAACCCACAAGATTAAATGTTTATAATAAACAAACTATCTACCTATTTCCTTAGTCTTTTTGATTTGAAATGCAAATTTCTTCTTATTTGTGTATTAGTCAATCGTAATTCAAAACAGAAATCGCATTTTAACTTTTCTACTGAGAAAATAAAAATTGAATGTAATGGTATTTTTTTATTTAAATTCTGGTCTATGGACTAAATTTCGGAAATGTCCTTTTATAAGGATGCGTAATGAACGGAGTTTTTTTCATTAAAATCAGGGAACGAAACATACACAAATATGCATTATTATATAGAGTAACTAAGTAAGCATGTTTGAAAGTTAAGAAACACTAAGAATACATTTTAGAGTGATATTACTAAAAAATTATTATCAAATATTGCATTTTTAAGGTATCTAAATAGAAAATTTTTACAATTGATTGCAATAAAATGGCAAGTGAAAATAGCATACGGCAGTTTTTAAAACTATTCAAAACAGTTTGATATATGCGACAGATGGTTGATGATTTTCTTAACTATATCACTTACTATTAGAAACCATTTGTACATCAATTTTTTTTTGTCAAGTTCGAACATTTTTCTTCACGCAACGAGAGATGTTTGCTCATTAATTTCTCTTAATTTGCTCTTAAATTTGAATAAGAAGCAAAATATTTATTTAAACTATGTGTTTCAAATTTTATATATTCAATTTTCCTATCATAAAAATTTTGTAAGGCATGTAATTGAATAGTTCTTAAAATAACTTTATCATTTCAAGTGGAATTTTAATTTAATTTACAACAATATGAGTTTTGGCAAGTATAATTATCTGTTGCACGTCTTTTTTCATCACCTGTATCTGAATTTTGTTGAATTATCTTTGAAAACGTAACAAATAAAATAAAGGTACTCTTACTATAATTGTTTAAGTATTTTTTGATAACTGTCTATAGTTTTATATCGTTCATTTCTAAATATTTTGTATTTATTAATACAATAAGAATTTCATAAACAACTTTTAGTCAAACTAAAATATATTTTTATATACCTGAGAATTAAATTCATGTAATACTTCAAACAGCAGTTTGATATTTTGAAAAAATGAAAGTAGGTTTTTATTATATCTTTATCCGTTAAGTATCATAGTTTAATAATTTAATAATTTAATAGTTTAATAATTTGTTTTCATTTATAAAGCAATTATACTTCATAGTCACTTATAATGAATATTTTATTTGTTTTTAAATAAATTCTATTTTTTAAAAAAAATAGTTAAGTGGATATTCAATATAAAGTTTTTCTAAGTTAACTTAATTTATCAAAAATATTTAACATATTATTCTTTTCAAAGAAAGAAAAGCCACTTATATGCAAGATGACATTTTTCCTAAATGTCTGGAAATTCAATTAGCAGTTTTCGAGCTTTTAAACTTCGAAGATTATTTATTGCCTTTATTAAATTTTAGTTTCTAAATTTCAGTAGTTTTATACTATTATTAAATATTTAAGGGACATGAAATAACATTATTTAATTATGTCATATATTTAAGAAAATATTAAAAAGCTTAACTCGTCATATCCCTTTTGTGTTATTTGTCTAACACGTAATATTAAAGAGTGCATTGCTTACAATTAATAGAATAAACTTTTTATAAGACTTAAAATAAACTTAAGTAATTTAAAAATTATTTTATAAAAATTATATTGAGTAATCAAATTGACTTTTCTACTTAAATATATTTAATTAAATTTAAAGGAAGAATCAAAATTAAAGTAATTATGTAAAGTAACTTTGAATTGTTTCATAACATTATTTGAAGTCTAACTAACAACTAACAATTTAAATTTTAAGTATATATATTGACACAAATTGCAAGTTTATTTTTATCGATATATGAACAAATACTAAATGTATATATATATATATATAAAAGACCTAATTATATATATATATATATATATATATATATATAATTAGGTCTTTTATATATATATATATATAATAATGATAATGATGAAAGAGTTTTATAATTTAAAATTAAAATAAATTATTAAAAATAATATTTTTATGTCTATAAAATTACCAAATTCTTTTTGATATACATTATTTTAGTTGAATTTGTGTCATATACATAACTTCAAAATTATAAAATAAATTTTAAATCTTTATAATTATTTTATTTTTATAAAAGACCTAATTATATATTACTAAATAATACCTTACTAAAATAATACCTTACTAAAATAATGTATATCAAAAAGAATTTGGTAATTTTATAGACATAAAAATATTATTTTTAATAATTTATTTTAATTTTAAATTATAAAACTCGTTCATCATTATTATATTTAAAGAAATAATACGTTTCACTAATTCACTACGCTTTTTACATGCCGTTAAATTTACTGAACTTTATTTAAGGTTAAAAAATTCATAGTAATAGTTAAAAAAACGCTTGATGAAAATTTTATAGTCTCAAATTACTGGAATTTCTTTTGAAAAATAAATGGTGTACTTGGTATTTGTAAATAAGTCTCTTTAAATAAAAAATACATATAGTATATAGGGCACCATAAAATAACATAAAGAGATAATACTTAATCTTACAGTCTGCACTACACGCAATTGTCTCGTTATAATGTTTTTTGTTTAAACTAGGTGCCATTAAGATACATTTTAGGACATTAGACTGCATGTCATAATAAAATGGCAAAAATATATAAAGAGCCCATTCGATCGTACAACCTTCATTTCAAAGATAAATTTAATGTATTTATACATAATGTTTTGATAAACAATAAAAACTTGACAAAGTTTCTTTAACAATGAAATGTTTTACACATTAAAACATTAAACATATGACAGTGTGACAAGTAACCAAAAACCATCACCCCACCTGCCGCATATCTTGAAAGACATGAAATGGTAGGAAAATTACTTACTTCTTCTTCGGTACAGGTGTGCACCGAGTCCATGCTTTGGCTCAAAGTCAGCGGGCTGTTGTTACTGCTTGGTGTTGACATTCCTTCCCAACTCATAAAAACTGCTTCTCAAATGAAGAAGGCAAAAACAAAAATTTTTCTTCGGCGAAAAGTTAGGTAAAAGTTGGTGATCTCCTTTTGCAAAGTCTCTAAGCACGTGTCTCTGAGATTCAGATGATCCGCTGTGGCGCTGTGTCTACCCCAAACGACCGGAATAGAACTACGAGAAGTTCTCGCTAGTGTAAGGATTGATAAAGCCTTCTCTTGCTCTCGTTTGCTCTCTACGTCCGATAGAAACATCCCGCGCTTCTTTCCATCTTTGGCGACGAATCGCGCAGATGTGTGTGTTACCTGGTTGGAGTTTGGCACCATCTTTTTGAGTTTCGAGCAATAAATGGCCGTGTTCTTTTCCAGAGTTATTTGGTTGATTAGGTTAAATTATTTAGTAGTTGAATATTCATGTCTAGAAGGACCTTCGTATATTGAATATTATAAAAAGTGGCAATGTAAACATTTATCTAAATTTCGTTTTCCGTTTCCTAAGTTTAGTTTCTTGTTTTTCGATGTTTGATTCTATGATGTTTTGAAAATGTTTGAATATTTTCCGACTATATACGTTATTCGACCAAAATCTGTAAACCGGTTTATTCTGCTATGATACTTCTGTTACGGTACAGCCTTGTTAGATTTCTCAAGACATGAAAATGAATTAATCTGTAAGATATGACATTTCTATATTTTAAATTTAAATTGTTTTAGGGGATCACTAATAATCAGTTTTGATATAGTTAACAGTTACGGTTCATTAAAATTATAGAGTTTTTTAATCAATTTTAATGCGATATGATCGCGAATCGCCTCGAATCGCGTAGGGAAGTGTGTTTCCTGGTTAGAGTTTGGCACAATCTTTTTACGATTTGAGGAATAAATGGCCGTGTTCTTTTCCAGAGTTATTTATTTGATTAGGTTAAATTATTTAGTAGTTGAATATTCATGTCTAGAAGGACCTTCGTATATTGAACATTATAAACAGTACCAAAGTAAATATTTATCTAAATTTAGTTCCCTGCTTTTGTTTTTCCATGTTTGATTCTTATGATGTTTTGAAAATGTTTGAATATTTTCCTACTAGATACGTTATTCGACCAAAGTCTGTAAAACGGTTTACTCTGCTAAGGTACTTCTGTTGCCGTATAGCCTTGTTAGACAAGAAAATGAATTAATCTGCAAGATATAATATTTCTTTGCTTTTTTTTTTTTTTTTTTTTTTTTTTCTTACTAGATTTTTAAAATTAAATTGTTTTAAGGAATCATTAATAATCAGTTTTGATATAGTTAGCAGTTACGGTTAATTAAAATTATAGAGTTTGTTTTAATCAATTTTAATGTAATATGATCGCGAATCGCCTCGAATAGCGCAGATGAGTGTGTTACCTGGTTGGAGTTTGGCACTCTCCTTTTGCGATTCGACGAATAAATGGCTGTGTTCTTTTCCAGAGTTATTTGGTTGATTAGGTTAAATTATTTAGCAGTTGAATCTTTCATGTCAAGAAGGACCTTCGTATATTGAACGTTATAAACAGTACCAATGTAAACATTTATCTAAATTTAGTTCCCTGCTCTTGTTTTTCGATTTTTGATTCTTATGATGTTTTGAAAATGTTTGAATATTTTCCAACTAGATACGCTATTCGACCAAAGTCTGTAAAAGGCAGTACACTGCTAAGGTACTTCTGTAGCGGTACAGCCTTGTTAGATTTCTCAAGACATGAAAATGAATTAATTTGTGAAATATAACATTTCTTTGCTTTTTTTTCTTACTAGATTTTTAAATTTAAATTGTTTTAAGGAATCATTAATAATCTGTTTTGATATAGTTAGTAGTTACGGTTCATTAAAATTATGGAGTTTTTTTAATCAATTTTAATGTAATATTACGCGAATCGCCTCGAATCGCGCAGAGAAGTGTGTTATCTGGTTGGAGTTTGGTACTTCCCTTTTTGCGATTCGAGAAATAAATGGCCGTGTTCTTTTCCAGAGTTATTTGGTTGATTAGGTTAAATTATTTAGTAGTCGAATCTTTCATGTCCAGAAGGATCTTCGCATATCGAACATTATAAACAGTGCCAATGTAAACATTTATCTAAATTTAATTCACTGCTCTTGTTTTTTAATGTTTGATTTTTATGATGTTTTGAAAATGTTTGAATATTTTCCGACTAGATACGCTATTCGACCAAAGTCTGTAAAACGGTTTATTCTGCTAAGGTACTTCTGTTGCGGTACAGCCTTGTTAGATTTTTCAAGACATGAAAATGAATTAATCTGTAAGATATAACATTTCTTTGCTTTTTTTTTCTTATTAGATTTTTAAATTTAAATTGTTTTAAGTAATCATTAATAATAAGTTTTGATATAGTTGGCAGTTAAGGTTCATTAAAATTATAGAGTTTTTTAAATCAATTTTAATGCAATATGATCGCGAATCGCCTCGAAACGCACAGAGAAGTGTGTTACATGGTTGGACTCCTTTTATGTTTCGAGGGATAAAGGGTCATGTTCTTTTCCAGAGTTATTTGGTTGATTAGGTTAAATTATTTAGTAGTCAAATTTTTCATGTCCAGAAGGACTTTTGCGTATTGAATATTATAAACAGAACCAATGTAAACATTTATCAAAATTTAGTTCTCTACTCTTGTTTTTCGATATTTGATTCTTATGATGTTTTGAAAATATTTGAATATGCGTTTCAATATGCTGGACGGACTTGTATCACATGATATAAGTCATATTTGCATTTCCAGAAAGTTCCTTTCAAGAGACCTTTTTATGTCACTGAAAAAGAATCTCGAAGAGATATTTTAAGCTATACATTGATATTTACTTATATAGATGCATTAAAAAGAAAATATACGTCAATTTAAAAAGAAGCGCAGTTCACATAGGGGAGGATATGCTATTTATAACGGAAATAAAAATAAGAATTTCAGATTAAATTTTATAGAACCTTTGCATTATGTATATGATGTTAATGAAATGAAATAATTTCAATTTAAGAAATATTTTTACATTTTTTTCAATTTATAATTCTCATTTGATTTTAATTATTAATCACTAATATTTCTGAAAGCAGATGTAATAAAAGGCAAAACTTAATGAAATGAATTCATAAACTGTTTATTTCTGATGAATTATTATCAACAATGTTTAAGTGTATGTTCAGGGTTATTTAAGCTAATACTGTTAACAAAATCATTTTTTAAACATGCTCATTAAAATTATTAACACATTTTCATTTTTGGCATTTATTTTCATCTTTTATTCTATGTAAAATTTTTACAAAAATAATCCCAGCTGTTTTATAAACTATAACATCAAACATGTAATATATTTCCTTCATTTAAAAAGTTTTTAATTTATATCACAACAGTTAATAGTTTCTCATAGAAAAATATAATTATTTTAATTTTAAAATATTTATTTATAATAAAATTTGAAATTAATAAGTTAAAAGCAATTATTATCTTTGAACTAGTAAATCATTTAGATGCTTATCAAAAACACTTACCATTTATTTAACATGCTTGAACTTGATTGGCTTTTCTCTCGTTCCTCCAAATTTTAATGCAAGTTACAATACATTTACGACCTTGAAATTATTTTGAAACTTCAAGTTTGTTTTTGGGGGTTTTATATTTAAACCAAACTGAAAACAGTATGTAAATTTTTTATATTTATCGATATTTTGAAGTACATTAAATCTTTTTTTTTTATACTAATACTCTTACTTCAGCGAAACATTTCATCTCAAATGACTGAGTTATGACTGGTCAAATAACGGCAAAAGAACTAACATTTCAGCTGTCAAGAACGTCTGCTTTCTCTTACTATAAATGATAAGTATTTGATGATGTTTGTTAAATTCATATAACTTTTAGAGCAAATGTGATGATATTAAGCAAAATGGAATTCATATTGACATAAAAAAGGTTAATTGAAGAATTTTAAATTGAAATATACTTAATTGAAGTTTTGGTTTATATTTTTATGTAATATTTCAATTTTATGAAAACTTCCATTTTCTTTAAATCTCATAAAACTCTGTAATAAACATCACATTAAGAAATTAATAATACTTTTTTATAAATATGTGAAAGAGAAAAATGTTATCTGAATATTTGCATCACGTAAAGGGTGAGACAAAAAAGGTAAACGATTACCAAATATTATCTGAACCAATATAGGTTCAAATTAGAAATTCTTAGGTACAAATTGCGAAAACGAAATGGAGGGGAAAAAAAACTCTAAGAAGAAACAGAATTGCCAGAACAGATTGTAGTATTATTAAAAATATAAATGATTCTCAAAAAAAAAAAAATGCAAACAAATGCATGCAAAAAAAATTATATGCAAACATATAATAACCATTTTAACTAACTAGTAAAGAAGAAAAGAAATAAACTATATTTTTAAAATCAACTGACTTTTTTAATAAAGACTTTCATTTAGAAAAATTCCATTAAAAACCTTTTTGATATTGAATTCCCTCATTACCAACTAGATACGCTATTCGACCGAAGTCTGTAAATTGGTTTACTCTGCTAAGGTACTTCTGTTGCTGAATAGCCTTGTTATATCGCTCAAGATATAAAAATGAATTAGATTGTAAGAAATCACATTTCTTTGATTTTTGTTTCCTTACTAGAATTCTAAATTTAAATTGCTTAAGTGATCATTAATAATTAGTTTTGATATAGTAAATAGTTACGGTTAATTAAAATTATAGAATTTTTGCTAAATAGTAAATAATAAATCTTAAGTATACTTTCATTTTTATTATATATTTTTATTATGTGTTATCTTCTGAAATTCTGTAAAATTCTGATAAACGTTTTTATTCAATTATTTAAAATAAATAATAAAATAAAATATTTAGATAACATATTTATAAAATCGAGTAATCTTAAAATTAAATATCTTAAAAAGTAAAACCTATTTTAACATTATAAGACAAGGTAATTAAAGTTTTTTTAAAAGATATGAATTAAAATTCGAATTAAAAAGTAGTTAAACAACAAAATTATAAAAAAAATTAAGTAAAAATGAATTTATTAATAAAACTTGTGATTAGATATGCATGGAAATCAAAGAAATATTACAATTATAAAGTTATTGTCTTTTTATGTGTAATTCTAAGCTCAAATGCGCTTACTATTAATGAATTATATATTGATTGCTTGATATATAATTCATTATATATTGATTATTGAGTATTTTCGGCATTAACGCTTTCCGTGAACAGCGTTTGGAAACTAAATGTAATAAATTAAATTTTCTGACTTATAAATACCTTATATTTATACATATGTACATACTTGTATGCATACTTGTTTTTTATGTACTGTTTTTTATGCATATGTTTACATGTTACACCTTATGTGTGTGATTGTATATATATATATATATATATATGCAAAGGAAAACCAGTTCAACTCAAAAGTCAAAAGATTTGAAAAGGTATGAACTAGGGGAACGACTGTTTTGTGTAACTATATTATAATAACATTTACTTAAAAAAAACCCGGATTGCCTCATATTCAGGTACATCAAAAAAATTGAAATAAAGAAATTGTTTAAGATTCGAGATGAGCATAAGTTAAAGTAACTAAATAGAGAAGCATTAGATAAACACATATATTACTATTAAGATTGAATACGAGATGGAAGAATCTGGCAACTGGCAACTGGCGTACCGTTTACGGAGTACCATCAGGGGGATATACCCCTTAAACCTCCTCATCTTAATTCATAAATAAACTTGGAATTTTAAATGGCTGCTTAATTATTGTTAGTAAAAATAAAAGATAAATGTTTCTAAATTCAAATTAAGTAGGTACTCAAAAAAAAAAAAAAAAAAAAAAAAAAAAAATACTATTTATAAAAAAAAAAGATACAAAAAAAAAAAAAAAATTAAAAGTTAAGTTTTAAATTCGGTACAATTAGGGACCAGTTGTCGATGCCTTTTACTGTTTGCAAAAACGTAAACAAACCGATGGAAGACTCCGAATGTTCGAAGTTCACATCTACCATATATATTAAAAGGGTGAATGGCTAGAATTGCATTGACAGATCTAAATAGAACACACATATTTATGCAAAATATACATAACACTGTCAAAAAAATTGCCCAGGAAATTAGTAAAACGCAAACGAAATTAGATCATGCCCCCACACAATTTTTTTAAAATCTTTTCAGGGTTTTATAAGTAAAATCATGAGAAGATTACAAAATATCCAAACTAAATTAATTATAGTATTCTGAGGGCGATTTAATAAAGGAATAAGTACCCTCTGGTCGTTTAAATCCTGTTATTTGAGTACGCTAGATTATTCTGTCCATGTCAAAGACATACACATGTAGAGATGCATTCCGATAGCATGGAGTAGGCAAAAGAACAATTCGGTAGTGCATTTTGTTTTATGTTGAAAAATCGAATCAGGAATTCGAATCTCGTGACAGTTTAAAATAGTATAGCTATTAAGAGAGTGCCTGGGTGACAGACTGCGATTATTAATTACTATATCTGGAGTATCTGAGTGAGATTTTTCATTGAACAACTAAGAGTTTACTGGTAATTACAGCATGGGAAACGAAATGGTGGAGTGATTTACAATTTCTTAGAAGAAATGTGAGAAAAATACCAAATTGTGGAAAATTTGGAAATTATTAACCGTGCTAATTCTTTTAACTATAATGAGCTGCGAAATGATCTTAAATCTTTTAAGAACATCTTCTTCTTCTGTATTGCTGTTTCAAAATAGTGTTGTCACACAGGGAATTAGCTCAGATCATTTGATTAAATGATGATGTTGCGGTGTATTTTGATACTGGTATTGGAGTACCAAGTTATCTAAGTCCAATAAGTCTATTAATAGTGATGATTGATTACTTGTGATGATTAGTAGTGATTAATTGATATGATTGACAGTGAACTGGAATTCTTTCTCTTTTTCAAAAATTATGAATGTTAATGTTAATAAAAAGAAAATCAGCTTAAAGGTTGTTTGTATTAATATTTTTTTGAAATCAGCTCTATTGGATATATGTCAGGCCAGACTTTATGAAAATTTAATATATATATAATAATTATGCATTATGTTCAAGGAAATTAATAAAAATTTCAACTTCAACTTCATTAGAGTCAGGACTTTGTGAACTTCAATAAAGTCGGCTATATTGTGAATCAATGTAAGTATATTTTAAAGCTTACATTGTTAACACTAATATGCTCTCACAATATAACTGTCAATATCTTGTACATGTTTATCATTGTAATGTCAAAGATCATTTAAGAGAGAATTAAATGGAATTTGTAATATCTGGTAGCATTTAAAATTAAATGAACTCCAAGTAACCCTCTAGTTCAAGCTTAGCTGATAAATCCTATAGCTTCAACAAGATTAGAGTCCTACTAGTAAATTGCTATTAGATCTAACATTTCAAAATGAAGCTTAACAGATGTCTTACTGTCAAAAGTGGATGACGGTGATAAAATTTCAACCAATGGGAATAATTCGCATGTTATAATTAGGCAATAGCGATAAAAGCAATAGTCGATTCATTTGATCATATTTGGATGAATAATTATTCTCAATATGCATACAGTCAATAGTCACTTTTATAAGTTCTCTACGTTATGTTAAAAATATAAATATTAAATTATAAAAGAATGAAATTTACAGGTAACAAATTAATGTTTCTCAATTTTAATTCATTAAGGGAACTCGAAACCCCAAATTTAACTTTTAAAGTAAATGCTACAGAAGAAACTTTTTAATATGAATTGATGTTTTTAAATGTAATTAAAGCGTTTTGGTAAGAAAAACACAAAAGAAATTTAATTTTCATATAATTCAAAAATTTTGAAATTTTTTAATAATTTCAAAGATTCATTTGAATCTTGTTTAGTACATCGAATGCAGTGTTCCCACAATTCATCACTTGACAGTATTTGATATATTGGAAGGATATATACCAAGAATTTCCCACAACAGAAGTTTTTACAAACTTATGAAGCCCTGGATTTTCGTTTCAAGCTATAACTCATTGGTAAAAAAAAGGTTTAGTTGAATGTTGAAGTTTTCAATCAGTGGAAATAGATTGATAAAAAGTATCATACATTGCTTTTTTCATTTGTTTGACATTTCCCTTATTTTTCTGTATAGCATTTTGGTAATATTTTGTAATTCTTTAATTCTTTCATTTTTCAAGCTGCCATGTTTCTTACCGCCTGGGGACATCGGGATTTAAATTTGGATACAATTGCTCGTAAATCAGTTCCTAATCATAAACCATTTAATTTTTGAATGCACCTCAGATTTTTAACTTGCCGTGATGATTTTGTATCCTTTGTCCAATGTATTAATTCATGATCGAAATGTCGATGAAGAAAAGCACTCATGTTCATAATCCTATAAAATATTTTAATAGCACTGTATTCTTTGCCAACGTGCTGAAAAGCTTCAGTTATTCTTAAGTTGTCATCATAATTTGAGTGCATATTATTTTCAGAAGTGGATGTTGTTGATTTAAATTTGCTGCAAACATTACAAACAATGTTTGTATCATAGACAAATCCAAATTCGATACCTAAGTCAAACTGTAAAGTCCCATAACCACACAATGAACATCTGATATGTATCAGAAGTTTACTTAAATTTTCAAAATTCACAATCACATATTAACTTCAGCGTTTATGTTTTCAACTTGATTTTCCAATGTGAAAATCTGATCAATTCGATGATTTGAGGTATAGATGATTAACGACTGAGTAGCAGACTATTCATTGGTTACATTAGTTGCATTATTCCAACTCTTGGCCTTCATTTTTAAAGACCGCATGGGGTTTCTTTTAATACGAGGAGTTTTGAATTAATTTTAAATAAACACTGATTATTATTAAAACATACAAATACAGGCTCTTTCAACACAGAAATTCTCTTAAGTAAAATGAAATAAAACAGTAAATTCGAACCATATATAAACATAAAATTTTCAGTTAATGATTTTTATGGTACTTTTCTTCTTCTACTGAATGTTTCAAAATATCATTTATGTGACTTTGTAAGCAGTTTTTTAAAGCTATCCAATGCCATGAGCGAGAAAACTGTTAGACCATGTTTCGATTTTTAGAGTGACCTTGATGTAACGCCAAAAATAGCACTTTGGAGCTGTAATAGAGACAAAATATTTGACAGAAGCATTTTTTAAGTTTCCAAAGTATAATTTAGGATAAATATCTCAAAATCGATATTTTGATCGATTTTTGGATGCCAAGTCCCCTTAAATAGAGGATATTATTAGTTTATGTTTTAATGTTATGTTTTTTCTGTTCCATTAACGAATAACAAATCAAAAAATTAAATAAGATGTTATAAAAATTAAAATTTCTCTAATTTTTAAATAAAAAAGCAAGGTATTTCATAAAAATATTTCGGCAATATATTTTATTATCATCTTTGAAGTTTAAATTTTAACGATGTTTATAAAATGTGAAATTCAAATAAGATATTGGGAAGTAATTATTAAAATATCCCTACAAGAATATATTTTATTGAAACATAAATATCTTTGAAGAATGCAAAATATGCAAATATTATCATTTTATCATAATATTAGGAATCTTCACAATATATTTAGCTGTTTGCGCTGAATAAAATGTATTATAGCATAATATTTAAATAAAGGTTAGAAAACAATCATTGAGTTATTTTCGTTTAAATAAATCTATTCTGACATTAGTTGAAATAACTTTTAGACTCACAATAACTGTAGTACACTATAACATATCTCTTTCATTCTACTGTATGTTATATTTATTGGATCTTGAAAAGCAGCGGTTCAGAAGAGGAGATTCCATTTATAGGAGTGTTGTTGGCGAAAATGCATCCTAGGCTTTTCTATTTTTAAATGACCATTGACCAACCGGGAACGTGCTTAACAATCCTGCAATACCTACTGAAACGAATTTTAAGAATATATAATTGTATATTTCTGGTGCATATAACCTGCTTTTAAACAGCAGTATTCGGTAATGGCATTGGTACAATCTTTCTACTTTGTGACAGGTAATTAATCTCTAGGGCTTTAAAATGACTTCTGCATCAATTTTAGGCATGTACTAATAAATATTAAGTTGAAAATAAAATGCTACCTTTAATACAGTGATATTTTTATTTCATTAAATTTTATGACATGTGTTGCATTTGTTTTTGAAAACAAATTTCAATCAACAAGAAAACTTTATTTTTCAAATGCATGGGTCATTAAAACTTTTTATAAAAAGAATTATAACAAATAATAACAAGAATCCTAAACAATAACAACAAGAATTTTGTGTTCTGCACAGTATACTACAATTAGGTAACTGACAGATAGATAAGGATTATTGCCGTCAGGGAGCAGATTTAGAGGTAACTGACTCATATTTGCTCGTCATATAACACAAATCATGATAAACTCCATATAATATACTGACATAATCGACGCAGAATCTACTGGTATGTCAAAACAGTAACAGCAATGCACTTCGCTAGGGGATTTGAACTTCATCTGTTTCTCACTTCGTAGCGCAAGATATTTTCTAATTTAAGACATTAAAAAATGATTTAATAAATTTTTAAAAAGATAAATAGTTTACTTTAATTTTATTACTTATCAAGAAGTAGAAAGTATTTTCAACAAATAGTAATCAAACAATCACCCTCATCAGTGGCGCAACAGCCCCATGGTGGACCAAGACCATTTGCCTACTGGCAGATTTCTGAACAGAATATGTTTTGTTTTTACGTGGTAGAGTTGTCAACTTTAAGCCCAACGCTCTACAGTCACATTAGACAGGGACCTACAATTTAAAGTGGATTCCGAACCACTGCAAACATTCATGCCACCGAGAGCCAGAGCGCCTGTCGCTCGGCCATCAGGCTCCCTTAATCAATTGAGATATTAAAGTATTCTTTTAATATGCTTCCCAGACATAAGTTTTAGCCCAATGTTATTAAATAAACACGAAAAACAAATGCCTAATTTCACTAACTGATGAAATTAAAATAAATAAATATAACGAAAATGAAAAACAAATCCCGAAAAGTGAAATTTATTTATCATTAAAAAATCAAAGTTTCCTTAAAGATTGTGAATTTAATCCGAATGAGAACAAATTAAAAGTTCGAAATGCCTGAACAGCATTCCTCATTTTCTGACAGGAATCGATTTGAATTCTTACACCAATTTAAGACAAACCGAGACTGCACTATCTGCATTCAATAGATGCTTTAGTAGAGATATAGAATAATTCATTAATGACTCTGTCACAAGAATGCAGACAAGTAAAAGCGTATTGCAGGTCATCGTCTGCATCTACTTGGGATGGTGTGCATCTACGACCGAATGCTGTTTTATATATTGCCTGATTATTTGAAAGTCTCAAACTGCACTTAAAATAATTCTGGAAATCTTTGGTTTAATGGTTAAAGTTTCACTTCCTAATGCATGCTAATCTTGTTTAGATTTTATCTATTTGCATTAATTTGAGAGGAAAAAAAATATAATATTGACTATTTAATAGGAACATTAGTGAAAACTTTCTTAAACTAAACTTAATTAAAGCGCACGTCATATAAAAATAATCATTGAATAAAAATAATTAATTATTCTATTCGTAATTTTATACTAAATTTGGTGATTTTTTTTTAAATAAGTAGGTGAATTCATTTGTTTAAAATTAATTACATTTATGTTCTTGTGAATACAAATATTTTAATATATTTTTATTTTAAAAATTTGCTTTTAAGGTTTAAATAAATTTTGTAAATATTATTTTGCATTGGACGCTATTTAATTTCAAATTCAGTACTATTTACATAAAATTAATGTAGGGGAATTTAAAAAAATTTATGTAGAGGAATTCATTCATTTAAATTTATTTATATTCATGTTCCTCTAAATACAAATATTTTAATATAATGTTTTTTATATTCATAGTTTGCTTTTACGGTTTAAAATGAATTTTTTAAATGTCATTGTGAATCGAATACTACTTATTTTCAAATTCAGTATTATTTACATAAAATTAATCACTTCATTTGATAAAAAGACAGGAAAGTTAGCTTTAATAAATAGATTTTACATAATGTAAACAATATGGTTTTTTTCTTTAATTTTTTCTCAATCACATACAAATTTTTGTTTTACATATATACATCGGTGGATCTCGTAAGCTTTCTGCTTATGCATCATATTATGAATATCCGAATGAGGAAAGAATCTTTCCTTCTACGAAAACCTTTAAGCATAACTGCCCAGATATAACGTATTCTTCTTCAGAGCAGCCTCATGAGTCATTTAATGTCATTTTTGTTGGAAAACCCGGAAACCACGTTGACTCACGTCTTCTCGTTTCTAAAAGAAAAGCTGCAATATGTCCCCTTGTGTTACGTAACTTAGAAATATACTTTAATACTTGTACTCGTATAAAAAATTAAACTTCATATCATTGTATTGGAAATATTTTGGTAGTTTGGTAAATTATTTTGTTCATAATTTTTGTAAAGAAGTTCTCCACCTTTACAGAAAAAAAATGAAAATTAATCATCAGGTAATATTTAATAATCATCACACAAATAATCAAATTGTAAAGATTTTTTTATGTAGCAATTGATTATATAATGTCTAAATTATATATGAATTTATTATAAAAAATAACAGTTTATAGGTTAAGAAGTAAAATCTTTTAATCAGTAAATTTAATTTTGCATAATGCTGTCAAAAAATACTTTTTCACTGTCTAATTTCATTGTTATCTTTCCATTTCTTATTTAGTATTTTGGAATGTTTATATTATTTATTTTATTAAAAATATATGAAAAAGACAATATTTCTTTTCACGAAACGCACAATTTTTCCTTACTTCGAAATTTGACAGCACCATATTTTTATAAACAGACGTTTCACTTTGAAATCATAAAATATTGGATTTATTTTTTTTTTCCTAATGGCTGGTTTTAATTATTTTTTTAACTTTTATATTTTAAATATATACTTGAACCCTTTTTAAACCAAATATTTACAAAACAAACAACAAAATCGATGATATTAAAAAATAAGTGTTTGAATTTTTCATGGTAGAGATTATATTAAATTATTATAATTATTTTAGACGTATTGAACAATTATTTATATTTTTAGATAGTTTTATATAGATTTTTAATTACATTTTGAAAATAATTTTAATAATTTACACATTTTAAAAGAATATTTTGCTTGTGTTTAATACAATTTTTTAATGAAAACAGCATAGGAATCTTGCTTATGAGCCACTACGATAGCTCGCGTTTTTTGCTAAATGTTTTGTTCAAAAACCTGAAATTCTTTATACTAAATTCCAACGAGATGAAAATATATCATATACATTTAAAAATGCATGCACAAAATAATTAAAACAGTATTAAATACTTTGTGAAATATTTAAAATTATTCATATTATTCTTTAAGTAAACGACACTCAAATTAAAAACTAATTTGAGATTATTAGTGGAAATAAAAAAGTAAACTTCATATTTTTTAATAAAATAATGTAAGAAAAATTAGAGTTTACGAATTTTTATACTGGAAGTAATTTACGCTTCAATAATGCTCTCTGGGTTATTAATATTAGCTCTTTTTATTTGGTAGAAGATGAGTAAAAATAGTGTTTAATGATAGAAAATAATAACAGCTCTAATAACGAACTAAAATATAAATTTTTTAAATATTTATATTATAAATTAAGTATAAAATGTTTAAAAAATGTAAGCTTAAGATATTCCATAACCATGCTTTTAATCCTTATCATCATAAATATGCCTTACTAAATGTCTTGAAACTTATTTTATTATTTGTAATAATGTATATTAAATGTGTAACTACAAAATGTGGACTTAATTTGAACTTATACATAATTTTATAAATCAAAGTGAAATTTAATAGAAAAATTATGTCATGGAAAGATTTTTTTTATTCTTTAAAGTCAAATTATTCTGCTTTCCAAAACTACATTTGTTTTTATCCTACAATAAATAGAAAAAAACTATAGTAATTTTAATATTAGCTAGTAAGTCTTACTTCAAACCGAATTTTCGAAAGTTCGAATTTTTTATAATTAATTATTATCGAACTTAAAAAATTATGTTTTATTTGTAATTTGCTCATTAAACAAGACATTGTTTGAGTGTAGTAACGAAAAACTTTTGGCAACAGCAGTTTCGTTATGAGCTGATGCCTTTTGCTTTTTCTGCTTTTTCAACTTTCCTTATATTTGACTGCTGTTTTCTATCTTTACTTACATATTTTTCTGTTATATTTTAACATTTAAATTTTTACTATATTGAAATGGGTGGACAAAATTTGAAAAGAAGTGTCAAGAGAAAATTTCAAAGCAATCGCTTTAGCAAGAACATTTTATCTACTGTAACATCAACAGCTGTCAGTGAATCAAAGCTTTAAAAGTCTGGGTTGCTTCTGAAAAGTTATGGTGCTTTCGAAACTGAAAAATCACTGATTTATATTAATTCATATGAAACTACTAGTAGACATTCTTAAGATGTTGTGTTTCCCATCTTGTCAGATTATTGTCAGTTGTTGTCTCTTCTTCAACTTATCTATCCTTTGCTAGATTTTTTTTTTCAACATGTGTTTCTACATCTAAAAAAATAAGGCTAACAATGAAGTAAATAAAAGATTTGTATTCGCTCACAGAATCATTGGCAAACAATTCACTGAACCTGTCTTCATTTCTGTCAAAGTTGACATTTAGAAGACAGGAAAATAAAATTATCAAAGATATTTCTTTTGTTGTAAAAATTTACATGGATATGGATGCAAAGGAGATCATTTTTAAACCAAAAATAAAATTTTAAAAATGTGGAGTTCCTGTTTTTGGTATACGGCCACGAAGTGATTATTCCTCAATGATTATAGTTATAAACACCATTTCAGTTAACACTGGAAAATTTACAGGTTTACAAGTGAAGTCATTCAAGAGATTTACAATCGTAAAATACACTGAAGTGACAAAAATCATGGGATAGCAATATGCAAATTTTCAGATGGCAGTAGCATCGCGTAGAACAGGTATAAATGCGCAGTGCTTTCGCAGAGCTTTCATTTCTGTTCAAGTTATTCATGTGAAGAGGTTTTGACGTGATGATGACCGCACGACAGGAATTAACAGACTTTGAACGCGGAATGTTAGTTGGAGCTAGACGCATGGGTCATGCCATTTCGGAAATCGTTAGGGAATTCAACATTCCCAGATCCACTGTGTCAAGAGTGTGCCGAGAGTATGAAATTTCAGGCATAACATCCCACCATGGACAGCGCAGTGGTCGACCGCCTGCACTTAACGACCGAGACCGGCGACGTCTACAAAGAGTCGTAAATTCTAACAGACAAGTAACACTGCGTCAAATAACCGCAGAAATCAATGTGGGACGTACAAGGGACTTGTCTGTTAGAACTGTGCGGAGAAATTTGGCTTTCTTGGGCTATTCCAGCAGAAGACCGACTCGAGTGCCTTTACTGACAGAACGACATCGCTTGCAGCGACTCTCGTGGGCACGTGAGCATATCGGTAGGTCCCTAGATGAATGGAAAACCGTGGCCTGGTCCGATGAGTCACGATTTCAGTTGGTAAGAGCTGATGGTAGGGTTCGAGTGTGGCGCAGACCCCACGAAGCCATGGACCCAAACTGTCAGCAAGGCACTGTTCAAGCTGGTGGTGGCTCCGTAATGGTGTGGGCTGTTTTTTCATGGCATGGACTTGGTCCTCTGGTGCGACTGGACCGAACATTGACTGGAAATGCTTATGTTCAGCTACTTGGAGATCACTTGCAGCCATTCATGAACTTCATGTACCCAAACAACGATGGGATTTTTATGGATGACAATGCGCCATGCCACCGGGCCACAACTGTTCGCGATTGGTTTGAAGAACATTCTGGACAATTCCAACGAATGATCTGGCCACCTAGATCGCCCGACATGAATCCCATCGAGCATTTATGGGACATCATCGAGAGGTCTGTTCGTGCCCAAAATCCTGCACCATCAACGCTTTCACAATTATGGACGTCTATCGAGACAGCATGGCTCAATATTCCTGCAGAAGACTACCAACGACTTGTTGAGTCCATGCCACGTCGAGTTTCTGCACTTCGCCGGGCGGAAGGAGGGCCGACACGATATTAAGAGGTATCCCATGACTTTTGTCACTTCAGTGTAAATATGTCAGTGTAAACCACAATTGATCATTCAGTAACATGGAAGTTGTAGCAGCTTATTGAATTTTCTAAACTTATTTACATGAAGTGTTGCAAACAAGTATTATTGAGTAAATATCTTCCTGTAAGGACACAAAATGCTAATGAAAATTTCAACTGTACTTTTTAATTAATACTACCAAAAAATTATTTTGTAGAAATATAAACATTACAATTACGTTCATATTTATCATTGATAAAGTTTAATGATGATTTTTTATGGTTTTCCTTAAGATACTAGATAAGACACATTTCTTTTGGTACTTATACTGCTAATGATTATGTTACCTTCGATAAAAGGGGCATTAATTTATCAAAACGACATTCTTCGACTGTCATAGAAACTAAGAGAAAAAAATTACGGGCGTCTAGAAAAAAAAGAAGCTCTAATTTTGAAAAGAAAGAAGGCGTGGCTTATGATTATGGTGGTTTTTAAGTATATTATATTGTAAAATATTTTGAAAAACAAATGAAAACTTTAAAAACATTTTCTAAAAATGAGTATTTTTTTCACAAATCGTATACATAAAACAAAATGTTTCAAAAATTAGTGTTTTGCTTTTTGAAATTTTAAAGAGATATGTTACGTATTTCGAAGGCAACAAACTAAAGATTTGGCAATATTTTTTTTAATTTATAACTAGTTTCATGGTAATGTAGCAGCTAATTTTACAAAATTATATTAGAAGTACTCTTCGATAAGCTGTATTGGTTATTTTTTATATTATTTAGTTTGTAGAATGTTGCCTTTTTTCTTTGTCATAAATGCATTTCATAAAAAAAATCGAATCTCTACAATATAATTTTATTTTTGATCTTTTGTGTTTTACTATTATTTTCTTTAAATCTCATTATAAATTGACTATTATAGGAAAATTTAATTTTAAAAATTATTATTTCTTTTTATTTATTCAGTGAGATCTAACTTTATTTATTCAGCTTATCTTTGGTATGAACTCGATAAAAAGTGCATCGATACTACAAAATGTCGGCTTACTACATTCATAAAAGACAGAAGAGAAAGTTATAGGCACCTAGAAAAAAAAAGAGGCTCTAATTTCGATAAAAAAAATTGGAACTTATTATTAAAGTGGTTTTTATGTGAATTAAAATCTAAATTATTTTAGAAAAAATATAAGTGAATACTTTAGATGCATGTTCTTAAAAATTAAATTTTTGACGTAAGTTGTATACATAAAATACAATATCTCAAAAAATTATTGATTTATCTTTTGGAAATTTTATGCAAACATATTTTGTCATGTATTAAAGGCAGCATACTACATATTTGGCAAAAACAAGAATACTTTTTTAATAACTATTCTCGTGCCATTGTAGTAGCTTATTTTACAAAATTCTATGTGAAAAATTCTTCAATAAGCTACATATCACTTAGCATGTAGGATGTTTTTTCTTTGTCGTAAAGGTATCCTATGAAAAAGAAAAATTGACGAGAAGATAATTTTATTTTTGGTGTTTTACATTTTGCCGTTATTTTCATAAAATTTAACTACAAATTGACCATTATAGGAAGATTTAATTTAAAAAAAAAAAAAAAAAAAAATTATGTTTTTTCATCGTTTTGAGTAATATTCTTATAAAAATGTTTACATTGCACATTTACAGCAGATACCTTAACAGAACCATGGTATTATTCAAAAATTTGAACTTAAAGAAGTTTGAGTTGAGGTGGTGTTTTGAGAAGTGTGCCTTTGGCGGAAAAGGGGCGCTCCCTTTATAGCTGGCTTTTCGGCAACCCTCCTTTGAGAGACGTCTCTCAGGATTTGTGAAGGTGGTGCCGTCTGTCGGCAATGACGTCAAGCGTGACTTTCCGCGAATTCCCTCAAACACGTGGTTTTGTGATCTAAGCGAAACTTCGGAATTGCAAGAGAGATTGCGGCTACTGTGCCCAGGGGTGTCGTTTGCGACCGATTGCTGTTAACAGGTTGCTACGTCTCCGACGAGGCCAACGTTCAACTACAGAAAGGGTATTTTAGACTTGCAGTCTCTGTTATACAAGAGCAAATTAAGATGTAGGGAATTTATCTCAGGGTTCTAAGAGAATGTCTATGGACGGTGAAATGTTTTCCCTGATAAGTTAGGGCTAGGTCGTGAAGAAGATAAATGATTTTTAGGCGAAATGTAAGAGTGAGCTAAACAGATTTTAATTTGAAATACAAAACGATTTCTAGACTAGTAAATAAAGTACTGTAATCCATAAAGTAAAAGGTTTAAGAGAAGGATATACAAATCTGTATATTTCATATAATAATATATTAAAATAATTAATTTCATGAAATTGTTGGGGTGAAATTAATATTGTATACATATTCATTTAAGAGCTATTTATTTTGTATTAATAAATATTTATCTGTACAGTCAGAGCAATAGACATTTACCAGCGACAGAAATTCTAAGTGGTTATTTAATAGCAAAGACCTCATTATCTTAATTATTACAAATATATTAAAATGAGGTTATTTTTACTTTAAAGTTAGAGAAATAAAAATATTTATAGGAATAGTTTTTAGAAAATATTTATAGGAATATATATATATATATATATATCACATACTATATTTTACATATATCTTTTCTAATGTTGTATGTGTGTATAAGAATAGAGGGAACTCTTGATCAGAACTGAGAATTACTCTGGAGAGTCCATTGACGTCCAGAGTAACGTCAATGGATGCTAGTTCTCCATTAGATGATTTGTAGAAAAGCATATTTTTCCATTAGGATCATCATATGGCAATTTCCGTCTTCCTAGAATTCTTCCTTTAGAAAACACTGTTTGTTTCTTCTCTTTGACAAAATGCATAATTTCCCATTATGATGTACTTCATAAAGGGAAGCATGTTGAAGGTTGCCTAATGTTATAAAATATATCAGTTTAACAAAATAAATAAATAAATAATTCAATCGCAATAATTCGAATCATAATAATTCGAATCGCAAATGCTGAAAAAGATGTTTATAAGAAAACAAAACGCATCGGAAATGCGTTCAATCTTTTAAAATCAAAATAATAATAAATGTCAAATATACATTTTCTCTCTCTCTTTCTTTACATATATATATATAACATGGAAATACATTCAAACAAATAAATGACTTTTAAAACGTCATTCAGCTGGGACATTGCATTATTGCAAGGAAAAACAAAAACACATTAATTTTAATAAATTAAATATGTGTATAACCCATATACATGAAATTAAATGATAAAAAGTTCAAGGCTGTTGAATGCAATACACCTTCTTCTATTGAGTTCTTAGATACTGCAACTAGTGCTGCAGCACTTTTGCACAAGAGTAAGAACAAGTAGTGGCCTACTGCTGTGTATGACCAACCGACTTCACCATCCGCACTGTACAAAACTTGACTTGGACTTCTAACTAACATTTCTAAAGAACGTAAAAGTGATAATTAAGTCAAGTTTATATATTGTTGTTGTTGTTGTTGCTTATCCCCTTGATTTAGAATCCTAAACCAAGTCCAATAGATCATGCTGCATCAATAGATCGTAAACTTTCCTCCCCTCATTCAACAGTTGCCTCACAGAGGCACCAATACAATCTATGAGATGAGAGGGAGATGCGATGGTCGAACAATGACAAAGGGCATATGTCTTCTCGCCTCCATTGAAGGTCAAACTCTTAATGTGGCCAGTCTTTAGTCTAGCTAAAGCCGTTTGAGCAGGTCTAGGACAGGAGCACTGCATGGACATACCAGGATATTTAGCGGCGTTAAGTTTATCTATATATATATATATCACCAGTTTTTCCTCACCTGTCCTCACCTGTTCACCTGTATATATATTATCACCTGTTTTTCGCCATTTTATCTACATAACAGAAATGCTCTATGACAGAAATTTACACTTATTTGTTTTCGAAATGATCGGATTAATTTTTTAGGGTACTTCATCATTTTTTTAAAAATATTTATAGACTTTATACATAATTATTTTCTAGATTTTTCAAAATTTAAAAACATAAAATTTTAATTTTAATGAATATATTCGTAATTTGAACTTTTTTTTTTTTTTTTTTTTTTTTTTTTTTTGTATTGCATTTGATTTTCAATTTGTATTTAATCGCACAGTATATAGAAGGCGATCAACAACTTTCAATAATGCGTAGTTAATCGATTAGTTCACATTGATCATTTTTATTTTATTTCTCTGCATGTAATTAATAAGTACATTTATATCTTTTAAAAATATGCCCTCTGATCTTAAGCGAGATTTTTAATTATAAATTAAATATACAGATTTAAAATATAGTCTGCTTCTTTTATTTATTATTTAAAACTGTAAGACTTTGAATAACTGAACAATACGTACCGATACATATAAAATATAAATTCACATGCATATTAAATATATTTAAAAATTAATATAATTCTATTAATTTCTTAAAGAGACTATCAATTCGGGTATTCTTTGAAATTCATTCAAATATTTGTTGTGAAATTTATTTGACATTTACGAAAGGCTTTCATTTAATATTTTTACAGCAAGAATTAGATTTCTTTATTTAGTCTCTTGAGAACAGGGACCTTACTTCCGAAATAATTTTTCTTTAATTTAAGAAGAATCTTTTAAAAGGTACTACAAAACAAGTCTTTTTTTTAAAAAGTTTAAGAAGATTAAACTTTCTGGCACATCTAGTATAATGGCTTCATTTTTGAACAAATTATGATGTGGGCAAATAATGTCACTACTTCATGTGGAAAACACAATATTTTAACATACAATTTTCAGAGTATAATTGAATGAGCAAGTGTCACTGTCTAGTGTAGAGAACACTGAAAAATACAAAGTTTTTTTTCTTTTAAAAAGAAATAATGCAAAGTGTAAAAATATAGCAATTTTATTAATTAAACACTTAAAATTGCACATTAGCTATATTTTATGCCAAAAATATCTAAAATAAAAATAATTAAAACTGTTGACATACATTCAGTTATTGTTCTCATTTTGGGCGTCATTTTAAAATGCTTGTAAAACAAGGATCTCTCCAAGACATTTTAAATTTTGCAGCATATATGGCAGTGCTGGACTGTCCAATATAATAGACTGCAAGATGATAATACCTAAAACTGTAGTTTGTATTTCCATATGAAAAATAAAAATATCCAATTGAAGTAATGTCTGCAAATTTCCATAGAATAAAGAATTCATTGCATATTTTAAATTTGTATGAATTTGCAAAATAAAACATATGTACTAATTTTTATGATTCAAATGCAAAACAGTTTCTCTAAAATTTCTAGCACGAGAAAGAAGTTTTGTTTAATATACTTTGTTTCTAAATAATTTTAACAAGTTATTATTGTTATTTTAAGAAAAGTTGAATTTAATAATATGCCTTAAAATTCTTAAGTTCAAGGACATAAACATAATACATGAACATAAATTTGGTATTCTCAAATTAATTTAAGCTTCTATTAGGGAATTTAAAATAATAATCTTATTAATAAAATGTTTTAAAGATGTCAGAAGTGTTTTCCACATATTTATTCAAAATATTTCTCGATTCTTAAAAGCAATTCATTGTTTTGGTGAAAATAGTTTATCACATTTTATTAATAAATTTCAAATATAATTAATCACATCAAATGACGCAAAATATATAATTCCTCAATATAATTTTCCTTTTTCAAATATTTATTCTTTGATTTCAAAATTAATAAATTCTAATATTTTTCCCACTGTTTGAAGGAACGTCAAATTTATTAATTCCTAAAAATTAAAAAGTATTTAGCATTTTCTATAATTGATAATTTCGAAAAAAAAAATTTTAATTATGAGAAGGTAAATAATTTTTTTTTTAAATTTTATAAAGTATACATTTAAAGAAAGGTCGTATTAGGAAAACTTAATAAATTCGCTGCATTGAATTTATATTAAGAACAGATCCATAGATTACTCATATGAATCACATTATCCAGCTTTGAATTTAGTCGCAAGCTGTAGAGAAAAATTGCTGTTTACTTGTGAAGAGTTTTCTCCTCTTAATTTCATGAAAATCACTGTTAAGAGAAAAATCTGCAGCCAGTGTTTATTCACTGTTCAAAGGCGATTTATTTATGTCCTCAAAAGTCAAAATGCTGATGCTGAAATCAAATATTTTTTATCACTGTTATAAGAAACGTCAAATTTAATAATTCCTAAAATTTAAAATTTATTTTGTATTTTCTATAATTGACAATTTCGAAAAGTATTATTTTTAAAATTCTGAGGTGGTAAAGATTTTTTTTACTTTATAAAGTATGCATTAAAAGAAAGGTCGAATATAGTCGCTATAGTCGAAAGCTTTGAATATAGTCGCAAGCGATGGCTGCAGAGAAAAATTGCTGTTTACTTGTGAAGAGTTTTATCTTCTTAGTTTCATGAAAATCACTTTTAAGAGAAAAATTCCGTCAGTCAGTGGAAGCAAACGTTTTTATTCTTTGTTCAAAGGCCAATTATACACTGAAGTGACAAAAGTCATGGGATAGCAATATGCAAATTTTCAGATGGCAGTAGCATCGCGTAGAACAGGTATAAATGCGCAGTGCTTTCATTTCTGTTCAAGTTATTCATGTGAAGAGGTTTTGACGTGATGATGACCGCACGACGGGAATTAACAGACTTTGAACGCGGAATGTTAGTTGGAGCTAGACGCATGGGTCATGCCATTTCGGAAATCGTTAGGGAATTCAACATTCCCAGATCCACTGTGTCAAGAGTGTGCCGAGAGTATGAAATTTCAGGCATAACATCCCACCATGGACAGCGCAGTGGTCGACCCCCTGCACTTAACGACCGAGACCGGCGACGTCTGCAAAGAGTCGTAAATTCTAACAGACAAGCAACACTGCGTCAAATAACCGCAGAAATCAATGTGGGACGTACAAGGGACTTGTCTGTTAGGACTGTGCGGAGAAATTTGGCTTTCTTGGGCTATTCCAGCAGAAGACCGACTCGAGTGCCTTTACTGACAGAACGACATCGCTTGCAGCGACTCTCGTGGGCACGTGAGCATATCGGTTGGTCCCTAGATGAATGGAAAACCGTGGCCTGGTCCGATGAGTCACGATTTCAGTTGGTAAGAGCTGATGGTAGGGTTCGAGTGTGGTGCAGACCCCACGAAGCCATGGACCCAAACTGTCAGCAAGGCACTGTTCAAGCTGGTGGTGGCTCCGTAATGGTGTGGGCTGTTTTTTCATGGCATGGACTTGGTCATCTGGTGCGACTGGACCGAACATTGACTGGAAATGCTTATGTTCAGCTACTTGGAGATCATTTGCAGCCATTCATGGACTTCATGTACCCAAACAACGATGGGATTTTTATGGATGGCAATGCGCCATGTCACCGGGCCACAACTGTTCGCGATTGGTTTGAAGAACATTCTGGACAATTCCAACGAATGATCTGGCCACCTAGATCGCCCGACATGAATCCCATCGAGCATTTATGGGACATCATCGAGGGGTCTGTTCGTGCCCAAAATCCTGCACCATCAACGCTTTCACTATTATGGACGTCTATCGAGACAGCATGGCTCAATATTCCTGCAGAAGACTTCCAACGACTTGTTGAGTCCATGCCACGTCGAGTTGCTGCACTTCGCCGGGCGAAAGGAGGGCCGACACGATATTAAGAGGTATCCCATGACTTTTGTCACTTCAGTGTATATGTCCCCAGTAGTCGAAATGCTGAAGAAAAAGAAAAATTACCACTGTTTTAAAAACGCCAAATTTAATAATTCCTAAAATTTAAAACATATTTAATATTTTTTATAAGTGGCAATTTCGAAAAGGATTTTTTTTTAATTCTGAGAAGGTAGTTTTTTTTATTTTATGAAATATGCATTTAAGGAAAGCTTGATTAGAAAAATGTATTAAATTCACTGCATTGAATTTATACTAAGTACAGATCCATAGATTAGTCATATGAAATATAACATTATCCAGCTTTGAATATAGTCACCAGCGACGGCTGTAGAGAAAAATTGCTGTTTACTTGTGAAGAGTTTACTCCTCTTAGTTTCATGAAAATCACTTTTAAGAGAAAAATCCGGCAGCCAGTGGAAGCAAACGTTTTTATTCACTGTTCAAAGGCGAATTATTTATGTCCTCAGAAGTCGAAATGCTGAAGTCAAAAATAGCTCAAAGACCCGCTTTTAGGTATCGACCAGCGAATTCTTATTTCAAATACGGGAAGGATGAACAAGAATTTTTTACCTGAAACTCATTGTATTGTGAAAGACTGCAGAAGTTGGATTCAATATAGTGCATTTATTAGATGTAGAACATATTCAATATATTTTTGTCTTGTAAGATATCTTTTAGAAAGGGGCGCATTCATACAAATACATATTGCATAATTCTGTATAATAAAGGGTTTTTATATACAATACATAGCATATAATTCAGCATTATAACTGGTTTAAAGCTCAATTTTCCCATATGATTCTTGAAGTATTTAAATATGAAATTAGTGTTTTGAAATGTAGTAATTTAAATATGAAATATGTAATTAAAATTGAATAATGGTATTTAAAAGGCATTCAGAACTTTTCTAAGCTCTACAATTTCGAAAAAAAGTTATTTTAATCCTGAGAAGGTTAATAAATTTCTAATTTATAAAATATACATTTAAAGAAATCTCAAAGTTAGGTAAATTTAATTAAATTTGTAATTAAAATTACATATTTACTTAAGTATTCAAAGGCATAATTTTCAAAATATAGAACATTGTTATATTTAATAACAGGTTCAGACCTACATATATTACGCTCCTATAAATATTAGTTATGTCGCAAATCTACGCATAAACATTCTGTAGCATGATCTAAAAATGTCCAATTAAACGATTGCATCACTTATGCATTAATGCTTAGTAAATTATATCACAGAGCAAGACCCAAATATTCTTACAAATAATTTGAAAGAAATTCTGAATGGTTTAAAGCATATGAATATATTCAGATGTATTGTTTAATATAATTTCTTTTCATTTATGAGCCTATAATTGAAAATGAAAATCTTTAAATATAATAGCACATACAGAATAAAGAACTGGTTAATAGCAACAAAAATTTAAAGTTGCAATATTTTTCCCAAATAATATAACTTTCGTTTCATCAAAAACAGAAAAATAAAACTTTAAATAATTTTTTTGCAGATATACAATAAAATATTTATTCTAAATAGAGAAAAACGTTTTCTCCCAATGGAATAACATAATTAAGGAATAACAAAAGCAAGTAGTAAACATATCGTTTAGGTGATAATTATTTATTCTGAGGTGAATTAATAATAGTATAAAAAAATTATTTTTTCCTTTCTAACTAATATTCGGAAACGAACAACAACAGAAAAATCCAATTTGATCTTTCACATTTGCTCCTTTCAACGAAATTGAGGAAACACAAAAAGGCAGAGAATTTAATTCAAATATAAATCCCCCCATTTTGAAAGAACGGATATTTGTTGGCGTCCGTTCTTTCTTGCTAAAGGTGCTCATACATAAACAATTTTCTGCGATTTCTCATAAAAGAACATTCTCGCCCTGGATGGACAAGAAAAAAAATCACTTGCTAAAAAGTTAACAGTTGGCATATCTGGAGAAGAATTTGTGCGTAGCTTAGGCCTGAAGCAAATCCGGTCTTTCGAGATGAAATCAATAAAAAGATAATATATTTTTTGGGTCGGAATCCAGTTCATTTAGCAACGTCTATTTTTTACTGCGTACTGCATTTTGCGATTACATTTGGAAGACAGACAAAAATATAACTGATTGGATAATATTTCATTAAAAAATGTTGTTAGTCAATACATTGGGCCTCTGATCCATTTTCGCTTTGATGGGTGAATATGATAAACATTTCAGTTCGAAAGTCTTAGTATAAATTTCTAGAAGTAGAATTTAAGATTGAAACCCTAAAACTCAAACCTTGAGAACGTTCTTTCTGACTTGAAGTAGATGCTGCTTTCATAAACAAGAACGGATAACGGTAATATTGACAGCCATCGGTGGGCCGGTAGTGGCATGCAAAATTGGAATACAGATACGCATGCGAATGCATGAATGTACCAGAAAAAATTGGATTAGGATTAATTGAATCTTATAGAAAAGTCCCCTATGATGAATTCTGACTGATGCTGAATTTTTTTATAATTTTGCCATTTTTAGTTCAATAATGACTTAGTAATTCAGAAATACATTTGACAGGAACTATTAAATTGTTGATAAATTAATAATTTTCAAACAACTGAAAATCTGGTATTGTTGCTGATATTCCTAATAAAATTATTAATAGTTTATATATTAATCGAAAAAGGTTCAAGTAAGTCTTGCAAATTGTATAATAAAATAATTTGGCATAGATAGAACTAAAAAAGTATAAACTCAACTTTATTTAGGTTTGGTAAAATTTAAATATGCATGATATCTTCTCTTTCGCATTAAACATAAATATTTGAAATTATTTTGGGTTTGCGTTAATTAATTACATTAATTTTGAGCTGGATTACATTTGGTAAAACGGGTTAAATTCAACGGCAAAGTATTTTGAACTTTTCAATAAACAATAAGATATAGAAAAATTTTTTTTAACATTCTAGGTCAGTTATTAGTGTTTCATTATAACCACTGATGAAACCCCAAACATTTAATAACTCTCCTACAAAATGTATTGTAGTATAATCTGGAATCGAAAACATAAAGAAAATACGAATTCAATATTCCATAACATGCATTTAGATAATTCACATGTCGGAGAGATTTAGATACAGATGTTTCAGCTCTAATTAACAATGCAGATCTTCGTATATAATCTCTACAGATAATCGTGTAATCCACACACCACTAATACTGATTCAGCGTGGATGGGTCATCTGCTGATACTCCTGATTAAATTCTACAGTCGTTGTGGTACAGATGAACTAATACGATGAATTCGGCATTGGTTAGAAGTGCTGTTATAAATATCGGGAGGTTTGCAGAATTAAAATCTGGGACAAGTGTACTCGCATACATGGGAAATCAGTCTCATAGGAGAGAGATACATTTTCAAATACATGATTGTTTCAAAACACATTATTTGTAATGTACCTGAATGAATACAACTGAACTGGTGGTATTTAATGCATGATTTCAGTGTGGGAAAATTCGTTTTCGAAATGTTTATAAATTCTAATTTTAGCATTAAATTATTGCTTAGTAATAATAAAAGTATCAAAGATGCTTTTGGAAATCATCATTTTAATTTTAAATTTAAGCGTGTAAATTATTGTTTTAATAATATTATAGGACATAAGCAAGATATCAAAGATCAATAAGCAATTTGCAATTTTAAAACTATCACAATTTGATCCTGTAATAGTTTTTTAAATATGCGGTTTATGTTTAAATTAAAATGCGTAAAGGTTTCATTTGGTAATTTTATAAACCATAATTAAAATATGAATTTTAAATACTCAAATTGAACACTATCTCACATATTCAATTGATCCAATTTCATTCAAGATAAATGCATACATAATGTAAAAAAAAAAAAATTCTTTAATTGCATTTCCTTTTATTTTATACATAAATATGCTCAAGAAAGTATTGAATTTAGCTAAATACGCACGATTTTAAAAATGGTTTGATTTAGCCATTATAGACGTATATTTTTCTAAACAAATGTAACCTACCCATAACTGATACAATATAAAATAGTTAAAATGGGTCAAAATTGTTTAATTCTTAATATATAATGATTTAATCGGTTGTTAGCTACTGCCAATATGTTTAAAAATTAATTGAATAATTAATTTCCTTGTTGAAACTATTTTCGTTTTGCCGTATATCGTATATCGATTTTGTGCTTTTATTGCTTAATTATTCTTGATGCTTTTCTCAAATTAGAATGATATGATATTTAAAAAAATTTTAAATGATTTCTTCTAGTTTTTTTGCCTTGAATGCCACTAAAATATTAATTGCTATTCAAAATGTTTATTTGATAGAAATGCTTTCTTAAGTTAAATTTGCCGATCAATATAAAATGCCTACAGGTATCCGTAATGTGTGCAAAATTTTCTTTTTTATTGTATTTAATTTTGTGTTTCGCAGATATTAGTATCAGTGAAAATGAATTAAATATATCACATCTCCACACTATCTATGTATAAGGTAGCATTATATTTTGCTCAGAATATAGTTTTGCAGGCTAATGACTTTATAAGACTTTTGGACATATAATCCTGTAAGTTGAATTAATAAATTTATTTTATTAAATAAGTCACAAATGATTGAAATAATGTTCTTTTTGTTTTAAAAAAAAGTCACAACAACATATAAATCCGTTTTTCTGGAATAGAACTTTGCATTGCAATAATAATTAATGAATTACACTTTTCCGATGAAGTTTCATAGTTGCGTTTTTCCATTTACCTTGCATTTATAGATGTAGTTTACTATCGCGAATTACTAATGCAAGATTAAGATATTTTAAATTTAAGATTAATATTTGGTTGTTTGTAGTATGTGTGGTTTCATACAGGTAAGTAGTTTCATACGAGGGCAAAAAATGTCGAATTACGCACCCGATTGTACTGTGCCAATAGAAGACTTTTATAAATTCTAGTATCATCAATTA
The DNA here is from genome assembly GCA_021605075.1 of Caerostris darwini. NCBI lineage: Eukaryota > Metazoa > Arthropoda > Arachnida > Araneae > Araneidae > Caerostris > Caerostris darwini. The sequence continues at coordinate 174,623 of BPLQ01007170.1, read as the reverse complement.
TCCTTACATTTAAATTGTAAAATTTAATACCTACCTCATACCTTTCTCTGATGCGACTATTAATTTACAGAGGTGTTGAAAAAAATTTGTTTTATTTTCCAATGAATATTTAATGCACGTCATTTTGATTGAATAATAAAAAATATCTTTTTTTTTCTCTATTTCGAGCTACAGTACTTCAATACAGTGTACTAGGAACTACTACAGTGTACTTTGTGGAATAGCCACCAAGCCTCGTTGAAAAAAATCTCATGACATTTCAGTAATTAAAAAAAATTTTCTTTGTCATTTATGCTATATATTAATATTTCACTATTTTTCTTTCTTAATCTCATGTAATAAAGGATTTTATACCCTAAATTCTCAAATTAAACTTATTCAACTTAATTCTAAAAGTGAACTTAATATGAGTCATTCTAGTAATTTGATAAACAAATTTGCTTTTCTACTTTTAACTTATTCAGGGATCTCAATGAGAAGTAGACGTTCGTGCTATTTTGGGCCTAAAGCGGTTGTTTCGATCAACTGACGTATGGAGAAATCGATTCACAGCGAAAATACTCATGCTTTTTCTATTTAATGGAAATGTCTTGATTGTCAATACATTGACGCAATATGTGTAGTCTTCTGAGAAAAGAACATGAAATTCAGAGTTTATTTATTTTATATATATTTTTTTTTCATTTTCACTTCTTCACATTAGAACAGTTAAAATTTTTGACAGCTTTGTAAAATATTTTTTTTTGTTTAATTTCATGTATTTGATTTTAGCAATATAAAATTCAATTAAATGAATCACTTTCTGTTATGCAAAATGTATACAAAACAGCTTAAGAAGAACATGAGTAACAAAAAGAATTTTGATCTCAAAACGGATTTCATTGAATCGATGACCATTGGAATAGCATTTTAGAAAGATATATTTACCAAAACGGTTTAATTTATAAGCATTATAGTTTCTGATGTGCATAAATGGTTTAAAATATATTTAATTTATGTAAGTTTTGCAATTTCTGTAATCTTACATATCTCTTTTGTAAGGAGAAATGCATTAAAAGAAAAGAAATAATTTGATCAACCTTTTAATAATTTGAATATTTCACAATTTTAAATAAGAATCCTAAAATCTGTTTTCTTGGTAGTAAGTTTAAATATATTGAAAATTCATTTAAAACACAGATCAGATTTTATCTCGATCAAATTATGGACGAAATCTCTCAAATTTATCTCATTAAATCTAAAATTTATAAATTCAAAAAATTTAGAAAAAATATTGAAAATGGATTGCTTTTCTTTCTGTTACCTAATTTGTATCTTAACTTTAAGTATGATTTCAAATGAAGAAAACATATTGATATAAATTTTAATCTATTGTAAAAAATCCGATCTCTTTTACATGAAGTCTTTTAAGATATATTATTAAAAAGAAAGATATATTATTAAAAAGAAAGATCTATTATTAAAAAGAAAGATATATTATTAAAAAGAAAGATATATTATTAAAAAGAAAGATATATTATTAAAAAAAAAAGATATATTATTAAAAGAAAGATATATTATTAAAAAGAAAGATATATTATTAAAAAGAAAGATATATTATTAAAAAGAAAGATATATTATTAAAAAGAAAGATATATTATTAAAAAGAAAGATATATTATTAAAAAGAAAGATCTATTATTAAAAAGAAAGATATATTATTAAAAAGAAAGATATATTATTAAAAAGAAAGATATATTATTAAAAATAACTATTTGAAATATTTGAAATAACTATATTCAAAGAAATATTTGAAATAACTATATTCAAAGAAATATTTGAAATAACTATATTCAAAGAAATATTTGAAATATTTGAAATAACTATATTCAAAGAAATATTTGAAATAACTATATTCAAAGAAATATTTGAAATAACTATATTCAAAGAAATATTTGAAATAACTTTTCAAAGAAATATTTGAAATAACTATATTCAAAGAAATATTTGAAATATTTGAAATAACTATATTCAAAGAAATATTTGAAATATTTGAAATAACTATATTCAAAGAAATATTTGAAATATTTGAAATAACTATATTCAAAGAAATATTTGAAATATTTGAAATAACTATATTCAAAGAAATATTTGAAATATTTGAAATAACTATATTCAAAGAAATATTTGAAATAACTATATTCAAAGAAATATTTGAAATAACTATATTCAAAGAAATATTTGAAATAACTATATTCAAAGAAATATTTGAAATAACTATATTCAAAGAAATATTTGAAATAACTATATTCAAAGAAATATTTGAAATAACTATATTCAAAGAAATATTTGAAATAACTATATTCAAAGAAATATTTGAAATATCTACATTCTAAGAAATATTTGAAATATCTATTATTTTTTTTAAATGATTAGAACAGAATGTAATTTAAAGCATAAATACTTCAAACTGGTAATACTCCCCCATCCAGTCCAAAAAAATTAGTTTCATGTTTTAGAATAGCAAAATACTAATGGGAAATATTTTAAGCAAATATGCACGTATCAAAATGAAAATTGTATTTAAAACAAAATGTGAACCTGTAGGGTTTTTCCAAGTCATTTATTTAATTTCGCAGCTTAAAAATTAAAACAAAAACAGTCGTGTGGAGAAGGGGGAGAGAGTGTTATCATCAGAACGCTTAAAAAGCTATGCAAATATAAAAGCTTTATTTAAAAATATCCCATACATGATACAAAGAAAGATTTTCAGAACAGCATCATAGGTTAAAAGAACACTTTCACACATATTTCCATTCTTGGCTGAGCAAAGCAAAGCCTAGTCACTTAGTTATTCATGAAATTTCCACGTGAAATTTACTGTCTTAGCTATGCTTATACTGAGGGGAATTTTTTGACTTTATTGTTTATGCAGATATTCATGAATACTACCGTCTTATGGAAACACTGAAAAGTTTAGATCTTCATATTCCAACGGTGAAATGCTTAATGACATAACCAAATGTATTGTTCAGAAGGAGAAGGATGGAGATCAAAATGAGAATAATATCGCATTTCAGTTTTTGTAAACTCTGAATATTTATCCCCCGGAAATGCATTAATCCTTTAGAAGAGGCCATGAAAAATTAATTTCTTAAATGTCAATGGCAAAGACAATTTTCTTTTCGTATTTTTAAAATGTTTGCGAATAAGGATTTAAATCTGCATTCAAAATTCTTGAAATTTTCTTAAGAATTTTTGTTAAAAATTTAAAATGTGTTGGAGAAATTCTATTTTGTTTGCAAAATACTGCTACATGATACTAAACACTTTGGACATATTTTTCTTAAAAACAGTTTTCTAAATAAGATTATTTTGAACATAACTTTTCACTAATTCTTTTGTAAAAAGGTTTATCAATATCTGTAAACATATAGATATGAATATGTGTATATCTTTTGATATCAAATAGTGTGTATGTTATAAGATATTATATCACTACCTTATAACATACATACTATTTGTAAGGAAAATATTATTTAAATTACTCTAAATTGATTTCTATTTTTTCTTTTAAAAAATAAATGATTGAAGATTTAAGACATTGAGAAAAATTAAAGTAACCATAAAAAATTCTTTGTTAAATAGTTAAAAAATCAAAATTTGTTTATTTATAAAATAGCATATAAGAGTTTTACTTTTAAAATAACATACATAGATACAGAACAATTATTGTTTTATTAATTTGCTGAAATACCTAAAGCCTAGCCCTTGCAATAAATTGTGAAGATGAATAAATAACACTTATCCATATATATATATATATATATATATATATATTTCGAATTACTTACAGATTTTTCCAAACCTTGTATAATCATTTGCATCAGTTATTATAATGCTTATATTTTGATTTATTACATATTTGACATTGAAAGACTTTCTAGACAGAACATATTGTATGTTGAAATTCACATACAAGGGCATCACCAATATTAAATGTACATTAAAGTTGCTTGCAAAGCATTGTCACTTATCTATTGCCTCATAACTCTCTAAGAATCGTCAGATCACATTAACATTATTCTGATTTGCTAACGTAAATCTCGCTTTAAACCATTTATTTCAATGCATTAAATCTTTAGTAGATGTGATCGGTCTTACATAATTATAGAACCAAATAAGTTCTTATAATTTTATTTATTTGTTTTCAATATATTCGTAAAAATTATCATAGCATACTTGAGAACTTATTTTTAAAATTAGCATGCTTCATAATTTTTAGTACCAGCGGTTTTGTTTTAATTTTTGCTGAGAAAATAATAAATTAGTCCCTGAAAAAAAATGTAATCCATAGAAATAAATTGCATAGAAAAGTATTTGTGGTCTCAAATAATAAGAATATTAATGTAAAATAAAAATTCCTGAAGTATAAAAATGTGTTAAAAAAATAATTTAATGTAAATATAAAGGCCTTACAAATTTCAACAAACAAAATAATGAATAAGGCTTTATATGACTTTTTATTTAGTTTCTAAACTCCTATTTTATTTCTTCTGAAGTAAAATATTACAAATAATTCTAAAGAATTTACCTATAAGTCATTAGTTTGCAGTTTACAATAATGCGATAATCAAGGGACTATATTGTCATAAAAAAGGATAAAAATAATGTGATAGTGTCAGACCTTACATTTTACAATTATTGCTTTTCTTAAGTGCGCAAAGTGCCATTGAATAAAATCAATAATTCAATAAATTTTCTTATTATTATAAGGTACTTTCAACTTAATAATTTTTTGATACATTTTTTATTAAATTTCATTATAATCGATAACGTAGCACAAGTAATTTTCTGATAAAATCAAAATTTAAAAAAATTACAAATTTCACCGCAATAAAAAATAATTTTTGAAAAAAATATGTTTTTATTTAAAATGCTTAAAATAATTAATAAACTAAAAATGGAAAAAAATAATATATTATAATTTAAGAGGAACAAGAGATTATATAATTATTTTTACAAAATTCATTGTGCCACATACATTAATAAAAGCACGGAACGCTATTCATAGCAATGAAATAACTTTTCATTTAGCTTATATTTATAATCGATATAAATGCAAAGTTATTTTATTAAGATTGAAGATTTTCTAAAGTATCAGTTTGTTTGCATTCGGTTGATTTAAAACTTTTCAACAGAATTGAATTTGGATAAGTTCTCTTACTATGAGAGACGTCAAAGAAATTTTAAAGATTCATAACAAAGAAGGTTAATATTTAAAGTATCATGATAAGTAGACATATATAAGATATATTATTTATTCCAAATGTTGCAAAGACCTGAAACTTAGTCAAACAATATTTTTTTTTCTAAGCTGTTTAAAATAATTTGTAAGATGTTTATATTAAAAAAAGAGAAACTATGGAAATTTGGATTAAATCTACGAATATTATGGCTTAGACTTTGAAAACTCTATTATATTGATGAATTTTTCATGCACCTCTTCGCTTGTTTCCTGACTGAAAGCAACATGTAGAAAGTTCTTATCATAACGCATATTTATATTCGGATAGATCTATTATATATATCATAGCCTATACATCTATTCTTCTGCATAGACCCTACCTCTATCATTTACCATGCATAGACACTGGCTGATGTGATGTAAAAATTTTAAAATGTAGACAAATCGCTAAAACGTAAGTAAGTAATATTAAAGTAGTTCGTGAATTTAATACTCCTATGTTAAAGTTTAGATCAACCAACTGTATAGTTCCAACTGACTGGTATTCTCTTACATTTACTGAACTCCGACCTGCAATATATTTTTCTGATAATGAATTTAAGGCGAGGATTTTGAACGTTCCTGCTGAAATTGATATTTTAAGATTTTCATGTCTTTCACAAGTAGTAGAGGGCTGCAATATATTAATTATATAAAAAAACATATGTTGTGTGTTGTAATGACACATGAGATGAATTAATAATATCAAGTATATCATCTGGAATTGCAATACACAAATTTTAAAACTAAATGTCAGTATCTCACAATTGTATGACGCAATTAAACTAAATGTTTAAAGACAAAAAGTAGAAAGATGATGAATTTTGGTTAAACCATGAGTTTTGAGTTGTTTTCACACAGAAAACAAGCGAAGAGCTACATAAAAAATTCGTTATAGAAATTTCCTTGGAAAACTGGCAACCGAAGATTAGCTTGTAGGAATTTAAAATTTCACACTGTTGATAACATTTTTAGGTCACGACTTTTCGGTACACAAGCTAATAAAATGAAATAAATATTTCTTCTAAACAAGATTCTTCACTCCACCTTAATATACAATAATTCTACGAATTACAAGCAAAATCTCTTGCCAGATTGTACGAATTGCAACAAACGGTGGAGCCACACTTTGGAATTTTGAAGAATATACAGAGGAAAAACTGATATCTATTCACAAACGAAGCCTTTTTAGTGATGATGTTTGCGTTTTTAAGCATCAACTGTAAAAAGACGACTAAAATGTGGGTTACATTTCATTTGATCTGTCTTTTAATTCAAATTTTTTTAGTTACCTGAGTTTAAAAGCCAGATTTTAGGCACATATATTTCTTAGCAATTAAAATTTATTTTGAATTTTTCTACTTTAATGTAAAATTTGAGCAGATGTTTTAATAACACATCTCATACTATAAATATAATATTTCAGGTAAATTAGTACAATATTTCAGGTAATCATTACAATGAAATAAAATAATATGTTTTTATTCAATGATGGATTCCCATTGAAAAAGTATTTGGCAAGTTAAGCTTCAGAATTACTAGTAAGTAAAACAATGAAATGATTGAATAGTTAAACTAAATTGTTATAATTATAATTACGTTTTAGGTTTGGATGATTAGTTTCCAGAATGCTTTAATACACTTAATTAAACGTTCTAATAAGACATAAAAATGTATTACAGAGAAAAATAAAAACGAATAATTTTATGAAATATATTTATTAATACATATCTTAAGTTTCATTTTACACGGAATATAATAGGCACAAAAAATGACTTATGAATTATATGATTTTACCATTATTAAATAATCTGGTGATTACAAGATTTTAATAATGGTTTAATAATACGTTTACTCAATTTAATTGTGACTGTGACTGTTTTGTTGTAACTTCAGTAGTATTTTCATGCTCATTTTAAAACTATTGAGTGTTTAAGTATATAACCTATTAAGTAATATAAAAGAAATGAAAATATCTATAATAAATAAATAAAATAATCTAAATAAAATATCTATAATGATTATAATTAATACGTTAACTCAGAGCAGTTACATTTGTATTATGTGATACCAGGATTACTTTATATAACAAATTTTAGGTAAAAAAAATTGATGTGATATAAATTTCCATTTTCTCTTATCTAAAACAAGGAATGAAAGAAAAAATATTTCTTTTGTTTTATTTATTTCATTTAGTATTTTTTTTCAAAGTAACCACAGAATTTCCATGTTTCAGCACGCAACTACTACAGAGTTTTCAATCAAGAGCTTTTTAGTAGAAAGAGTTAATAACTCTCTTTTCCTTTTTAGCTCTCTTACCAGCTTTATTATCATATATATTAAATACATTTCTTGGGTTGCGAACAGGTGATCTCCGGATATTTACTCCCAACAAAATCTATATCCTTTTTTTTTTTTTTTTTTTTTTTTTTTTTTGTCATCAAGCAACATTATGATGCACTTTCAAAGAATTAGAATTTTTTTTAAGGGAGCGTTGTTGCTCCTAACGTTTAAATATATGTTTCAAATTCTTATGAAATTAAATTGCTTAATTTATGTTTCTAAAGCCGTTCATTTTCATTCATTTTTATTAATATTTTTCTAAGTGCTTTCGTACCAGTTTTCAAAACTATATGATCGTAAAATAGATTTTAAATAAAATACAAGAGGATTAAATCCAAAACTGTATGGATGTAAAATACATTTTAAATAAAATACAAGGCGATCCATTCCATAATATATTTAAAGGCATTTAAAAATTTACATAATTTAAATTTTGGTTCTTCAATATCCAGTACTAGTTCCGGCTTAATATGCAAATATTCTGAATTATTCTTTCTTAGGTAGTATTTATCTAAGTGTTTTCGTACCTTAAGATCTTTGTGCTCAAAACTGTATGGATATAAAATACATTTTAAATAAACTACAAGATGATCCAATCCATAATATATTTAAAGACATTTAAAAATATACATAGTTTAAATTTTGACTCTTGAATATCCAGTACTAGTTCCGGCTAACCAATGTGCTAGACGGTTTAAGTACCACGGATGGCTTGTACTAGATACTGATAGTCACTAATAGTGCCTCATCAAGAATCAGACTACTGATTGAAGTTTATGGATTTCTCTAATATATGGTGAGTAACTAGGACAGAGATAGCCATAAATTCTTTCCGGAAGGCATTACTTCCCGCAAGCTGTTTTGTTCCATGGGAAGTCTCCATCATAATAATAATATTTTTCTCATGAAAACTTAGAGAGGAATAAAATTTAAATTTAGAGGATTATGGGTCAGCAAGCAAACAAAACGGACCTCGTAATATAAAAAGAAGGATTAAAAAATTCTTTCAAATTTTTTAAAAATATATTTGCCCCATAATTTCATGATTTAACATGCAAATATAGGTAATAATTACCCACAAATTTCAATGAATATTTTAACTTATTGTGCAAGGAATACTATTTAAAGTAACATCACCCATCACCATATTTTTATTACCCCTTTTTAAGTATTTTATTTATTATTTAAAATAATGAATTATCATTTTAATTTATTTTATTTTAATTATTTATTTTTTTATGAATGCTAAACAGAATTTATTATTACATAAAATTATTTTTCAGAAAAATTTTTAAAAACAAACTATAACTTCTATAAACTACTTTTAAAATTTTACAACCAACTTTAAAATACAATTTTTTAATACAATAATTAAAATTAAAAAAACACAATACAATGAATTTATACAACGTATTTTTACAATTACAATGCTTTTAAATACAATTTTCTTAAATTTTTTAACTTTTAAAATGCAATTTTTTTGAAGTTTCTGACTTTCAGTTTTAATTGTTTATAAAACAAATGCATTCAGTAGATTTTATAATTCCTTTGTTTTAATGAAATTAGATAAATGAAAAAAAAATTCTATAATGATCATAAGCGATAAAGTCGAAAATTCATGATTAATAAATTAGTTGAATATATTTTAATGTTTAATATATATCACCAACGATACTTTAATTTCTTGCATGTATCTAGCATTCAACTAAAAAAAAATTGTAAACAATTTAATTAATATTTTACAAAAACTTACCGCTAAGGAGGGGGAAACATCAGATTAATGCGTTTAAATATTTTGTTTATTTAAAACCTATTTTTTTATGATCCAATCACATAAAATATTTTTATGATCCAAACACATACACATTGATTTACATACAGAAAATTGTTTGTTTTAATAAAAATTATTATTGCTGTAAAGACAATTCTGTAATTAATTAGTGCAAACAAACATAAAAATGACCAAAAAAATGGCTTTATTTAATTTTAATTGGAAAATACAATGAAACATAAATTTGTAAAATAAAATAATGAATTTCATATCGAAAATTCAGGACTAATAACTTAGTAAAATATATTTTATTGTTTCAATATGTATTACCTATGATACTTTAATCTCTTGCATATATCTAATATTCAACTGAAAAAATTCTAAACAATTTCATTATCATTTTACAAAAACTTATCATTTTCTGTAGTTAATTAAGACAATTCTGTAATTAATTAGTGTAAACAAACATAAAAATGAACAAAAATGGCTTTCTTTAATTTCAATTGTAAAATACAATAAAGCATATAAATTAGTAAAATAAAATAATTCCTGGAATTAAATATGAATTAAATAATATCAAGACAATTACCTAACCATATAAAAGGGATTTAACATTTATTTTAACGAAATTAAATTACTAGCCAAAACAATCTTATATTGAATACTGCTGCGCATTCACTTATGTTTTCTATTTTTACTTGTTTTACTTCTAAAGCACCTAGTCAATAAAATAGAAACGCAACAGGAAAGAAGCTGTGAAAAAAGTGTAAACATTGTAATGGGTGAGACATTTAAAGGACAGATAAATGGCCAGTGTGTGTGAAAACAGCTGCAACTGGCGTTCTAATACACTTTGAATTTGCTAAGATGCACCTTAAGGTATATGGATGATTTCAAAATCGTCATTTTAGTTACATTTCGATATCTGAGTGAAGTCGAATCTTCTTAACACATCTAATATTTCAAAAATTGGCAGAATTTTTGCATTTAATAATTTATTTTACTATGTGTGAAAATTAATTCTAATAGATAATATGAATATTTCTGTATTTAATTTTAAGTTAATAAATTTGTAAAGAAATTTGTAAAAATTACTGAAATAATTTTATCATTGCTAATTAAATTAAAATTATTAAAATTGTAACCGCCTAGATCTAATTTTGAAACCTTAGATTTTTGCTATAAAGACTGAATTAAATACCATTCGCAAATATTTCAAACTTGTAAAAAAATAAATGCATTTTAGATTTTTTTTTTTATATATAAAACGCAATTAACTCAAAGAAATTTAAGTATTTTTGGACTTTTTGAAGTTTTCAATTAAAATAAAAAAATTAAACTTGACATTGCTAGTATATTATGAATATCTTTACAGAAATACAAGTTTTGGAATGATGCTTATAACATACATTTCTGGTTATCCAAAATGCAATGAAGAAAGGTAACGATTGTATCAACGCCATCGCTCCACCAAATATGACCAAATATGAGGAAAGGCATATTGTGCAAATAGCTGTGATAAGTCTTACTACAATATCAGGAAACATCGTGCAAAAAATAAATGTTGCTGCTCAACAATCTTTGTCAGCACATGCCCTTCAATGTTGTACTTAGCACAAATAAATTTCAGTAAGGCGTCCATTGCTACGATTAACATTAACTTTAAACCACATGGGTTTAATTCCGATGAACGACGGGCACGGAATAAATAAATGGCAGGATATTTTTTTTCAGACGAATTACCATTCAGCTTACTTTACTGCGAGGGTCGTATCCAAATCTGGGACACCGTCGTTAATAATTATTCTTATATAATCCATCGCCATATCGATCCTTCACCAGGCATTATGGTTTGGGGTTGTATTCAATTCTACTCCAACTCTACGCATTACTGTACAGTGATTGCAGGTACATATCTGAGGTTTTGGAGCCCATTGTCTTATTTTAGGTTTAAGGCTTGCCTGTGGTCCTACTTCAGCAAGACAGTTTAAGATCGCTCTTGGTAGGCAATACTCAAGAATTCTTCGGCCATCAAATAGCTTTACTGCTTTGGTCTGCACGTTCTCTCAATTTGTAACCCATCGACACGTCTGGTAAATTACTAGCCCAGAAAATACACTCTTCTATTCCAGATTAGCTTTGTCAATTTATGAAAAAAAACATGAGCTGGCATACCCCATTCATTCAATGTCGAGGCATGCAACAGCAGTTATTATCAGCAGTGGAGGTCATATAAAACACTTATTTCTGTGTGTTTCTCAATTAAAAGAGGGCTATATTTTCACTTATTAAGCCTTTGTACTTTGTGTTATTTGTCCTAATAACTTTGACTGTGATATCTCTAATCTCGATAGTAATTGGGAATTGTTAAGCATTTGTTTAAAATCAAATCTAAAATTTCTATCTAAAAAAATCACAAAATTCAATTTTTAGCAAGTTTGAATTTGGAACATTTACATGAACTATTTAATCTTACATAGTAGTATCATTGTTGCGCGAAACAGACATTTTAATTATAGAAATACAAAGTCGACCTAAATAAAAGCAATAAAGGAACAAATACTGCCTTGATATTCATTTAGGGTATTTCTAAAAATATTGCATCAAAATATTTATAAAATGTATTCATAAAAACTAAGAAAGTGCCTTAATATTAAAAGATCAATAGTGCATAATTCATCAACAAGTTTAAAATAATGCGTCTTACAGACAACAAATATAATAGTACAATATTATATTGCACATCAGTAATAAAGAGCCACAGTGCATAAAAATTGAAATAAATGATCAGTAATTCAACCAGAAATACAAAATAAATTTCTATTCCTACGGTTACCTCTGAAGCATTACTGTTAATAACTTTTAAAATTGCTTCAAATTTAAATATATACACTAAATTTAACTTGGGCAGACATATATATATGTGTGTATACATAGATGTATAATACTTCAACATAAGATAAAAATTAAACAGCTTATAATATCATCCAACAGCATTTAATAATTTTAATTTATATTTTAAAGAATGTTGTAAACTAAAAAATAGTACTTTTAATGAAACGCACAAGCAGAGACATTCGTAACTATTATAATGGGAATTAAAAGTTAACGACGTTTCCTTATTATTATAATTTTTGCTTCTAATCGCTAGGCATACATGACTAAACCAAAACTTTCATAGTAAATTTTTATTCCAACAAAACTACAAAACCAAATTTTCATCAAAGTTACTGGATCGTAAATATCCATGGTATTTGAAAATATAAAAAGACAGACTGTCTATGAAAAAAATATATATTTAAAGCTTTTATTGTTAACAAACATCCTTTCCACGCCCACTACTGAAATTTATCGACGATATAAAACCGATGTCGAATTAATACTGAGTCAATAGGTTTTCAATTTCATAGATTCATTTTTATTTGTGGACGTATTAAACTTAGTCATGTATTAAATATTATAAGACAAAAAAAAAAGATAAACACATGGGAAGGAAAATTATTGAAATTCCTTAAACCTCCTGTTTCTGTGAGAAACCATTATTTAGTGTGGAATGTTATATGAATAAGAATATTACTTTTCTTGGTCGATTATTTTTAAGAAAGAAGATAACTACTCTCAAGAAAATTGACGAAAATAGAATTCTTGAGTAACTGTTTCTCCGGAGAGAGCAGCAAAGTAAAATGATTGTTATATATTGATTCATCAAACATTGAGTTTTAAAACCCATATTACGCGGAAAACTTTTATTCATTCGACCATTTTAGATGTCTCCCAATTTTTAAATTTTAAGTTAAACGTATAAATATCTATTCGCAAAGAATAAATATAACAAAAATTAATTTTGGTGGCATTTCCTTTTTTATGCGTCATATAAATTGTTTTAAAATATTTTTGATAAAATCTTCAACTTTTTGAAAAGAACAAAATTATTAATCCAATTTCGAAGTAAAATTCATTAGCATTAAAAATTCATTCTTATGAATATTTAAATTAAATGTATTAATTTTATACATTTATTAATATAGAAATATATTTATTAGATAATTTATAGGCAAAAATAGTAAAATATTGTTGTAATCTACAATGATAAATGAGACAAAAACAGTGATAAATCTACAATGCTAATGATTTTAAAATGAAATGTATAAAACTTTCAGTTAAGTGATTCAATTGATAGCTATAAAAATTATAAAATAAACTGATTTATGTGACGAAAAAAATACTCAATTTTTCGTTGCACATCTACAAATAAAAAATGTAATTAATTATATCTAGATTTATATACATATTAATCTAGATAAAATATCTTAATAATCTTATATATAAATATATATATATATATATATATATTGTTGAACACAGTTATTCCTGTTATATTTTTATATTTATTAACGTAATTGATTTTAAAATAAAAAAATATTAGAAATATAAAAATATCATTTATCATTGTTTTTCTCTCATTTATCATTGTAGATTACAACAATATTTTAATATTTTTGCCTTCAAACAATATAAATAATTTCACATGGGTTTAAAAATAAAGAATAATTATTGACATAATTATTACAGAATACAGTTTAATATACATCATAATCAAAATAATAAAAGTGTTATACAATTTATTTAATAATTTTATGATAGAAAAATGTATATCATGCTCTTTAAAAAGTTTTTCCTTATTCAGTTAATTTTTTTTTTTTTTTTTTTTTTCCATCTTTCATAATTTTATTGTTTTTCTATTTTAAAAAATAATGTTTCTAAAATCAAAAATTATTTGTTATCTTTAAATACATTTGTAAAAAAATATCACATTATCACAAATGAATAAATGGTAAACTTTAGCCAATATAATAAAATTTGTATTTTTTCACTTTATATAATATACTTAAGATCATAATTTGTTTCCTATCAGAGTATTATTCATATGTAATGTTGGTATTTCAGCACAAATGTCCATCTAATTTGTATGCTGAATTACGATTTTTGAAAAACCATGCAAATAAAAAAAATGAAAGCTCGTGCATAAATCGAGGAGAAGTGAGTACTATTTTTTATGTCATTATTCACATACACGCTAGCATTATTAAAAAGAGTACAGTCGAAAAGGAATCCAGATATTATTTTACTCATTATAAATGGCATTAAGTCCCACTTACTTTCATAATAAAATAAAATATGTTTATCTCTTTATTTTCAAATATCACCTGGCATTGTCGTATTCCAATATTATATCATTATATTCCAAATTTATTGCAAATATTATATCGTACTTGACTAAAGAAAATTTGGTTAAAAACATTTATACACATATCTGTAATATAAGAATTCAGAAAAATATATGATAGATGTTCAACATATTATGCAATCTTATTGCAAATCACCCCATATCTCAACACAGACAGAATATGTTTTCAAAATATTTATTAATATTCTATACAAAATTTATCAAAATTACATTCAATTTTTTTTTTTTTTTTAATTATTTTCATGCATTTTTCTTATAATGTTGATCATGTTACCAATCAATCTATAATATGTGATCTGCAGGAGAAGAAAAAGAACTTGAAATAGACCTATAATGAAACAAAATCAAGATTATTAAATCTTAAATACTACGTTATATCAGTAGCTTCATCATTTTCATTTGCTTCAAATTTGCTATAAGAAATCGCAGATTTTATTTAAGTAAATAAAGGAAGGCTTGGTGGATCAAATGTTTGACGTCCAAGCGAAGGAATCTAAATTCAAAATTTGATGTGGGGTGTCGTTTATTTAAATTCCTGTGGGAATGAGTACGAGGCCACTGTTATTAAGTGCTATGAAAATTATTTAGATTTAGTTCCAGGAGAATCTATGTTTAAGTGGGGAATGGGCACTTTATATCTCTAGACTTGAATCTATTTCCATGGGGATCAAGGAAAAAGGGAAATGGTATGATCTTCACAAATGCCACCCGGAATGGTATTCGTTTAAAATATAAGTGCAATGTAGCAGTAATAGATTAAAATATATCAAAATATAAGTGCAATGTTGCAGAAATAAATAAAAAAAATCAAAATATAAGTACAATATAGCATAATCCCTATGAGGCACATTAGTAATTCTGAATCTTCTACATCTTTGGACATTCATTAGTAGTGAATGACTTATGAAAAAGTGCCCGACATTCAAAGATAACATACAACAGATTCGAGAAGATGGGAGAAAAGTCCAAATCTCTGCTGCCATCTCTGGGGTTTGTCGTTCCAAATTACGGTGGTGTAATGTAACGGATAGACCATGATACACTCTGGACAATGCACACACTCCAATTGCAATTTGCAATATATCTGTGGTTCATTGATGGATGACATTAAGCCCAATCTCCAACATTTTCAAACAGTGACAAAAATCAACTAAAGAGCAACAATTTTTAATTATATATACATACTTCACACATCTCATAGGAAAAAAATAATTTTATTATAATGAGTTAAAATCAGTACGTGATAACCCTTTGCTTTGAGTATATAAAAAAAGCATTTCAAAATGTTGATCGAATTTTAAGGGTAATATAACAGAATTCTTATGGTGCACATTGGCAATTCAGAATCTTCTACATTTTTGCTCATTCATTAGTAACGAATGACTTACGATAAAGTGCCCAACATAACATATAACAAGTTCGAGAAGATCGGAAAAATGTCAAAACCCAGCTGCCAGCTCTGGGGTTGTCGTTCCAAATTGCAGCAGTGTAATGTAACAGATAGGTCATGGTATACTCTGGACAACGGTAAATTTACAGTAAATCTGCTATTAACTAACGAATGACCTTAAGCCAAGTGCCCAACATTTTAAAACAGTAACAAAAATTAAATAAAGAACAACCATTTTTAATTATCCATACAGATTTCATTACACATCTCATTAGAAACAAATAATTTTATTACAAACAAATAAAATCACTCAGCTATAACCGCTTGCTTTGAATATATGAAAAAAGCATTTTCCACATTTATTCTTATTTGTTTTAAACATTTGTGAGTTCATCTACCCTAATCCGATACGTAAAGTATGAAATTTCTAAAAAAAATAAATAAAATGAACAGATTATTGCACAAAAAAGTCATTTAGTCATTATTACTGCATCATTTGCGTGACCTTTGCTCCATTCAGTGTAGTAATTCAATAAGCACATTGGTCTGGAATTTGTCTCACGCACCATCCATAAGATAACCTGAATACCAGAAATAATTATAATCAGGCAAATACAATAAAAAAGTTCACATTTATATACTTACATCATGGTTCACGCAATCCATTACAGTTTGAAGTAACAAATAACGAAACGATTCGCAAAGTAAAAATTCGAATAGATAAATTAATAATAAAACCACATGGATGTTTGTTCTCAAAGTATTAGCTAAAGTTAATCTGGCATGATGTTTCCGTTAATTAATAGAATTAGTGGGATAATTGTGCTTCGATGCGTAAAATATTATCTGGAGGGTCTTTTAGCATAACAAAAGTGGTAGGGTACGTTAGCAAAATGTGATATGCATTTGGAATTTTCATTAATATACATAATAAGTGTATTATAACAATTATTCAATATTTAATTACATATCATTTGCATATTTTTGAAAGTACATCAAACACTGATATTCAATTAAATGTTCGAATGAATTTAGATAAATCTTTCGACATAAATATATCTTTAGTTGTAAAAGAATTAAAGAAATATTATTCCACCTGTTAAGAGTGTTGTTAGATTATTATTCAATTAGATTTCTGTTATATATATTTTATTTATAATTTATTTTAACATCGTTATATCAACTATAGTATCTTACAACACAAATATTAATTTTCTTGGCATTTCTCTTATTTTAAAATTGGCAATTAATTAAATTAAAATTAGCAATTTGTTCAAATTTTCAGATTATATTTTTCAAATAAATATGAAACATCTGGCTTGTATTAAAACCTAAATTGTGATTTTTGCGTAGTAGTTTTTAAAATTCACTCAAAAACAGCTAATATATTCATTATTGAATAAAAATAGGTCTCGTTTAGTTATTAATTTTTAATTAAAGAGCTAGATTATTTTAATTTCAGCCTATTAATAATTTTAGTGTCTGCATTTTAAACCAATACTTTACTTTTAAATCTTATCTTATACTATTTAAATAGTGTAAAAACATGTAATGATAAATAATTAGCCAGCTATTGTAATGATATATAATTTGTCAGCTAATGTAATGATAAATAATAGTCCTACTGTGAACTTTAAAGTTATGCTAATTCTTTCAACAAAAAAACTTTTGCTGATATAAACTTTATCAAATTTTCTCAAACAGTTATTCATTAAAAAAGGAGAAACGGATTTTACATTTAAAGATTTGAAAGAATGAAATTTTGGGAAAAATTATATTTTTACCAAACTGTTATAAACACTATTTTTTTAAATCTTTTTTCTTTTCTTTGATTAATGAAATTAGAAATCATGACAAGAAATTAAGTTTTTAAAAAGTAATTTTTTTTAAAGAAAAATATATATACCAAAAATACTATAAATACAAAAATAAAAAATTGTGCAATTTATAAAACTAAAAGATTGTTATACTGTCCAAGTTTTTATTTTTATTAAAATATACATTTAAAATTGTTATAAATTTTTCACATATCATATAATACTTAAGTAAATTTCGTGATTATGAAATTTGATAGTTATTTAAATAGGTTAAGTAAAAACAAAAGTAAACATAAAAAATATTTAAACAATAATCTTTATTTTGTCATGCACTGTTAAATGACTAAAACAGGTAAGGAAAGAGAAAATTTTTATATAAGGGAAATTAAGCTTGACAACATTTTCAAAATTAGCTTTATAAATGTAATGGATATGGTAACAATTGCAAAATGAAAAAGTTAATTTTAAACATTTATTAAATTTGCCTGTTAATTCATAATTGTTTCTATTAATTCAAAATATTCCTTTCACAGGTGTTTAAGTTTATCTATTAATACAATTTTATCAAAATATCTATATTTATTTTATATTATATCATTATTTATATATTTATATTTATATATAGATATAATGTAGATTAAATAGATTTATTAGATAGATAGTAAATATTAGATAGCTATATTATATATTATATTATTTTTATATACTATACAATATCTATATTTAATATATTAAAAAGTTAGAATTTCCTCTTGACAAGCAATAAACATGCATGTTATTTATTTGTCAGGTTTAAAATATATTTTAATACTTTTATGTTTAATTTTGTATTTTTTATTTTTTATTTTGAGCTGTCTCTTAATATTATTTTATGTAAAAATATATACTTAGTTACTTAATCTACATATGTATTTTAATAATAAAATTCACGTTTTGTTTACTATATGTACAAATAAAATTCCATTAAAATGTTAAAAAATAAACATGTAATATTTAAATTTAAATATGCGTTTCAATTGTTGAAAAAAATTTAAATTGAATGTTCGAAACTGTTTGGATGCATAATCTTATTTAGAAATCTCATTTCTATGCGTTTCTCTTCCTTTACTAGCAAGTGAACTTACAGACCGCATGCTTTGCGTGGACAAAACCATCATGTGCTTGCAAATAATTGAGTAAATGTTACTCTCGAATCACTCATTCATTCTGTCTCCATAGAAACCACATGAATTGAAACAGGTGGTTTGAGATGAAAATGTTTATATGGGATGCCAGCATTGGCCTCCTACGAAGCCTGGTAACCTTTTACTGAACCATTACTTTGAAAAAAACAAAGCAACTATTGATGTTAAAATGGGTTTTCGATTTGTATTCATTGGGATTCCTAATTCAGATTAATCCAATCCTAGGAATATAAACTAAATCAGGTCTGCATTTTGTTTACATATGCTAATTAAAGTTGTAATGATATCAAGTTATTTAAATTAAAAAGTCATATTCGAAAATTACAAGGTTTTTGATTACAATATTTATTCACTGATATTCAGACGTTGAATTTTCAACAATGATTATGTAATAACGTGTCATGATAGCTCTGTGGTTCTGAAAAGTTGTTTATTTAAATGAATTTATTGCATTGTCTAATTCAGTTAATAAAAAGCGTGCCTTTGTAATTTGGATGAATTTATAAAATTAATTGAATGAATTCCAGCATAATCTCCCCATATATATATATATATATATATATGGGGGGGAGAGTGTGTAATTGAATAATGGAAAATTATTCAAGGCACACTTATAAAGGAGTGAGGCTTATAAAGGAATAAATGATTCCAAAATTGTATTAATTTGCTAATAACTTTGTCCTAATCATAGAAGTTTAAAATGAGAACTGAGGATAAATACCTTATTATATAATGTATCAAATTTATTAAATTGGATTGAATAATTATAATAACTAAGACTTGAAAATTTTCAGCTAAAATATCAGAACTATTTTATAATTCATGATCAAATTATAATACTCTTATCAATTTAATGCATACCAATATATCAATGCTGATACCTTTCTTCAGAGAAATGCTATGAAAATAAAGCACATGTTACAGTAATAAAAAATACATTTATTTAATGCATTACCTTAAAAAAATGCTTTTAATGAGAATCATATTATAGCAAAAACTTTTTACGTAAGGAAAACTAATTCATTTGAACTATGTACATTCTTATGGTAGAAAAAATTCTTAATTATCTTATTAACTGAAAATACTTCTTATAATACATATTAGCACATTTTTTTCAATTAATATATGTGTTGTGTACTCAATTAGAAATACAGATTTCAAAAAATTCATGATTTGGCAAATTTCCATTCAATGGATATTGTTTGTAAGCATTATAATAATTTTTTTAAAAATAAATTGGTAAGGAATTTATATTTTACATAACAAATGAGTTGCTCAGCACTTCATTTGTTTTCCACAGAATGTTGTTTAAAATAGAAAAATAAATTTGGGGAAAGAATATTCTGAAATCGAACAAAATAAATAAAAACACAAATATGTCGAAATGGCATAACTCTTCCACATTGTGATACAAGATATTATATGCATAATGATAAAAAAATTATTTTGTTGCATTTGAAATGTCAATGTGATACACATTATTATGATAACAATTCGCCTATATTAATATATGACGACTAAATTAAATGCCTCCCAATTAGTAGTTTTTTTATATATTATTATTTAGAATTCCCAATAATAATTAAAATATATTTTTAGATGTTTATGTATAATTTGAATATTTTTATTATACCCATTAGAGTGTTATTATAAGATAACATGACTTAAGATAACTGATAAGATATCATGACTTAAGATAACTGATAAATGATAATCTATTATGATTTAAGATACCTGATGAATGATAAGATATTATGACTTAAGATAACTGATAAATGATAAGATATCAGTTCCAAAGATGTTGTCAGTTAAAGGATACGATGATTTTGGGATTAAATGTATGGTAATTTTAAATCTATACCAATACATTATTAATTGATCATATGAGCTATGAAATATGAAATACATGTTAAAATATTTTGCATTAGAAAATAATCATTATTTTTATATATGTTTTGATAATGAAATGAATTATTGAAAACTAATTCAAAATACATTTATGTTCAGACATAAAAATTTGAAATTCACAAAATCTAATGTTGTTAACATTTATCTAAATAAATAAATCTCGTAATGTTTCATTCGATTTGCTGAAATATACTGATAAATTGCATTAAATTCAAGTTATTATAAAAAAAATGCAGATACCATCTTTGTAAAAATATAATGGTACAAGAAATAATATTCATTTATTCAATAAAAGATATTCCTTTATGCCAGTAGGAATAACATTTTTTTTCAACAATTTCTAGGACTACTGAATTGCATAAATTTGCCGTAAAAATACGTTACACACATTAAAGCTGAATATATTCGTAAAATTGGTCATTTACTTAGAGTCTTGCTAATTGAGTTGATTTTAAGCAGGAATCCAGAAACGTATTTATAAATATTCAATGAAGAAATTATGCATAACAAATTTTACCTTTTCTACTAACTTATGCATAAAAATTAAGGTGATTCGAAACTTAAAAGATTTCTAAAAATAAAGAATAACGAACAGTCTCACAAACCATCATAAGTGCAAATATCCGAGAAAAAAATTGCTGCAATGCTAGTAGAAATACAGTAAAGGGAATAAAAGATAATGCAAAAATACCACTCTCTCCTGACTCAATCCGTACCCATGCAGCCGGAAGCAGGGATAGGCGGTCTTTTATATTGAGCTCATTAGAAATTTTGGAGTACTGCTATTCCTAATTGATATTCCAACCTAAAGTAAATTCGAGTTGGCGCAACAGTTGCACACTGCTTTCACTTATGCATGTAAATGCTCATGTATATTAATCATGACTCTTAAGAATACGGTGTCTTGTCTCATTCGTAGCCTTGGTGAAG
Organism: Caerostris darwini; assembly: GCA_021605075.1. Taxonomy (NCBI): domain Eukaryota; kingdom Metazoa; phylum Arthropoda; class Arachnida; order Araneae; family Araneidae; genus Caerostris; species Caerostris darwini. The sequence continues at coordinate 152,767 of BPLQ01007170.1, read as the reverse complement.
GTTTCTTAATATTCCCTGGTTTTCTTTTCTAATGAAACTTCAAAGGAACGTGTAAACATAGGACTTTCTCCTATTGGCGATTGCGCTCAGCCGAACGCTGGGTTTGGTTAATGAGGGGTGAGGTATTCATTAAAACTGGAGCTCTAAAATCATAAAAATATTTTCTTGTAGGAACTAATCTATGTGTTTCAAAGAACTTTCTTCAGAAGAATGTTAAGAAAAGATTGTACTTCCATGCTGCAGTTTTTCTTTCTAAAGCAAACTTGTTTCTGTGTGACTCAGCGTTCTTCAAATTATGCAAAATAATTTTTAAATTTTCATATTAAAGAAATGTGAGTTTTCGTGCAGATTAAATATGAGAAAACGAGAAAAATAATGAAATATTATGAATAATTTAGTTTTATGTATTAAATATAAATAAAAATATTTTTCAAATATTTCTGCCAGATAATTTTTTTTAATTCTTAAGTAAATTCATCATGTAATATTTTGAATAAAATTAAGAAAAAAAAATATTAATTTTTTCAAAACTTATCAGCAGTTATGTTTACTTAAATGCATATTCTTGAAATCTATACTTTAAAATTTAAGATTTATTTTAAAGTTTAGCATTTGAATATTCAGCATAAATTAAATCAAAATGGTCAATTAATTTCATTCTTTTTCTTTACTTTATATTAACTTATTATTTTTATCATATCCTTTTACGATTTTTCTTTAGTGTTTCTATCGGAGAATTCACATATATATATATATATATATATATATATTGAGAGTATGGGGTAAACAAATAGTATTTTCTCTTGGAATTTTGGCTGAACAATCTTAAAAACATTTGTTTCTTAATTTCCACACAATTGGGGGATATGGGTAGCATTTGTTATAAAAGAACAATTTTAATAAAGTTTTACAAAAGTATTTTTTGAAAGTTATTAAGTATTTACAAATGAAATAGTAACTCTTTATCTTAGATAGATAGATGTCAAATAGATTCACATATTCCCATGTTGCCTGTCTCATAGTAATTTTTAAGTCATTAAAAATATAACCCTACATGTTTTGTCTTTCTGTAAGTCAGTTACAAAGAAATAACAATCATACCAAATTTTAAAATTAACCTTGCATTAAATTATCCATACATTTGTATATAATTGTATCAAATTCTTCTATGACAATAACCAAAACCGTCAATGCGGTTTTAATTGCATAAATAAAATTATTTTCTCTGCACCATAATTTAGACGTTTAAATATTTCCTAACTTAATTATAATGTAGGCGCGAGCGAAGAGCTTGAAATAATTAGCTACCTGTAAGTTTGAGTAAACGAATTAAAAGTTTACAGAAATCTCAAAGATATTAGCGAACCATTCCCTTTTAAAATAAATCCTATTTCCTTAGCCAGATTATTTTAAACGAAACCAAAGTCGATATGTTAATGACAGTGTGTTCACCACGTATCCTAAATCCTGTCATTTGTTTACACCAGGCTGTGCAGGGATTGAGAACAAGAGAAGCAAGAAACTAACCAATCACTATTTCCTATTGTATCTTATTTTCTGACAAGGGATCTTCCCGAAATTGAGGAAATTACTTCTTGAGACATAATTGGAAACTATTCCTCCTAACCTATTAAATCTACTACAAAGAATAAAATCATCATCTTATTATTTCAATATTATACCATGTAAAGGCTTGATGTCATGAAATCATGAAATTGTGTTATGTCATTATACAACGCATAAAACACACATATATACACTGAAGTGACAAAAGTCATGGGATAGCAATATGCAAATTTTCAGATGGCAGTAGCATCGCGTAGAACAGGTATAAATGCGCAGAGCTTTCATTTCTGTTCAAGTTATTCATGTGAAGAGGTTTTGACGTGATAATGACCGCACGACGGGAATTAACAGACTTTGAACGCGAAATGTTAGTTGGAGCTAGACGCATGGGTCATGCGATTTCGGAAATCGTTAGGGAATTCAACATTCTCAGATCCACTGTGTCAAGAGTGTGCCGAGAGTATGAAATTTCAGGCATAACATCCCACCATGGACAGCGCAGTGGTCGACCGCCTGCACTTAACGACCGAGACCGGCGAAGTCCGCAAAGAGTCGTAAATTCTAACAGACAAGCAACACTGCGTCAAATAACCGCAGAAATCAATGTGGGACGTACAAGGGACTTGTCTGTTAGAACTGTGCGGAGAAATTTGGCTTTCTTGGGCTATTCCAGCAGAAGACCGACTCGAGTGCCTTTACTGACAGAACGACATCGCTTGCAGCGACTATAGTGGGCACGTGAGCATATCGGTTGGTCCCTAGATGAATGGAAAACCGTGGCCTGGTCCGACGAGTCACGATTTCAGTTGGTAAGAGCTGATGGTAGGGTTCGAGTGTGGCGCAGACCCCACGAAGCCATGGACCCAAACTGTCAGCAAAAGCACTGTTCAAGCTGGTGGTGGCTCCGTAATGGTGTGGGCTGTTTTTCATGGCATGGACTTGGTCCTCTGGTGCGACTGGACCGAACATTGACTGGAAATGCTTATGTTCAGCTACTTGGAGATCACTTGCAGCCATTCATGGACTTCATGTACCCAAACAACGATGGGATTTTTATGGATGACAATGCGCCATGTCACCGGGCCACAACTGTTCGCGATTGGTTTGAAGAACATTCTGGACAATTCCAACGAATGATCTGACCACCTAGATCGCCCGACATGAATCCCATCGAGCATTTATGGGACATCATCGAGATGTCTGTTCGTGCCCAAAATCCTGCACCATCAACGCTTTCACAATTATGGACGTCTATCGAGACAACATGGCTCAATATTGCTGCAGAAGACTTCCAACGACTTGTTGAATCCATGCCACGTGGAGTTGCTGCACTTCGCCGGGCGAAAGGAGGGCCAACACGATATTAAGAGGTATCCCATGACTTTTGTCACTTCAGTGTATTTATGTATATTATATTACATATACAGGAATTTTCATTTGGTTTCTATTCCGTCTCATAAAAAGTGGTACAAGGATAAGAAGTTAAATGGATGTTCTGTAAAGAAATCATAACAATTTAAAAGGATAATAATAGTTTAAATATATTCATTTTGTAATTGTAAATAGTTCATTTTTGGCATATCCCATACTCGACCATAATTTGAAAAAGTTTCTATCTCCATAACAGATTTCGCATGTCATTTTTTTTTATTTGGGATGCAAAAATAGGTATAACATTTCGCTGTTTCTTACACTTTAAGTACATTATTGTTAAAGGATGGTTATTATTTTAACTATTTATAAATAAAAACATTTTTGAAAATGTAATAAAAATTTAAAGGGAAATAATAATAAATTTGATTTGTAAATAAAGTTCTAAAATGCTTTTTTTTTTTATTCTTAACCTTAAAACATGGAAAGAGGGAAATCAAGGCAGCTATTTGAAACGAAACATGATCAGATTTCCAAAGATAAAAGCTAAAATTCATATTTGATTTATAAAGAAGATCAAACTGAGTAATCAGACAGAAGCTGTACAAAAAATATAACAGTAATACCAAACTACTAAGAAGAACAGGAATGTATACGAATTACCTGAGGAGTTCCTGGCTCTGAAATCATTTTTTCGCCACATAATTGACTCAAATCTTTGCACAACAGTGAATGCTATTGAAAGGATATTATACCAACGCAAAAATTGGCTATTGTAAATAAATTGGCAAATGAAGTAACTTTAGCCAGTGGGATTTGAAGTTGTAACCTATATTTTCGAACACTAATACATAATCATTTAACTTTTATGTAAAGGAATTTTTCTGAAAACAGGAAATTTTGTGTTTTTATAAAAACATGATTCATTAATTGCTGTTTAAAATAGTAATAACATTTTTGTTGTTTAATTTTTATTAGCAAAGGCTTACGACAAAAAATATTATAATATTTTGCTACCCAAATTTCTACTTACTAAAAATAACTAGTAATTTGAATTTTTTAAAAGAACATTTCATGAAACTAATTGTATTTATTTAGAAAATGGCATGTATAATATATTACAAAAACCTTGCTTCAATGTTGGTAATCATCGATGTGCGTTTCTATATCTAAAAACAATGACATCAGTTTTGTTGTTTCATTGCATTCATTAACTGCTTAGCATAATTTTAGTAGTGTGTATTAATTATTTTTGTCACATACATGAATGTAGAATATTCTTGAAGATAGTAAAAAAATGAAACTTTCCTATAAATCAATTTTTTTTTAAATTTCTTAAATGATTTACAAAACAACAAAAAATTGGATATAATTAGGATATAATATATAAAGAAAATTAACCACCATCGTATTAAGGCTTTATTAGTCATTAATTTAATTGTTTATCATTTATATTATTTTACTTGAAAAATTTAAAAATCATTTTATTAAATATATAATATAAATTTTACTAAAATGCAAATCCATTTTTTAAGTAATATTTCAAGTCCCACGTTCCACATATTATAATTAAGTTCTTTTTGTATTGAGTATAAATTATTAATTCTACATAGTCAAAAAAGTAGAAATTAATTATTTGAGTATATTGATCTGTAGTATCTATTATTGTGAAAAATTTAAACTACTACTTTAGTTGAAAAATACTTATCCATTTGGATTATATTTTAAGTATTTCTAAAAATATAATTGTGCTTTATACATATTTTTGAGATCCCAGGAATTTTATTAATGAAAGATTACACATTTCACTATGAATACCAATTTAATTATTTGTAAATAAAATTAATTTTTCTAAAAATAAATTTTAAACCAGAATTTTTCAGTATCTTTAGGTAACTATAATATTCTGTAAAATGATGGAAGTCCAGAATGCACTATTAACTTATGATATGAGAAGAAGGCACAAAGAAAAAATCTGCTCAAGCATAATTCGAAAATTTGCCTTTATTGTAAGCCTTTACCAGTATAATATTGTTGTAGGAGAATTAAAATGTCCTTCGTTTTCATATTCATGTAAACCTAAGACAATAAAGAAGGCTGATAGTTTTAATCATTACATAAAATGGTTTGAAATCATGTCCTAGTTTCCTTTTACATAAAAACAACCATAAAGTTGAAACAAATATGCTAAATTGCTTCTTAAAGAAAATAGCAGAGTTATCATCGGTATTTCTATTTTGATTTTGACGAGCCTATAAAATCTTCAAACCAGTTTTTGGACCACATAAGATTTTCGTCGAAAGACAATTCTAAACCTCCGTATAACGAATAGCTTTTCTTAAGTCACAAGAAAATATTTAGGATACAACTTTTTCCTTTTTATGAAACCTGCAATACTTCGGAATAAACTGGAAGAGAAATTTTATTAAAGGAATTTTGAAATCTTTTTAGAAATACTTTTTTATATTTTGATTTCTGCACATCATTCACAGATATTTTGATGTCAAAAACCATATAATTTAAATTAAGACTCAAAAAATTATTTTGTATATAGGTATAAACAAATATTTGTCAAATATTACATATTGCTAAAAAAATGTGAAGAAATAGGTACTTTAAACTATCTTAATTAAACTGTTTTAAAATCCATGTGTTAATATTATTTGCAAAAAGATATACTCTTTAAATTTTCGGTTATGCATTGGGAATTATTTATACATTATTTTGCGTGTATAATAAGTTTGTTGATGTTGTATTAATATTAATTCAGTTTGGATCATGAAAAATAATATCACCATATTTTAGAACTTTTAATACGATTATTCCAAAGAATATTAAATGAAGCACAGCAAATAGTTATCTGGAAAAGCGATTATCTCTGAAAATACGAAGTTTCAGCAGGATTAAAATGCTATGCAAAGAGAAATTTTCATCCTAACAAATATTGAAGGCAGGAAACATGAAATGAATATATTAATATAACTTGCGGAAATAGTTTTCGAATAATTCGTGCCAGGATACTTTTTTCCCTTAAAACTTCTTTATATATTGAATCATTATTATAATCTTGCAATTTAGAAATATAATTTAATATTTAATAAAATAACATATTGATATAATATATGTGTAGCATTTTGGTATTTATTAACATAATAAAAGTATTCTTTCATAGATAAGTTGCTGTAATATTTAAACAAATGACTGTAATTTTAGGGTTACGAAAAGAGGCTTATAGTGTTCATTTCAAAATATTATGAACTGTTGGCGGTTTTAATTATTGTAAGAATAAAATCTTAGCTTAGTTTAAAAACTTTCATTTATTTTTTTGCATTTTTTTATATTTAAAATTGAATAAAATATTTCGATCAACAATTATTACTTTAAATTTAAGAAGTTTTAAATTAATTTAGCAGCTGATAAGCGATTTACAAAAATTTACGACTGCTAAATAATTCATTTGAATTTATTAAAATTGTGTACCATTAATACATATTCAAACAACTATATGTTTCAAAATGCATTAATGACAGTTGCATTTAAAAGAGTCAAATGCATTCAATTGTATAAATAAATTGAATCAAGGTATTTTGAACTTGGGAATTTTTGCTTTTTAAAAATATTTTTATATTCCCCAAGCTAGCTGATATTTTTTCATTACCCAAAACAATTCATTATTTAAACAATGTATAAAATTCAACCTTTGCCTAATTAAAATGCATGGTTTGTTTTCTCATCGGTTTATATAAAAATTTACGATTTCATTAACTCTGAAGATTTAATACCAAAGTTAAAAATGGTCAGAATAATTTAACTCTTAAAATTCCCAAATACTATTGAAGAATAGATAAATATTTACATAAAACAATTTTTCAAAACTGTATTTAAAATTTAGACTGAAAAAAAAAACATACTTAAAGCAAATGAGACAAAAGAAGGAAAAAAAAGAAAAACATCACTTAAATCCCTTATAAACTGAACAACACTCATTTACACTGAATGGAATAAAAGAAAGAAACATCAATATCAGCATTTAAGAAAAATAAACTTTTAAACCAATAATTTCGTAAGGTAAAAAAAAAATTATTTTGCTTTTTTCCGATTAAAATCGCTAGATAGACAAACAGATACAAAACTCGAAATCAAAGTTTGAAGCAAGAAAATATGAAATGTGTGTTTTCAACATCACACAGGAATAAACGAAGAACCATCAGTAAACAAGTCTCGATATTTCTTTACCTAACAGAAGAGAGCACGAAACATTTGTTTTAAGAGTCAATACCTTAACGCATGGAGGTAGAGAATCAACAGTAACACATGCATTATGAAGTGATTTTTCTATCTTCATTCTTTGTTTTCATCATTTTCAAGAACACCTCATCTCTACCCTCTACCTTTTTTTTCTGAATTAAATATGTTGCGCATTGTAAGGTTAATTGAATTTTTCTACTCCCGACTTCTAATCAGAAAGAGAAGATGGAAAGAAAAAAAAAATATATTTCTTCCTGGATAAGCAGTTTATGAAAGATCCGTATGTTTCGTTTGGTGCGTTTTTCTCCTTTTTTTTTTTATTTCTCCTTCTCCACTGTTGTTTCTCCTGAGTCTTTTCATTACCTACTGTAGTGTGTTGAAGAAGAAAAAGACACAGCGGAGAGAACTGCTGCAAGGAGTTTCAACTTAAAAACCTAACTTACCGAATTGGATTTGTTCCGTTTTATTTCGGGGTTCGTTTTAACAATCTTAGAGTCAACGTGGACTCTGGTAGAGGACTGAAGACTGAGGAGAAGAAGATTACATAGATATGCGTGTGTGTATACATTTAATAAAGAATATCACAACAAAAATGCATATTTCCCCAATTGTCACATGGCTTGACGTTTTTTAGCTTAAAGCTATTCAAGAAAGTAATTTATTATTTAATTTTTTTATGTCCGCTGCTGAAATGGGGAACTAATGGAATGTGGACGATGCCTAGCTGTAAGAATTCTTTTCTTAATTACATTGGCGATAAGTCCACATTTTTACTAAGGAACAGTTTTTTTAGCATTAATTTAACTTAAACTTGCTTACTTTTATGTACAATGAATTGTGCTGGTTGCCTTATAACAAAGAATTTTTAAATTTTTCTTTCGAACTTTATTGATTTTTCTTGCAAGTAAATTTGGCTTTTTAAAAAATAATTTGCCTTTTTTTTTTAGTTACATTCTCGTAACAGTGTTATGCAGTTTAATCACTGAAAGTTTTTTTTTTATAATTTAATTTTTATTTTTCATAATATTTATCAACTGTTACTATTATTTTTATAGAAATATAATATACGAACCATCAGGTATTCAGATTATGTTTATACTACCTTCAATTAATTAATTTTATTTTTATTCACAATAATGTCTTGAGCAGTTTCTATCATTTGATGATATTTTCTGACGGTTCTATCTGAAATAATAACTGTGGTAAAATCTATATATATAAATATATGAATCTATCTTATATTATATATCTAATCCATATATCTAAAATTATTATATTCTTTATTTTAGACGTATATTATATTTCAGTTATTTAGAAACCAAAATTTTAATCAATTGGGAATAGATGTACAATTCTTTCTAAATTCAAAATTTAAAAAAATTAAATTAATAATACAGTTTTTTTTTTAAATTATTAAAATTAAAATTTTGTAGTTCTTTCTAATTAATACAGCTCCTTTGAAATTTACTAATTATGTGTTAAACTCAAAACAAATTATTCAAGAGTTTTGTTTTTCCAACAAAACAATCAAGATTTATAAGACAAGTTATATTTTGGTTAACTGACATTTTAAATAAAAAATGCAATTAAAATGAAATGTATTTCTCTTTATCAAGATATATAAATAAAATTTGACGAATGTTAATGCTATATTTAATTAAATGCTTTATTAAATACTAAATGAATTGTGATGCAGTTAATATTTTCTATTCAATATAAAAAGTATTTGTAATTATAATTGAAGCTCTCTTTTTAAGTCAAGTCTATTATTTTATGCAAAAACATTTCTCAATTTGAATTTTATGTAGGTGGTGTGTAGGTGGTTTTTTGTGGTGAAAGATAATAGTTTATATTTAGTTTTAATTTTAATAAAATAGAATTCCTCCAATAACATTACTGAATCGACTTTTACATGGTTTATGCCACACGTTTTTTTTTACATTATCTTATGAACTTCTATTCCATATGCAAAATGCTTTATGCAATTCCATATGCTTCATGCAAATGAATCTTTTAAGTAAGTTTGCTCAAGAAAGAAAGTTTGAATTCTTTGAAATTTTTAACTCAAAATTGGATAAATAATTCCCAATCGTATAAAATATTGCTTAGGTAAAAGAAACAAAATTATAAATTGTATTTAAAAACATTTTCGCATTCATTTATCAACACAATGTTTAAGTTTTAAGGGAAGGAGGTCCAATCTCGACTTTGAGAAGCAACAACAACAACAAAAAAATTCCTCTCTGAAACATTAAAGTAACGGAGATGGTTTCGAAGAATACGAATGCCCAGCACAAATTAGTACAGATAATTAAACGTTATATTTAATTATGCTTCTCTGTGAAGAACATTGAATGAGAGACAGGATATCAAGTCTCCTCTTTGCGGTATGTGAGAATATTCAACTCTGTGGAATTTCCCAAACACAAGTGAGGTCCATTTAACGAAATTACAGGTCGTTAGGAAATGCGTAAATACAGAGCTAATTTAAAAACCCTGGGTGCTTTAAAGACGTCCCTGCCGTGTTTGTAACAAGGGGGAGGGAAGGGGACGCAATGCTATTTGGTTTAAAGCAGGTGTTGTCGCTAATTCCTTTGGTGATGATGAAGAATGAAAATTAAAATCCTGCTGGAAGAAGAAGAGGAAGGAAGTACAAAAAAAAAAAAAAAAAAAAAAGAAAGAATGGAAATATTTTCCGTTTGCTTTGAGAGTTTCAGAGGAATGTGATCAAAAAGAAAGATTGAGAATTCCACTTACTGTTTAAGAATTCGCTTCCAGAAATGTGAGAGATAGAGAGTGAAGTATGTGTCTTTGGTAATTCTTTACGCCAATCTGTGAAAGGGTGACTGCTGTGAAAAGGTGAAATTGAATATTGCCGCTTTGGAACATTCTGCTAACAATTACACAGAGTGCGAAAACTATTTTTTAACGAGTGTGACACAAGAGAGATGGCTCTCTGTGTTGTGGTGATCATTTCAAAGCCTTGAATGTGTTCGCTTGAAGAGCAGGGGGATTGTGTTTCTCTACTTTAAAGGTAAATTCAGTCTTCTGAAATGTGAAAGTTTGAATGCAGAAAGTGTTTGAATGCCTGCAAGTGCTTGCAATAAAAACAAATTGCAAAATTTATTTCTAAGTACTGAGCATTGTTTGAAATAGAAATTTCGTTAGAATTAATTAAAAATGTAATAGGATACACATTTTCTGGTGAATTATTAATGAAAGTGCTTTTTGCATCGAAATCTAACACTTTTTAATTTAAAACTGCTTTCATCTGAAAATTGTTGAATACTAGTGATTAAAAATTGTTTTGAAAATACCAGTGATTTAAAATAAATGTCAAGTTCAAAAATGTATTCTCAATACAATACTGAGGAAAATTTTAATTACTCTAAATTTTAACCACAATACTTTAAACTATTTAAAGCATGTATTGTAAAACTTTCAATTTAAAACACATATTGAAAATTTTTCTATTCGCTTAATGTCGAAATATAATTAGGAATCTTTTCTGACTTTAGAAAATATATAATACTAGCAAACTTCTAACTTCTTCGTCTAACAAATAAATTGCATATACTTGGGGAACATAAAAACAAAGATTAATGAATCTTTAAAGTAACGTTTTCAGATTCGAATAAAATAATTTGAAATAGGCCGTACAACTGTATTCTTTACAAATCTTTATTGTATAACGATTTCTTATCTTTTTAAATATTAAAACATATTTAAATTTATTAGTAAATTAGTGTCTAGCTTTAAAATATTTGTTGTAGACAATAACTGGATTCCAATATAATCTATCTTTAAGACATTAACAGTAAAGGAAAATTATTTGAATCACTGAAATGTTAATAAGAAAGATTTTCAATTAATGAACATTATTAAAATCTGTAAAGCTTACTGTGTATGACCAAATTTTGAAATTCACTAATTTGATAATATTTTATGATTTTTAAAGCATAAAATGAAAGCACAAATTCTGTAATATATATACAGCATTAACTTGTTAAAATCTAACATTCACAATTTAGTTAAGCTACATGTTAAAACTTTTGCAAATGGTTAATTTGTATTTATGTTTCGTGTTATAAAAAGCTTTCAGATTCAAGAACATTCTTAATTCTTCTCTTTTTCAAAACTTCATTCGTTGTTATTCTCTGTTTCATTTACCTATTTAACCTTGCTAAATACAACGAAGGAACAGGTAGTGGTAGTTTAAAAATACATTATGATAATGTATTTGATGAAGCCTTAGGTAACCCATACGTTTCTGAAATGCATCCATCCCCCTTCGATTACCATATTTTTTAAGCGGATGTGAATTTAAAGAGAACACCTTTCTGGCTTCTTTCTTTAGAAATGTTTAAATTGTCCTTTTGATGGGAGCTTTTTAACAAAATGCAGAATGGATTCGTTCAAGCGAACTTTTTTCCCCTTTTTCCTTTGAAAAGGATATTTTGTTCAAGGAATAATTCTGCTTGGTTCCTGAAACCTTAAAGAAATATCTCGATTGCAAAAATTACACTTTTTTTTTGTCTGAATAAACTAAATGAGCTATGCTTTAATAAAATGTTAATTAAACTTTTTCATTTCGAAATTTTAAATTTAATTAACTTTCATTGAACTATTAGGTACGTGCAAAACTTTTATTTTAAAACTTAATTATTGTATTAAAATTTAATATGGCGTTAAAATTTAATATGACATATTTTAAAATTTAATATGGTGTTACAATTTAATATTAAAATTTAATGTGGTATATTTGCAAAAATTTATTATAGTCTCTATATATCAATGGATGCAAATACTATTCTTAGAGCCATATGGTTCTCTTAAGGGTTCCTATTCAAATTTGAAATCCATTTTTATATTATTACAGAATTTTTTCACTTTTATTATTCACTGAATCTAAATTAACTAAATAAATAATGTTTTTTATATAGATCTTAGGTTGTGTTTACTTTTATTGATAAAATTTTGTAAAAACTATTTTGTATTTCTTTCTCATAATTATATTTTCTCATATGTGTATGCGTTAGATAGAACTCAAGACTTGCGTAAAATATGTCATTACATTAATTAAATAAAATAAATTAATCTAGTACTCAACTACTAGGGTGTGACTTTTTTTAAATAGGAAAAATCACCATGGGTCTCTCATTTACCTGATGTGGGCACATTGTTACATGTATTTTATGTATTATTTTATTTTGAAGCAAATTAATATAAATTTCTAAAATTCTTGTTCGTTTGAAAATTAATAATTGATAAATACCCTGTTGTTTAGGTTTCACAGATAAATCCGTATTCTACCAAATTATTTATTTATTTTTATTTTATGGCTTAAAAGAAAATTCAAAAATAAACTCATAAATTTGCAAAAATAATGCATTATTAACTAATTAATAAACTTCGAGTACCTAGGTACAAATCGTATTAAGTATCTTCTACAGAGCCTAAAGATACCATTTTTTTTAAATTTCTATAATTTTCTTTTGAATTCAGTTTGTACAATAATAAATGAATTTCATTATATTAAATATAAGATGCATAAATATTTATTAAAGTACTTAAAAAATTAATTTAGAATTAATTAATTTAATAATTAATTAATTTTTAGTACGTTAAACAAAACAAACATAATTTTTACAAATTTTTTTTAATAATTTCCTTTTTTAAAACATTGAATAAAATACTAGTTATTGTTACCAATTTTTATGGTGTGTTTATTGAAATTTATTTCTTGTAAGTTGTATGCCATATATATATAATATTTCAGAGCATTTATAAAGAGAATTATATTAATTTTTTCAATCTGATTAATCCAAAATTTTGAATTACATGAATATTTCAAAAAGCTATGATTCAAAATATAAATACGCTATCAACATACATTTCATCAGTAGTTGTTTTGAGATTTTTAGAACATTCTATTTAATACCAAGTAAAAACTATTAACGATACAATTGCAGATTAAATACAGAAGATTAAATTTGGCTCGTATAATTAATGATTCAGATTAAATTTTAAATATAATTTAATTTTTTATTCAATAACTTTAATTAAAATTAATGAAAAAATTACTCATTCCTTTCTATACAATGCTATGTAAGTTCTTAATAATTTTTAAATAATAAATTATTGGGAAAAGAAATGAAACACGGCAAAAACAATTTTTATTAATATATTAATATTTCGAATCATATACTGTTCTACTGTTGTTTGTTTGTTGTTTCTTATCCCACTTGGTTGGCCAAGCCCACGAGCCCATATGGACTCATGATTGAAGGGGAAGGAAGCAGCTTCTGTTGTGATGGAGCACCCGTAGGTAGAAGCCTGACTTTTGCTCCGTAGGCGCTCTTACAGTCATAGGAGACCGGGACCTACGGCTTAAAGTGGATTTCGAACCACTACAAACATCCATGGCACCGCCGGGATACGAACCCGAAACCTGTGGCACCGAGCGCCAGAGCGCTAGACACTCGGCCATTCAGGTCCCAAATTTGCCAACGGCACGCAGTGTTCCCAGGTGGTCACCCACCCAAGTACTGACCGCGCCCAATGATGCTTAACTTCGGTGATCTAACGAGAACCGGTATATTCAGCATGGTACGGCCGTTGGCTGTTCTACTACAATTAAAAAGAGATTAACAAATACATTTTTGAATTAATTCGATAAGGTATTTATGAATCTTAAGTTTTATATTATTCAGGAAGAAAAATATACTTTTTAACCCGCTCATAATTCTTTATAATGATTCACATAAAAATATATTCATTTATTTACTTTAATTTATCACTTTTTGTCTGTCTCTTCATTTTTGCTTTCAGCTATTTTCCTTTCCTTCTGATTTTATTGTGAATCGTTGTTTTGTTATCATGAATATTAAGTGGAGTATAAATAAGAAATTATATGGTTACTTCTGGGCATATTACTATATTATTTATTTCACTATAGAAATGTATCAATGATGTTTCTGCGTATTTTTTTCCTCACTACCTTTTCTCTTATTAGTTATGTGCGATGTTTCTATGAATAGAAATAAACGAAAGAATAAGATTCACGAAGATCGCATTCTTGTTTGTAGTTATTGCCTTTACCCTGAAGCATAAATAAGTTAATTTTTTTTCGAGAAATCAGAAAAAGATATATTTAATATTCAAAATAATTTACTTTTTATTAAAAAGAGCTAAATTAAAAAAAATCACAATGAAAAATATCACAATATTCAACAAAATATACAAGCAAGTTTATTGAAAAAATAAAGTTTACATGCATAGAATAAAACTCATATTTAATGCATTAATTTTTTTAATTTGGGATGTCAAATTTTGATATTCGAACGAAAAATTATATTTCTATACATGGAAAAAAAGTTGGCCATTTTCATACTTATTTTACCTCTTGCAAAATAAAGAAAATTTTTAGCAAAATCTTACTTAATATTCTATTATCAACCTTAATTAACATTAATATCTAATTAATATTCTTTTCATTCGTTACCATACGTAAAGTATCATAAATATGATGTATTTTTATAAGGTTTTTTATTCTATATTGTATTTCGAGAATAAAAAAAGAATTTTTAGGAAATCAACTTTTTTTTTAACCTTCAATCCGTCATATATATATTTTTTTTTATCTCGTGTATTTAAATTTAGATTCTTTTTTAAAAGTTACAGTGGTTTTTATTACTAAGTTTCTCAACATATTTTCATAGATTCTCAATTTCTTAAAATACATTAGTCAAATAGCAATCTTTATTATAAATTTCTAAGCTATACATTGTTCACCGATATTTAGTAAAAATCTCTCGTTTCAAGATTTCTTACAATTCAGTATTTTAATAATTTTATGATAGAATTTACGGCAAAAATTTTCACTTCAAAACTTAGAAATTAATGCAATAAATAGTAAAGCAATTTTTAACGAAAGCTATTTAACATATGGAATTGCACATGCTAAAAATTATCATTAAGTGTTTAGTTTAGAAATATGTATATTTCTAACAAACTATGTTGCTTAAATAGAAAATTAAGACAAAGGTTTCATATTCTTTTATTTTTTTTTTTTATAAAATATAAGGAAAATTTAATTAAAGCTTAAAATTACTATCAGTATACATTATTGAAGACTATTGTATGAATTAGCGAAAAAATTAAACAAGAATTCTCGATTAGATAAAGAAATTTTAAATAGTCTTTGTGTATTGTCAAAATGGAAATTGTTTTTTAATTTCATTTTTAAAAATCTAATAATTATTTGCTGAGTACGAAAAAAATCACAATAGTTTAATAGTTTGTTAAATTCTGATTAAGTCCAATAATGTTATTCCTCTTCTGTATAATGCTATTTAAAATATTTCGCTTAAATGTTATTTTAAGAAGGTTTACCAAAAATTTTAAGTTACAACAAATAATGAGTAGTCATTTATAAAATATTAAACATAAAACTTAAAACTAAACTAAAAATATTAAAATATTAATGAATAAAGACATAAAATATTATTGAATAAAAATATTAAATATTAAACTTAAAACTTAAAAATAAATTTTAAATATTAATGAATTGGCGAAAAAATTAAACAAGGATTCTCGATTAAAAAGGAAAAGTTAAATAAAGCTTAAAATTACAATCAGTATACATTATTGAAGACTATTGTATGAATTAGCGAAAAAATTAAACAAGAATTTTCGATTAGATCAAGAAATTTTAAATAATTTTTGAGTATTGTTAAAAATGAAATTGTTTTTTAATTTCATTTCTAAAACTCTCTTAAATATTGTTGAGTACGCCCTGATCTCTTCAGATATCGTAATAGGAATTTAAAAACGAAAAAATCACAATAGTTTAACAGTTAAATTCTGATTAAATCCAATAATATTAATGATCTTCTGTATAATACTGCTTAAAATATTTCGTTTAAATGTTATTTTAAGAATTTCCAAAATTTTTAAGTTACTACAAATAATAAGTAGCCATTTATAAAGTATTTCAATTAAATTTTATTTCTTTTCCGAAAAGTCAATATTTGAAAGCAATTTAAGTGAGGTATAGAAATTAATTTTGTGCTTCATTTTTGTCTCATTCTCAGAATTGATTTAAATTTAATTTCCACAAAAGCACATTTTTTTGCTACCTTCTATCTTTTTTTTATGTATTAAGAATTTTAAGAAGTAAAGATATTTTTTCAGTTCAACTGTCTTGAAACATGAAACACAATGTTTATATTTTAAATCCTCTTTCATTACTTAGGATGCAACTATAAGATTCCAGATCGAAAAATGTTCATAATTTTTTTTTTTTTTTTTTTTTTTTTTATGACGCGAAGAATTTGCGGAACTGTTAATATTTGTTTTTATAAATCTGAGAAAAGAAGAATTCCCAATAATGTTTCACGAACTGAAAAATTCTGCAATATAGTTCAATGAAATTTACCCGGATTTAAACAGCCTGGAATTCGAAAACATAAAAAAAAAAACCTGTCCTCTCTTTCAGCACAGTTAAAAAAAACTTTGTTTATACTCTTATACTTATTTTTCTCCAACTCCCAGGATGCTGCCATGTTAGACAAAATCAATAGTTACATTACCTGCCTTCTTTTATTCTATTTTTTTTTCCAGAATTTCTCCCTTCTCATTCTAAGTTCTTTTCTTTTCCAGATTTTTTATTTGTATTTGTTCTTTCTGTCTTGTCCACCATCGCTCCGAAAAACCTTTAAATTTTCATGTTAATCGAAAGACGTTGTACCAGCGAAAGAAGATCAACAATTTTGACTTCCACGAATTTCTAACAAGAAATTTTGCTTTAACTAAATTTTTCGCTCGATTAGAACGTGTTTTTTATTTCATTCGGTGCTTCTTGAAACGCGGTGTTCTTTTTTTTTTTATGTGAAAATTAATATATTCTGAATGTTTTTGCTGAATACATGCCATTAAAGTACGTTTAATTTCTCCAAATATTGGGTGTGCCTTTTTTTTTTTTTTAATTTAAAATAAATTATAAAATTTTTATTATGTGCTGTTGATATCATACGAGGATATATTAATAAAATAATTATTGAATTGATTTGATGATAATTCAGTGTGATGTTTTAGAATTTTCTTTAAGGTAACTCAGCACCCAAAAATTTATTTCTGGATATATAATGCTATTTTAAGAATTTCCAAAATTTTTAATTTACTACAAATAACAAGTAGTTCTTTATAAAATATTTAATTAAATTTTATTTCTTTTTATTTATTCAAAGTCAATGTTATGTTACTGAACATAATTTTGACTTTGAATTGATGTCTTCAAATGAAATTAAAAGTTTTTGTAAAAAAAATTTAAAAAATAATAATAATTTTTATATTTTTTAAATTATTTTAAAATTACTATGAGTTAGGTGTCATCTCATAAGTAGGAACTTTAAAATTCTCATAGAGGCAAAATGTGTGGCAGGATCATTTATAAGATTCCAAGGGATAAAACTATCAAAATCGTAATTTTTACTTATTTTTGGGTACCAAGTTCTCTTAACATATATTTAAAAAAATTTCATGTTTTTCCTCTAACTCTTTTAAACATAGTAAAAATAGCATATAAAAAGAATGTGAAATATTTTATCTAAACAGAAACTCTGCATTTATTTCTTTATTTATTATTTCTTTTATTTCTTTATTTATATTTTCTTTTATTTATTATTTCTTTCAAAACCATTGGGCAAAAAATTATTGTATTTATTTAATTATTAAAAATTCAAGGTTCTATGCTTTTTAAATAACTGAATGATCACATAATTTTGTTTTTATTTTTATTAAAATGTATGTATATTTGAGTTAAATGCAAATTACTAAAATATATAACTAGTTTATTATTGAACATCATAAAAGATTACAAATTAACTTGATAAGCTAAATAATTGTATTATAACTAAAAACGCACACTAATACAAATATGTATTTATATATAATGCATACGTACACAATATAATTCTGTACAGTTAGCAGGCATATGTATTATATACAAATCTGTAATATTTGTTATATATTCATTATTACTCAATATCACGTAATCGAAGCTTAGTCCAATAAACATAAGCCATAATAATTCTATATGTTACTTTATTATCAATAATTTTATCATATTCTACTAAGCACTGAGTCAATTTTCTATAATAAAAGTTATACTTTTATTATACATTTATAATTCATATTATATATTTCAATTGATAATTATAATTTCCTAAAGTTATTTGAATTGTGTATTATTCACAACTATCTTGATACACAAAAATTGAATAATTCATTTTTTCCAATAAATAAAATACTTTATAAATTTAAATTAATAAGATTTCTAATACCTTAACATGAAAAATGTAGAATAAAACGATATTATTATTTTTACTTAGTCAGAATAGGAATTTCACAGTTGATAGCGATTACTACTACAACAATTACCCTCAGTTAATAGCAATTTCTCCTCTCCTGTCTACCATCATTTTATTCAGTTATGTCAGATTGGACAATTTGTAATCTCTGGTTTTTTTTTTTTTTTTTTTTTTTTGCTGTAAGGGGCTTTCTTTTCTTCCTTTTTAATTCCTTTATTTTAATTTCTTTAACATCCATCACTGCTTGCTCTATTTTATATGATTTTGTAAGTCTTCAGCTATAGCTTTTGGTAAATAATCATATAGCAGAAGACTTCCAGTTTTTAAGTAAAAAAGAAATGCTACCAAAATTTTCAACTCGAAGTGTTTTTTTTTATGTTATTTTGATACTCGTGCAGTTTAATAAATGCTTAAATCACAAAATAAATTTTAAACAAAAATGCAAAAGTGGTGATAGTGGCTTTTTCTAACCGAATAAATATTTAGGAAACCTATTATATATAGCTACATTTTATAAATTCATGAATGAACATGTAACTGTAATTTAAAAAATAAGGTATGATTTCAATTAATTAATTATTAAGGTATGATTTAAAAAATAAGGTATTCAATTTTCAACTCTACAACATCGAAATGTCATTTTTTTATTTTATTTTGATACTCATGTAGTTTAATAAATGCTTAAATTTCAAAATACATTTCATTCAAAAATGCAAAATGGGAGATAGTGCCTTTTTTTAACAGAATAAATAGGAAACATATTATATATAGCCACACTTTATAAATTCATGAATAAATATGAAATAATTTAAAAAATAAGGTCTGATTTCAGAAGATAGCATTTACTTCATTTAAATATATTAAATTTTTTGAATTTTATTATAGTAGTAATTATTAGAAATGAAATAATAATTTTTTATAAGCAATTGCCTAAGAAGTAGTTATCTGAAATGCTTTTGAAGATCAAAATTCAAATATTAAAATCTGGCGAATTCTTATTCTTCCCACTCACAAAACTTTT
The DNA here is from genome assembly GCA_021605075.1 of Caerostris darwini. Lineage (NCBI taxonomy): Eukaryota > Metazoa > Arthropoda > Arachnida > Araneae > Araneidae > Caerostris > Caerostris darwini. The sequence goes on along the minus strand of BPLQ01007170.1, from coordinate 133,189 downwards.
ATTCACAAATTCTAATAACTCAGTTTTCAACAGTTCTCATAAGTTATTAGAATTTCAAACAATGTCCTTTAAATTTTTGAGACATATTTCTAAAACGTACTTTTAAATGTTACATTCAATTCCAGTGATTGCCAAGTCAAGAAAACTAAAATGAAATGATATAAATATGAAATGCACTGAAACGACAGATTTAAAAAGATGCTGCCTTCATGTGTTATTAATAAAGTTTCAAGTTTCGTTTTGGTTTGTTGTATTGGAAGAGAAATATTAAATTGCTTTACTTTTCGGTTTGTTTTTTTTTTGTTGCAGATTAACGTGAATAAAGAGTTAAAAAGGGGGGAAAATTGAAAACAGAGCTGATTTTAAAAACTAGGATTACAGTTGGATGTCTTGAGAATTTTTAGCTAATTCTACAAGATGAAGAAAAATTCTTTTTTAAATATTTTTAAATAAAAATGTGGCATTTATTTAAATAAGCATTTTTGAATAGAAATCTCCATCCAAAACATTAAAAAAAATATTATATTTTTAATGCTACTTTGTAAAAGATTTTTAGGATATGTATACAACTCATATGAAATAAAAAAATGACATTGAAGTTATTTTATCAAAATTCATACTACAATCATATATTGATCGATCATTTCAGCTGTAAAAAATAATCACAGAGCACCAGCTGTAGTTAATAATCTTTAAATAGCTGCTTTTGTAGATGTACATCATTATTGACTTTTTTCTCAAAAAGGTAGATTTTTTGAAATAATATAATTATAATAACACGATTCCTAACGACTTTGCAAGCTGATTTTAGAAAGCATAGTTTTGAAGAAGTTATCAATCTAATTATTTTATACCTCCTAACAAAAATACTTGTACCTTAACTATCATCATTTATAATCTATGTAACCTTTTTTTTAACAAATATCCTTGAAATGATTCAACAAAATTTCCATTTCATTTAAAGCATTTCGTGGAAAATTTAGCATACATACATTTGTGTTCTCCGACATTTTACAAATAAAAAAAATAAAGCTCTAAATCATTTTATAAATAGGATTTAGTACAATTTTCTCTAATCATTATTATTAAAAATATGTAGTGTTGACTCGATGCTGAGGATACTTAATGTTTCATCACTTTGAATTAAAATCTTTTTTAATAGAAGGCTTACTTATAAAATAAAATAATTTTTGGTTTTTTCATGAAAACCAATTATATATTGAGGCCATACCCAAAATTTATAAATTACTTGCGTGAAGTTATTGTGTAAATTAAAATGTTCTATTGAACGAAAAGCAATGCAGATACACTGCTCATTAAATGTACACAAATTATATCCCCCCCCTTTAAATAGTTACAATTGGTTAATCATCAGAATATTTATTAATAATATGAAGCTTTTTTAATGATTTCCGCATACTGCCTGTCTAAGTTCAACAAATGATTTATTTCAAATGCTTTTTAATGATCTGGAGCTCCTTGATGATTATCATATTTGGTTTATAAGCTGGATGTTTCTTTCGAAACTCAGTAAGTTAAACTGTCTTTAATTTCCCATCTCTATGCCGTGGATGAATAAGATAAATCAGTATTCTGGGAAGTCCATCCTTAGGAGAATGCTACTCCCCCCGAATGCTTCTGCAAGTGGAGGTTCCAAATTGAGATTTCGAAATGTGGGTATAGTGTAGAATGTCCGTCATGCACTCTGGGTAATGCTGATCTGCTACATAATTGGCGTTCCATTACAGAACAACCTCAGAAACTGAGATAACTCAAAATTTGAGTACATATTTTTAACAGCATATTTGAGAACAGCATATATAAAATCTTTTTTCTATTTTTATTTAAATATATCCTATTAATTATTCCATTTTCCAATTAACCAAAAATTTTGCAACTATTTTTCTAAACCGCTAAGGCCATCAATACTTCATGATTAAATTCGAAAATTAGTAAGGAATGACATAGAACATCGAAGCTGTGTGAAAAGTTATCTATTTTAGAAAAACATGGATTTTATTCGAAAAGTAATGATGAAATAATGCATTAAAAAACACGTATATTGAAAGAATCAATATGAAATTGTTTAAAAGAATTTTTATACTGTAATTTATTCATCAGATTTGTTACCAATACATAAATTCTATGCGTTTCAACTCGTTAATTTCCTAATATTAGATAATTGATCAACAGCAAAATTGTGACAAATGATTTATGGGGGAAAAAATAATTACAATTAAGAATATCATGAGATACATTTAAATGTTGATAACTTCAATAAAATATGAAATGACTATTTCATGTTATAAATTTATAATTTTTTCTTCATAATTAAAAAAGTTAAGCTTCAAAGTTCTTCATCTGTTCTGAATAATTCTTGAAACTACCTAAAAAAATTAATCGTAGCATATTAGTTTATGCTTGAAATTTACATTTTTTTATATACTTGAATATTAACTTGGGTCAAAGTTGTAGTTTTTGTGACCTACACTTTAATCAAAGTCATGCCGTAAAAGAAATTTAATATAACTTTAATTGGTCAGGTTTAAGCTTTCTTTTAACTTCAATGAATCCATAAAGAGATTCAAAGTCGCTTTTAGAAAGCGAATATCAACATCTTTGGTATATCTGATCAGTAGGATTAAGAACTCAAAATTTGAATTGAAGAAAAAAAGTAGAATAAATGAGGAATCTATGAGGCAACGCCACAATAATATGATCTCTTAAGTTCTCTCTAAATGTGACCTTAACAAGTCTATGTTATCTAATAAAGCACGTCTTAAAGAAAAAATGCATGAAAAACCCAAGTACTATCGGCTAAATGTGAGAAGGTAGATTTCATGGTCCCTCTACAAAGTCTCCGAAGGGACATATGGCGAAAAGTAGTCACAATTGATTAGGCTAGGATCTTTCTCTCAGATATAAAACAAATATCAAAAGTTCAATACCTAAAAAGACGTCAAAACCGACCAGTTTTAAATCTTTCAACTTCGAAAGACCATCAAAAAGGTGTCACGCCTAAAAAGACATTTGGTATATTTGCAAATGGAAACATTAAACTTCGTTTTGTGCAATAATGCACTAAAATAAATCCAACATAATACTTTTTTTGAAAGATTATTTTATAAAAATGTATCCAAATACTTTCATCAAGCCTTGGTACCGTTACACACTTCTAAAGGTACGTTGAAATCCCTCAACGAGGTTAAAAAGTAGTACATATAACCTTATAAGTGTATGCCAAACAGTCCTGATGCTGCACCTTGTGATTATTTTTTGGATATTTAAAAAAGGATCTAAACAAGAAGAAATTTGCAACCCTTAAAAAACTTAAAAAGATATTTGTTAAGAAGTTAATAAAATGTCTAATAAAAAATGATACTACATGCACTGAAATCATGCCAAAGCGATGTACACAAATATATTATGCGAAAGGTTCACACATTGAGAAATATCACTAATATTTGCTCAAGTATTAGGGAACATGAATGCATAAAATATGATTCCTGAAACGGTTTGTTATCCTGTAAAATGAATTTGAAGAACAGCTCAAGACCCGAGTATTTACAGTGTTGTCCATGCTATAAAATAATTATTCTCAATCTCATTCCTAGATATAAAAAAAATTAAATAAGTGATACGCTTTATTTCATAATGAGTTTTTAACAATTAATTTTATACATTAAAATAATGTTAATCAGATTTCGAAATATAGTTAATCTGAAAAATAAAAATTTCCAAGGACTATAAATTTATAAAATCATTAATATTGCTATATTAATTTCATATATAAATAAAAATTTCAGATCCATTGAGAGCTTCAATATTTAATCCGCAATAAACTTTTTTTTTAAAATTTATACTAATAATAATCGCATTCCGTTTTACAAAACAAACGTTCTTGTTTTCAATTTTAACTGCATAACAATATGAAAGAAAAATTATTTAAATCCACGTAAGAGAAAATAAATGATTCTACTAATGTTTTCAAAAAGTACGAATGCTGAAAAGTTTAAAAATAAATTTGTGTGTTCAATGAGTTATTAATAAAGTTTTTATCGCATAATTGTTGAAGATATCCTTAAAAAAAATATAAAATAACATGATTGATTTTTCACTCTTGTCATAACACCATACGCTAAAAATAAAGTTAAATGTAAGCCGTTTAAATAGGAGTTAATGTTTAATTTTCCTTTTTCTGCTGAATGTTATGTCATATTTTTCCACCCTTATGTTTGAAAATTAAGGATATCCGTGACTAGGAATATATTGCGTTAACGAGTCTCCCAAAAAAGTTTTTCTGATGGCTGAATAAATTTTGAGTTAAAAGGGAATTAAAGTTTTCATACGCTAGAATTTGATTTCCTCTATGCATTTGCTTTAAAAATTTACCAAAATATTTCTGTTAATATATGCGTTACAGTTTTTAAGTGGATGCATGAAGTTCTTTTCTTTATTTTAAGAATTTTTAAACGATCAACAACATATAAACATTAATAAATTTATTATTTAAAACCAATAAATACTTCTTTAAATTTTCTGATAATTATTTCAAAAACAAATTTATGGAATAATGTTGTTTTGCAAGGATATATATAAAAAGGGTAATTATACCTAAATTTATTCACCGTCGAAACTGTAGATATGTAGCAGATAAAGCGTTATAAAGTCAAAATTAAGTTAATTAAGTTAATTTATCAAAATATTTCTTCTAATGTATACTAATACTTATAGTTTCTAAGTAGATGCATAAATTAATACTTTTATTTCAAGAATTTTTAAATGATTAACAACAGACGAACATTAATAAATTTATTATTTAAAACCAATGAATACTACTTTAAATTTTCTTATAATTATTTCAGAAAAAATTTTTATTGAATAATGTTCTTTTGCAAGGATATAAAAAGGGTAATTTTACCTAAATGTATTCGACGCTACAACTGTAGATATGTAGCAGATAAAGCGTGATCCAGTACTGATTTGCAGTACCCACATTTTTACAAAGCAGTCTTAAGCGAACATATTTTTAATATTTCAATTATATTCTGGTCTTTTTTTTAAGTGTTTTATTCTTTTTATATCTTTTAAACCTTAAACAAAATTTCTATTCAAAATCAACAGTTTAGTTAATAATCCATATTGTTTATATTTTCATCTAACATTTAAATCTCAATAAGAATTTATTAAAATTGTATACATTTATAAGTACAAATATTAATTCTTTATTTCAGATTATAATAAAGCAGGAATTTAAAACGCCATGATTTCATATTATTATTATTATTTGTTTAAAAATAATTTAAAGCTAAGAAAAATGGTTTAAGCATTTTTTTTAGTTTATTTTATAAGTCCTCTAACCATGTTTATATTAATATATCATACATTTAAAAAGGTATAAAAGTATTTCTATTTTTATATGCCAGATATCTATTGAGTGATGTAGAATATTTAATACAGAATACCTGAGACGAAAATTGGATTAATTAAATTTATTTTTTAATTAAGTCATATTTAATACGTTTCAGTTATTTAATTAAAAGATTATTAAATAACGTCGAGCTTATCTCATAATCATTCAATTAATTACTAAGATGTCTGTAGAAACGTATTTAATTATCTAAATATCATTACGTAAGAGAAAAAAGAAAATTTAACTAGTTTTCTTTTTATCATAAATACTCCACATGTGATAGAAAATATTTCATAAAATAAAAGGAAAAGCACTTGTGCATTATTAAAAAGAATTCCTCAACAAACATGAGTTAATCAATGTAAATATCCTGTGACATATGCAACAAAAAAAAAAGTACCTTAGATGCTGTAGCATCAGAATTATCTAGAATCATATCAGTATGTTTTTGAGTTTTAATTTCCTTAAAATTCATTTTCAATGAATGGAAATATTAATTATGTATAAATATGACATTAATTTAATTTATGGCATAGTAATTATTCGTGAAAAGTATAGTTCACAGTCAAAATTCTTATTAAAGGATATGATTATGAAAAACTCCAATTTATTCAATAATGAAACTTATTATTGTTCAAAGCATCATTAAACCTTAAAAATAATTACATAATTAAATTAACAATTCAAGAAAATATCAGAGAAAATTAGAATTTTTGAATTTACTAGGATATGTCAAAAAATGTAGAATACGAAATATTATAAAGCTTTGAAATAGAAAACTCCGACATTGAAGAATATATTTGAAATATACACCAATGAATTCTTTAAAAATAATTTTTTTTTTTCTTCAAAAATCATCTAACTTAACTATACTTTTAAACAATAAAGCTGGAACTAGGGCTCTAATTAGTAATAAAATTTAATGAAAAATGCCTATTAAACACCATTAATACGTAAATTCTATATATATCCTAAAAGTATTATAATTAAAAATTATAATTTAAAAAAAATTAATTGATTTATTTTAATTAATCAAATAAACATAAAAAAATTATATATCTAAAATTATTTCAAGGCTTAACAATTTTAGACTTGTGTCGCCATCTATCGTTGATAATATAAAAAGGCTTTTATCTTGAGCTGAATAGGATATTTGAAAACATCAAAAGAAATCACTAAACAAAAAAAGCCAGTCATATCATTTTCACCTTTTTTTTTTCCGCATGTTTTCAGCTTTGAATTATATTACAAAATAGAAATATATATTTATATTTCAAAATAGAAATTAGAACGAGATTTTATTAAACAAAATGAAACACAATAACTCGCACGTTGAACATTTAAACTTTTGCACTCTGATTTTCATTAAGTTAAAATTTGAATCTAAAATATTTAGATTTGCTTATATTTTTAAAATGTATGAAAAATCAAAAGAAGCTTAATTTTTTTAATTAAGCAATCTTAGGGATAAATTTCACCGTAACTCCTATATATAATATATACCTAATCTATTTGATACTACAATATTATTAATATTTTGATTATCTGAAATACGGAAGCAATTTATAATGATATTTTACGTATTAACTCTATTCATATAATAATTTTGTTTTTTTTTTTAATTTACGAAATAAATTCCTAATTAAATAGCTGGAAGAAACGACTTAATAAATACTGGTTTCAGTTTTTGTACTATAGAGTTAATGGCTAATTTTAATTCTTACTATGTAGAAGAATCATATTATATTAAGAAAGACAGTTTGAATATTACTATAAAATAGTTATAAATACAAAAGAAATGATAGGTTTTTTTTTTTTTTTTTTTTCAAAATCAAATATTAATTTTTTATTGTTTTAAAATATTGATTATGTATTTAAATTTTATTTATTTATTTAACATTTCTTTATTATCATTTTTAATTATTTATTGTACTGCTAACAGTTTTTTTTTCTTAAAATGTAACAGCTATATCATTTATCTTAAAAGACGAATATTTACACTTGTAAAATAGTAACATAAATTGTTTATCTTAAACATAATAAAAATAAGTGAACAGATCTTTTTAATAGTTAAAAATTTACTCTGCATATAGAAATTTTATAAAGCAATAATAATAAAATAAAAATATCTCTTTAGCATAAAGTATTAATATATTTTATTAATATTTAGTCTAGTCTTATTCACTAATGACATGCAGAAATCATGTAAAGCTAACTACAAATAAATGTTTGCATATAACTTTTGTACATTAATGCTTTTAAACATAGATAATTTTGATTGACTTTTTGTTTCTAAAATATATTTAAAATATAATTACGTATATCTAAAATATATTTACGTATGTAAGATATTATAGTATAGTATATTCCTATCAAACTATTTGAAAAATAATTAAATAAATAAAATATAATTGAACTTTACAAATCAATATAGATTTGAAAGTTAAATATAAAAATAAATTAATAAAGGAAGAAGCTGATATTCTTTTCTTTTCAATGAAGGAAGCAACTAATGTCTTGTTGGCAATATTAGGTAGGGGACAACAAGAAATAAATGTAATAAAAAAGATTAACATTTTAAAATATTCCATTTTTAAGCTTGCACGAATTTTTAATTCAATTCAATATTATGTATATAAAACTTAATTTAGTTAAGTTTAATTATTAAAACAAAATAAATGAAAATTGAAAATTTTTGAACGAATATATAAAACAGAAGAATCCTTCAAATAACTTGAACAGTAACTGATTCAAAGTTAAACTTGAAACTTGAGTTGCATTGTTTGAAACTTGAGTTGCATTGGTGTCGCCATCTATGTTGTACGATAAAAAATAGAATTATCATTCTCTCTCTATTACATTGCTTCAATATTTTAAGATTTTGCTTCAGCATTTTTAATAAACACTTAACCTTGCTATCGCTCTCTAAATCTTAAATATTTTATCTAAATTTGAAAGAAAAATAATAAAGTAAACACCGTAGCCATAAGGAATTAAATTAATTTGATAACAACCGGCTTATTGTCATATTTTTATTAATTAATATTGTTATATTTTATTTATCAAATTATTAATTTATTAATATATTATTTTTATTAATTATTAATTTTTATAAATTAATTACTTATTTATTGTTATATTTTTATTAAATTTTTCTTACTTTTGAAGATTTGAAGCACAAAAGTTTAACATTTCTATTATATTTAAATTTTTATCTTTTCTTCCTTATGGCAAATAATCATTTCATCAGTCTCAATATTAACATTGAGCATATGAAAAATTTTTATTAATTGCATTATAGAAACAATATAGTACTATATTAATTATCAATTTCTACAGCATTCAATTAAGACATTAGGAACTTGAGGTTTCTTAATTTTTATCAATCAACAAAAAAAATTTCGTATATTATTAACATAAATTTATAGACTTTAAAATACAAGTTTTAAAATTTAATGTATTTTTATTTTATAGCAAAATATTCTTTATAATTATAGAGATTCAAAATACTTGTCTTTCAAGCCATATAATGTAGAGCCAAATGTATAATTCGCGGTTTTTTTATTGGTTCTGCATCTTCCTTTAAAAACTAAGAAGAAAGAAAAACACATTTATGAACGTTATTGTGTCTGTAATAATTTTTCAGCAAAAATTGTAATTAATAAAAATGAAATATTCACATAATTTTTTTAATTCTTGAAAATTTTCATATTTTTTCCTGAATCATCTAAAACCCTTCCTTCCTTAATACTTTAGTTAAATTCAAACATATTTAGAGTTAGTTGAAAATATAATACACTTTAGTAGTCAAATATCTGCTCTTTATTTAGGAATGTTATAGAAATCGGTTATAAAACACAATAATAGTTTGAAATTCTCCCAGGAAATGACCCAGGTAATATATATATGTATATAATTTTTACTTGGGTCTTATTAAATCTTGTATAAATGTGTTCAAAATATATCATTATTTCGTAGATAATCCTATATATACAGTAAGACCGTTTGAATTTTAAACTATTATTGTTTTTCATAATCATAAGCAAAAAATACAGCGGAAGTAGTAGTTTTGTTTAAAGTGTTTTCAACAAAATACAAAGAAAAGGATATCATAAATAGAATTATATCTCGTACTCAGTGGATGGGTTATTTAAAACGAATTAAGGAAAATAAAATAGCAAAGAAAATTTATGAAGGAAACTTTTACCTGTTAAGTTTCTTTCATAAATTTTGAATAAACCTGAAAGACCTAGTATAAAAGGATAGAAGAAGTGAAGAAAGATTTGGAGGCTATAAATTTGTGACAATGGAAAAGAAAGGCTAGTAATAGAATAGTTAGGAAAAGTGTAGTCAGGAAGGCCACGGTGAACTACAATGATCATGATGATGTCTTTAGAAAAATAGTAATAAAAGTGATTTAATGCTTCAACTATTCCAGCTATTCATTTTAATATTTTATTATGTATTGTAGCAAGTTTACAAAAGTCTACAATACAAAACATTTCAACAATATGGACTTTATTCTAAACGATAAGATATTTATGAGTTTATGTGGATAATTAAATGGGTATTTAGTTTTTTCTCAACAAACGCATTTAGTTTAATTTTTTTAAATATTTATTCTTTTTGTAATTACTCAAGTGTAATTTATTCCCTATTTTTGAAACAATATTCAAAATTTTCAATATAAAAATACAATACAATTTTAATTTAAACGAAACAACTTCATTCAAAAATACAAAAATTTAGCTTTAAAATTTTTTAATTATTTTAACAAAATAAAGGAAATGAAATGTAATTTTTTTTTTTTTTTTCGGTATCGAATATCAAATTTTACATTTATTTGAAAATATAATGACTTGTGCCGCCATCTAGGAATACATATTGCAACTAACGAAAAATCTTGCACGTTAAGAAAGTGTTGCCATCTCATGTTTTAATATGCAGCTTCCTATATTTATTCACGCTCACGTGCTTTTTTTTTTTTTTTTTTTTTTTCCTTCGTGCTTCAATTGATGTATCAGTCATGTTTCTATTTCTGAAATTTCACAAATTTTTTTAATGCATAGTAAAATATATATTTTTTTTTTTTTAAATCAAACAATATTGATCGTATAATTTATCTGGATTCCTACTCTGTATTTAACTGTATTCTAATAATTTATCTATATTCATTTTTTATCTGATAAAGAAGGGATACTAGTTTAATTCTAGATTTAAAACGGTTTAATTATTGAAATCAAGTTTAATTTAAATTTTTTTTTTTTTATTTTACCAGTATGCAGATGGAAATGTTTTTACATACACAAATGTAAGGAGATTTTCACATACTGTCTAATTTGTTTTAAATCCCTTAAATCGATTTAAATTTCTAGTAAAATAATTTTATAACGTAATTGGAGTTTCTTTAAAAAGAGAAATTATAAGTTTTTGTTGTTTAATACTTGTAGTGCAGTTTCAATTAACAAGAAAATTCCTGCACAAAATTTAGAAAAGTTCAGTGTGATATAGTGATAATATGACTTACATAAAGTGAAATTAAAATATGCTGAAAAAGTTCTGAGCTTAAAATTATCTCTCTTGAATCTTTATTTTCAAGAATCTTATATTTTCTTTATAATTTTCTTTTCTGAATCTTATAATTTCAAGAATCTTATGTTCTCTTTATTATTTTATTTTCTTGAATCATATATTTTCTATCATTTTCTTTTCTTGAGTCTTATACTTCCAAGAATCTTATATTTTCTTTATCATTTTCTTTTCTTGAATCTTTTGTTTATAATATTTTTCTTTAATCTTGTATTTTCAAGAAATTGGGGGATAGGGGATACAATACCTGATGTTGGGAATCCTTTTGTAAAAAGTGACGCAATAATGATGAAAAAGGAAAAGCATTTTTCTATGTTTGATATAATATTTTTTGATGATATAAATGTATTTTTCTCACTGTGTATTATGCTTATGCATGCAGTATTATGTGAATAAATAATAAAAATAAAATTTCTATTTTCACTTTCGCTCCAATAAATGGAAATCTAAAATTTTTTAAAAAATTTAATAAAATTATAGTTTAATTAAAATTCTAAGTTAACTACATTATTATAATAATGAAATATTTAATAATAAGCAAAATTACAGTTCAAATTTATATTCCAAATTTTGTGATGGATGCATTATGTCAACTGTTGTAATCAAACGTTTGAAAAGTTCCTTCAGAATCTTATAAAGAAGTATGCAACTTCAAATTTAAAAATATAATAATATCATCTGTATATTTTCAGAAAATCAAACTAATTATATTCTACCAATGAAAAGTGTTAAACAAAAGGGTAATTTGTGTATGTATGTCCACAACTGGAACAATGCTTATCATTTTCTCTTGTGGGTTTTCTCTAATATTTGAGCATAAGCTTTATTGTGTGATATATAATATAATGTTGAACATAATACAATAATGTCTATCTATCATGCTGCCATAGAAACATTAGCTAATTTTCATTACTTAAATTGTTTACGATCGATTTTCTCCTTAACTTTGAAATTCGTTAACATTATATGTACTCAACGAAACACTTTATTTTGTAATGTTTCTGTTAGAAATCTGCTTACAGTATTTTAATGCTTTTTCAAGGATATTTATTATACTTATATTTGTTAGAATATGATTTATAAATTTACTATGAAGGGAAAATAATATTGCATGTGTAAAATTAAAGGGATATTTGAACTAATGTATAAGATCATTAAAAACACAAAGAATCCATTACAACTCAAATGATTTCATATTTAAATGAACAGCTAAAAATAAAATTAATATTTCCATGAGTAATTGCGAGACAAACATAACAAGCAAGATTTTTTTGATTCTTTGCCCTTAGTTTTCTTTCCTTTTTTGACAATTATTTGTCTATATAATTGGTTCATTTTATCGGTAAGAAAGAGTAATGTCTGAAATATATTATTTAATGTAATATTTTATCAATAACTTAATACATGCGAAAAATTCAAACTTCCTCATCAAATTAGTTTTACAAAAAAAAAGTTAAGTTTTTAATCTTGCATTAAAATTCATGCCTCTTTATCAAATAACTTCATTTTTCTATTCTACGTTTAAATTTATTCATTGTACTAATTTTCTTGAGAATCAATCCACTGTATTAATTTGCTTGACTTAGTTTTGCAATCAGTAACCGAGTACAATATTAAATTCTTCTTTCCTACATTAATTTTTTCATTACTCTCGTCTAAATGAATTATTAACCTGTCTCTAACATAAATCAGTCCATGATGATAAAACTTCTCTGTGTCATTTCCCTCCTTTGAAATTTGTGCGTGACCAGTCCCTCAGTGAAGCCCATATCTTTCCCCTCTCTCATAAATTGAATGAGAGTACTGTGTCAGGTTTGATGATTTACCACATCAGCTCATAATTCCTCCAGGGTTAGAAATGATTGTTTTACAGAGGATGTCACTTAACAGAATGAGTCATTTTGCGTAAGCTACTGATCTGATTTACAGATGAATTGATCTACCAGTACTCAATTCCAAATGGTGCAGAAATATATTTAGTATTGCATTATTTGAGTGGAGGATTCCTTTTACAGCTATTTTTTTGAAGCAATAAAATGGGGTTTTTTTTTGTAAAATGTGATTTATTTTTCAGGATTTTTAGGGTTATAAATTGTTTTTAGATATTTTATGTTAATTATCACCTAACTTTGTTCGTATTTGTTACCAGTTAAATGAATACAATGAAAGAATAACAGCAACGATTAAAAACAAATTTAAACATATTATCAGTTAGATTAAAAAAATCATTAAAAATTAAACATTAATTTTTTAAGGTTGTCAATTTACTGTAAAATCATGAATCAGTTGTTATATAGCAGCCGACAGGAAATATGATTGCATTTTTGTAAGTGATTCGATTATAACAATAATCGCGAGGCATATTTTAACCATTATGATAGCTCGATTATAAAACTATCAAAGTTATAGAAATAAAATTCCATTTGTTATCAAGTTATAGAAATAAAATTTCATTTATTATCAAGTTGCGTAAATAAAATTTCATTTATTATCAAATTATCGAAATAAAATTTCATCAATAGTTTCATACACGTACATACTATATCTTGATCATTTACCAGTGTAGTTATCATTCATCATCTGTATCATCTGTAGTGTTATATGTTTCTAGACCTCGTGTAATAATTCAGCTCTTTGGATTTCAGATAATCCCTCACTAATGATTTTAATATTTCGCTGTCGGTAAAATGTTAAGAATGTTCACGTCATTAAATGAAGACAAATGGGGATGTCACTAAGTGAAAAATTAATGCTGCAAGAGGATAAGGGGTGGAGAAGGAAATCAAATCAATCGACAGGTGATTAATTTGATCAAAAATCTGCACTACTGCTATGTATTTAATTGTCCATCTATCGAAAACAACTAACGGTGAAATTTTGCTGTATTATGTGCTTTTGGGTTGAGAATGTGAATCACCTCACCTCACTTCTAGTTGGTTGTGATACTATAGTCACTGGACCTCTCTGTCATACAAAGGCTGATGATACTTAACTGTAAATAGCTTCAATGCAAAAGCTAGTCATCTACTATTGCACAAACATGTTCAATTATTGTTGTCATTCAGAATTTATAAAAAATAATCTGATTTTTTGTAAAATATGCCTTGTTTATTAGAATACATACATTGCACAGGAGTTATTTTAAAACTTTTTCATTTTTTTTTCTTTTCAATGTACTCTCAGAAATTTTGTAATAAACAGTTCCGTTCATTTTATCACTATTGAACAATTGAGTGAAATATTGTTTAAAACCATTCTGAAACCATACCAAAAAAGAAATCCCTCTTGTTATCTAATATAAGTAGTAAATAAGAAACTAAGAGGTGCTCTCTTATAAAGTGCTACATTCTAGCTCTGATCGTCAATTCATTTGATGCAAATAATGATGTCATAAATAAAGTACAAATAAATTCAAGGAAAATATTCCAATTAGGACTGATTTCTTAAGAAGAAACCGTATGTATAAGAATATATGAATGTAAGCGTTTACAAATAACGAATTTTAAAGACAGCATTTAACTAAAAATACTGTCTAAAATTATTAAAAAACAAAGAATCTATTACAACTATAATGATTTATTTTGTATTTAAATGATTAGATAAAAATAAAACTAATATTTTCATGAGTAATTACGAGACAAATATATTAAGCAAAATTTTTCTGATTTCTTTATTTATCTAAATAATTGGTTCATTTTATTGGTAAGAAAGACTAAGAAGTATTATTGTTTAAAGCAATCAAAAGCAATTAAGCTTCTTTCTCAGCTAGTTTAAAACATCCAATTGAATAGGAACTTCGAAAACAATTCAACAAAAACAATTTTTAATCAAACAATTTTTCCAAGCAAACTTCAAAACAATTTTTTTCCATAACTTGATTTACTTTACGTGTACTTTTCGAAAATAATTTGTATTTGAAAGCTAATTGACCATAATTTATTCTACGGATGATTTGATAAAGCTTACAATTTAAACTTTTAATCAGCTTTAAATGATAAGATAATAATAAAGTTTCATTTCAATTTTAATCTTTTATTTTGATAAAACTATAATTAATTTTGCATTTGTTTCTATATTAAAATAAAAACTGCTGCTATTAATTAATTGCAATAATATGGTTTCTTAAAATGTGAATAATATGATGAACATTCGATATTATAGCTATTTTCTTTTCTTTCATTACGAATTCATTCACTTGCGAAGGTCAACAGTAATAATAGTTAATTAATATTTTTTTTTTTTTTTTTTTTACAATTTCTTAAAAAAATATACTTTTTACGACCTTAACGTTGTACTACACATTTTTTAATTAATTTAAATTATGCGTTCAAATGAATGAAAAATACACATTTAATGTCATACGCCATTTTTAGTATATTTATGGATTTCTTGAATAGTTAACATCGCTTTCTTCTCTGAAAGAAAAAAGATGCATTTAAAATAGCCATATAATTTCTTGATAGAATGAATAGAAATAGTGATATTTTCGTTTACAAAACCTAATAGATCTCCAATGATGGATATTTGGGGTCAGATCTTTTATATGATTATTTCAATAGTTATACATTACTTTTGTAATTATCATTTCTATGTTTACTATAATGTATGCTGACAATTTTCATCATCTTAAATACATCTTCATCATTGATCTATGGATAAAATTTTTAACCAATCCAAATAGGGGTCAGTGGTAACATGAGCAGTTAGCACGAAGGAGCATTTAGGTTCGAATCTGCTGCACTCTTAGTAGTCATTGTTTGCAGAAATAAATAGAATTTATTTTAGTGAAACACCTTGTGTAAGCATCTCGCGTCGAAAAGCAAGCTGCATGTTGTGATTTTTCCACGTTTCTTTTTATGCAATAACCAAATGTGGGGCAATTACACCTTGAACTCCCCTCAGATGGCAATGTCCTTCTTTCATCTTCTATTATGAGCTGTTCGTTGTATACATACACTGGAACACAAAGTCCCCTCAATATATGAATGAAATTCAATAAAGCAATCTTTATTTCTTGTAAATTAGTTAATTTTAGTTAGGTAATTTACTGTTTTACTTATTAATAAGTTAATGTTAGTTGTATTGAACTAAAGTTTATGTACTTTGCCTCTTTCTAAGGCACGTAATTCTTAGGTACATTCATATCCATGGCCCATTTTTTCTTATTGGGTTTACTCTAACTTCATACATTTATCTACATTGTCATTAAATTTAATATTTTAAATAAAAATACGACCAGGCTTTTAAAAATAGTTTCCCTTGCATAAATAAAACAAATAAAAACTGCTTTTTAACATAATAATAATATGTTAAATACAAATTGTTAGTTTTTATTACTAGTGTATTTATATACAAGCCTACAAGCCAAATTTAATTTCCTTCACAATTTGTATGATATTTTCGAAGAATTTACTTTAATTTTGTCTAAAATGTATTATTTTATAAAAATGATTAACACAGTCAAACCTGTTTTTATGTGGGGAATAGGAATCGCATAAAAGAAATTTCATAAAAAAGTATTTTGAAATTTTATAAATAACTA
The DNA here is from genome assembly GCA_021605075.1 of Caerostris darwini. NCBI lineage: Eukaryota > Metazoa > Arthropoda > Arachnida > Araneae > Araneidae > Caerostris > Caerostris darwini. Next base: position 116,645 of record BPLQ01007170.1, on the reverse strand, counting down.
TAAAATATATTGTTTGCAACACATGCAGTAATTGGGAACCGCATAAAAAAAGCCCCACATAGAAAATATGTATATTAAAACCTCACGATGTAGCACTGCATGGCATCTAACAACATTCGTGGAAATGAGATGATATAATATCAAATGGGTCATCTGTTGGACGTTTTTAAATTACATATTCTTTTAATAATCATCTGTTGTTTTCCTTTTGAATTACCTTTTTTAATTAATTTTTATTCATAATATGTATTCGATGAATTTTTTTTTATATATACCGCACAAAAAAGGACAGTATAAAAAAAGGCTTGACTGTACTTGAATTTAAATTCAAGTATCAAAATAGTCATAAAAGATGTTTCTGTTATTGCAGTTTATATATATGCATTTAAAAAAATGCAAGTTGAAATCGACTTTGAAGCAATCTTTTCATTCTTCATATTTTTTCAGCAATAATAAAAAAAAAAAAAAAACAGCTGTTGTGCTTTTTGAAAATTGGTTGTTTAAAAAAAAAACCCTAGACAAAGCGTTTTTGACAAAGAAAATATATTTATGATAAGGAAAAGATTGAGGAAATCATTTAGAATTATGTGACAATGCATAAAATAAATATCTTATAGAAACATTCTCAATATAGAATAAATGTCACAAAAAGGATAACTTTCTTTCAAGGATTTTATCCTGGTTTGTAGCTAAAAATTCTGTGAGAAATTTTTTTAAATAGTTGAAAATCAAGTAATTTTTAACTATTATAAAATATTAAATAAATATTTTATAAGAGTAAATAAATATTTTAAAAGAGTAAATAAATATTTTAAATAAATGTTTTTTAAGAATAAATAAATATTTTATTGTTTTCAGATCTATGTCTGATAGCTACACTGCTAACTATTAAAATTGCTCCAACGAGAATCAAACAAATAATAAAATCATATTTATTGTGCATACAGTATGATGGGCAGAAAACAGGATTACATTCATAAGTAATAATCATGTACGGAAGATGCAGAAATCACTATCCAGAGCAGTAAGCAGTTTTTGGTAGTATTAGCAGATTTAATTTAAGGGTGAATCTAATCGAACAGAGTTTAAATGGCAGAAGCGGTTACAACATTCCATACGGCTTCAATTTTATACCAGATTTAAATAAACTCATTGGTGAGCAAGAAGTGGCATGTCAGCCAATCAGTAGTCATTGACATCATCTCATTTGATTACAGATCTGAAAAACATGCTGATCAATGCAGCAGTCGAAAATCCTCTGTGTCTAGGAAGGTCAGCATAGCATGAACAACATAGTCCTGCAGTACTTTATTGAAAGGTATCGTGACGAATACATTGAAGACAGTCACACTCACAAGCACAAAACCTTAAAAAATTAATGGCTGTCCAAATTATCATGTTTTCAAACAAGATGTGAGTGGGATGGTAATCTAAAGGCTACCATACCATCACTTTAGGTGCTAAACTCGTGCTATAATAAAGAATCTAAGAGAACTATGATCGTTGGATATCAGAATTCTGTATGCAGAAACCAGTATTCATCTAAAAAGAAGTCTTGATGCTACTCTTCCATTCATGTTGGTCGATGAAAGCACCAGTATTGTTCAGCATTGGCCTGTAGCTGTTGCAGATGTAATGGGAGCCGCAACAATGGTCGCCGTGTAGACGGTCAGACGTGATTCAGTCGTAGTTCCCAAGTTAACAATTCCTGGTAAGCTACATGGCTGTATGGTCCTGAAAAGACCTGTAGATAACATATTTATCTCATGCTTTATTATTGGGTACCGTAAAAATCCAACACACATTCTATAAAGTCCTCCCATATTCTCACGACAGTCGTTGAATCTCAACCAACGCCAATAGTAATATCGCAGAACGGTAAACAGAGTATCGCTAGGTTGGCATTCTGCCACGATCAAATATTAATTAGATCAATATCAATACAATCAATAGTAATACTACTAATAGCAGTAAGATCAAATGCAATTTATCTTCTTACAAGATGCAAACCTGGGTCTCTACATAAGCAAACAATGTGCAAATGTGTATGGGAACACATCTGTCCTTTCACACAAACTCTAGATTGGTTTACTCTAGCCTGGTTTGCCAGCCTGAATTAAAATGCTAATCATTTGCATATCTCATGTTGTACCTTTCATTTAAATTTTATTTGTTTCTTGCCACCTTCGTCATTAATCATCAATTTTAATGATCAATATTAATAAACTGCGAAGCACTGGATTTCCGTAAATGCGCCTTTATTTTCGAGTTAAATAATATAAGGAAATATAACATGATTCATAGTAGCTAATAAAAGAACTCATTGAAATTCGTATATTTTAGTAAAATTCCCATTACCCTATATTCTATAACTACTTCTATAACTTTTATTTGTATTGCGCCCTGATATTTGCAAACCAAACTACTATTGAATTTGTATCACGGATTCTTTTTTTGCGCATCAAACAAATAACTTTAGGCCACATCCAACTCTGCTCCAGACGAAAGAATCACGTAACTAATATTGAGGGAACAGATTCCTCAATTAGATAAATACGCTCTTTGTTCTGGACTTCGGGGTAACATATGATTCTTATTTTTTGTTACTCTGATGCATGATTTTCTTTCACCCATCAAAATATAACTTCCAGGAAATGAAGTATTGGGAACATAATAGAATATGATACTTTGTTTGAAAATTTTCTTTAAATAACATTTTAGAAAACTCAAGAAAGAAGAGATTACGCACTTTCGGTTATTTGTTTTAAGCCATCCAATGTGATACAACAGAGAAAAATTTTAATTCTATTTTTAACAAATTATTCTACAGTTTGTTTATAAAAGTGGTAATATAATTTTATTCCTAATTTGTTTTAAAAAAATTGTTGTGAAAGTATTTTCGAATACTGGTATAGTTTTCTTTTCTTTCAAAATAGCAATTAGATGTTGAACAATTTTATTCTCTTCTTTTTTTTAAGAAAAGAAGAATCTGTTTTGGCCTTCCATCTGTATTCTACTGCAAAATCTTTTCTAGCATAGAATTAAATAATAAATAAATTAAAATTATTTAAATAGCGTTTATTTATTAATTTCCTTTTCAATTAATTCACTTTTTTAATAAATTAATTAAAAAATTATTTCAAATTTATGAAATAGATATAGCAATAACTATTTATGTAATGTACGAAAATTTAAATCGTTATTAACAATCTTTAAATATATTGTTATAAATCATATATATAAGAATTATTTACATTAATATAAGCTGGAATAATTTCTGGCGAACACTTATATTTTGTTTGAAAATATTGATTAAAATTTAAAAGAACTGTAGTTTTGTTTAAAATCTGAATAAATACTCCACCTTCAAGACAAAGAACATCACTATTTGAAAACTGTAAATTATTTTATAGTACATCTGTGGAAACTCTTTCGTAGTTTTAAAAGTGTAGTATAAACCCTTGCTAAATTTTTCTAAACATCTAAAACAATTCGTGAGCACATAGTAATAAACAGAGTTGACAAGTAAAATTAAGTTAAAAGAACACACACACACACACACACACAAAAATAATGTATAATATGTATAGAACACGAAACCCAAGAATCATGTTAGAAAGAGTCTATTTTTAGTAAGATATTTAAGCAAAAATATCTAGAAAATATTCTTGATTAAAAATAGCAAATGAAAACAAATCTAAATTCTCCTAGTTTAAGAAAACTTTGAATAAGCTATATTTACTTAACCTTTATTTACAGTGCTCTCACATGTTTGCCAACCACACTATAAAAAAACCCACCTATACAATGATCCCTGACATATACACATGTTGCAATGAATTACGATAGCTATAAAAAGTAATATTATATACATTTAATATATATATGTATCCTTGCACATTAATAAAAAAAGAAAAGATGCATTAAAATAAGTTCATGAAGACATGATTTTCATTGAAAAAAGATATTGCTAGTTTCAATATTTACTACAGTGTTTATTTAAATTATTCAATTAAATTAGTTTTAAATTCAATTTAATTTCATAATTAAGGTAATAAAGGTTTTATTGTGGACTGAAAGTGACTGTAAGTATTAAGCTGAGAATCTATTTATCCATTTTTTTTTTTTTTTTTTTTTTTTTTTTTTTTTTTTTATCAGAACAGTAAACGTTTTCAGATATATAAACGAGAGTTTTGAATTATCCATTTCGAAGTACAAGATATTTTTAGAGTAATAGAGTTCAGATAAATTAGCAGAGCGGAATGAGGTACTCAAATGCCTTGGTGATAACACGCCGCTTTCAACAGGACGGGATGACCAGTTAAAAAGCGTAAATAGAAAATGCTGTGACTGGAGAATAGGTTAAATGGATATTTAGAATAACATTCATCTGTTTTATTTTTATATACTGAATGTAACAAAAGTAGATGAAAAATATGTAAGCAAGAATAATTCTTTTTTATTTTCTTTTTCTTATAAAAGAAAATTCATAACTTGATAGTTTTTTTAATAATAAGTAGTTTATTTAAAAACTATTTTTATTATTAATAAAGATAATTGCAATATTTCACACGTAAGCATTGAGTAAAACATCTTTTCTTTTTAACTTTTTACTAACCTTAGTTAATAAGAATGCTATTGAACAAAAAACATAATTATATTCGGCTGGGTGATATCCAAATTACCCATGAAACATAGAATTTAATATAAGAACAAAAAAACCCTTAACAGCAATCTTAGAAAATGAAAAACTATAGAATTCCAACGGGCTTTCTTTTCCTGAAAACTCTCAGTTTCACTTTGACATAAAATTGTCTTTCATTTCATCCTCAGGAACAATTTTACATTATTTAACTATATAATTATATAATTACAAGCACGTGAAAGAAATTTAAATAAATATTATGTATAAAAATGTCAATGAAAAAAAAAACAACGAAAAAAAATGAAAGTGGTCAAGGATACGAATAAAAGCGTTCAATGACCTAAAAACCCCTTTCCCCAAAACAATACCTATAAGTTTATGGGTCATAAACCAGAATAATATTCTAATATTTTTAGAGAATCAGTTATTTCTAGATCGCAATGATCATTCAATTTTCTAAAAAATACTAAAAAAAATATAAACTTTTTATTTATTTAGATGGAATACTCTTAAATTATTATATAATTATTTTATCATATCTTTAATTATTGTCCACGAAATTATTTATTGTCCAGAAATTTTTATTGCCCACAGGAATGAGACATTCGAAATGCAATAAAATACATTTTATTTGCACTATTTTAATAATTAAAATTCATTAATGTACCAAAAAATTAAGTGTATCTGTAATTAAAATAAATATTTATTTATTTGTTAGAAAAACTTTAAATAAAACAAACAAGCTAACAAATTCTGAAATTTGTTTAACACTATTTTTATTAGTATCAAACCAGCTTTTTGATTCAAAAAGATAATGCAAAATAGAAATCATAATTTATTTTTGTTAATTTATTTTATTTTATCCACTTCTGCTTCATTTTTCTTCATCAATATAAAAAATAAAACTTATGAATATTAATATAAATATCTATGTAACCTATTCTGCAATCACGGTATTTTCTTTTTATTCTTTTTAACTGGTCATCTCCACCAATCTAAAGTGGCATGTTGTCAAAGATGCATTTGGGTACCCAATTCTATACCGATAATTACGTTAAAAATATCTTATACAATTGAAAACTATCAGTTAATAGATCTGAAAATGTTTACTGTTTTGATAAACAAAAGATAGACAAAAAAGAACGCATAAATAGATGTTCAAATAATTCTTACATTCCCCTTCAGCCCACAATAAAGCATTTATTGCATTAAATATGAAATTAAATTGAATTTAAAACTAATTTATTAGAATAATTTAAATAAAATATATAGTAAAAGTTTAAACTTCTTTTTTCAATGAAAATCACATACAGGAACCACGTCTCCATGCACTTATTTTAATGCATCTTTACATTTTTTTCATCCCATCAAACTTCAGCTAATTGTTTATCTGGATACTAAAATCTTAAGCTGTATTAAGTATAATATATTGTCGAGTTTTTTTCTCACTGAATAAGAAATCTAATGTTCCAAAAAACATATTATTAAATTAACATTTGTATCCAAAAGATTTATTATTGATTTCCCATACACCACACTTACCTGAAATCAATACATTTATCTGTTATTTTATTACGTATGCATCAGCTTAGTAATAGCCACTTTTTGTGATGCTGACACAAAGCCCGAAATGCTACAGCTAAAAGGGAAATTAAACCATCGAAAGAAATCCGATTTTCGAAAGTGTGATAAGATAGGACGTTTTCCTTCTTTCTCACTGGATATTTCGAATTTCCTTCGAATACTTTTTCGTGCCACTTCATACGATATAATCCGATGTTGATTTGCTGTACTATTTTGATTTCATATTTTTGAACAACTTTTCAGATCTTTCCAGATTTGCTGAAAATTTCCAGATCTTGAAGATTTGAACAATTTTGAGGATATCCGAGGACTTGAAATATTTTCTTACCTCTATTTATTGGATTTAAACAACATTTTTGTATGAAAATAAATATTCTAGAGAGCTGGATACATTCGTTGCATGTATTAAATATGCAAAAATCGATTATTAACTCGCTTATGATAACATTCGTAATAAAAAAAGAAATGTTTAACTATCATTAAAAAGTAATTATACAATTAACTTAAAATCTTAGACTTTTTTTACAAAAAATTATTAACTGATTTAATTATACTTTGAAGGCTATCATCACAAGAATTTTTATAGAAAGTGAATATCTAATTAAATATTTAGAAAATCAAATTTACAGGAATTTTTCTCGCTAAATATGTCAAAAAACATATCTTAAATAATTGCATTTACAAGGAAAAAATATTTTGAAAGTTATAAAGGTGCCTGATTTTATCTTCAGATGTAGCATTTTAATAAATCCATAATTACCATAAACTTTTTTTACATTATAATAATTACAATTAACGCTAAATATTAATTTATGAAACAAGTAATGATATACAAATTAAAACAATCAACATACTAATTTGTTGCATTTAATAAGTAATTTATTTCATGAATTTAAATGCATATTACTACGACTGTAAATGTAAATTTAACACTGAATTATTACATACTAGTATGTTATGTATTTGTCAATCAAAAATGTTTAGGGGACATTTATATCGCTTTAATACAATTGAGATAAAACTACATTATTGCTAATTTAACTATATTTGATATTATTGTAGTTACTTTGAGTCTTTTGAAATGATAATTTTTGTTAAATATTCAAAAGCATTTATTTATGAATTATTGCTTATTGTAAAGGACGACAGGAAAAACTATAGTTAAACTGTTAATCGTGACAAAATATTAAACTAAAACAATTACAAACATATATTTGTTTCTGTAAAAAATGATTATTACTAAAAATCTGTAAAAATACCATACACTTATTTATAAAATATAAATGCAACTAAGCATTTATGATATTTTAGAAACAGTATCGGGTTTCTATCTGAGTTCATTCAATATTATTTTTTTGTAAAGCAGGGGTAACCAATCATATAGCTACTTTGGACCGTTTTTGAAGAAAGTAAAGCTATTACGGATATCACATAAATTATTCTAATTTAACTATAACTGTTAAGCTAAAAATTAATAAACTATTTACAATACAAATAAGCCAAAAATGTCACAACCTAATAATCTTTTATTTAATTTAAGCAGAGTTTTTTTTTAGTCATTAAGTAGTTTAAAAAATTTTAATCACTAAAATATGAAGTACTTAAGAAAATAATAAACATGAAATGTAGATTAATGTTAAATTAAAATAAAAACTTCATTAATTTCTCACTTTTTATGTATTTTATGTACTTATGATTTTTAAAATAAATAAATAAATGTATGAACTGTAAATGCTTTACTGAAATTTATTGTGTCCTGCCAGGTTTTGATCTTGAAAGAGCTGGACCATTTTGCTATTAAGACGGATCTGCAATATGTATGTTTTATAAGCTATTTTTAATATTTGTATAATCTGAAAATGTTTGTAATTTTTATTTTAATAATTTTTCTGTTTGGAAAATTGTACTGTCAATGTTTGTTTGAAAAGTTTCCAAAGTTTGTTTAAAATATGCTTTTTTTATTGTTTTGGTACAATAACTTTGAGAAATTCTACGAATAAAAGCTTTATTATGATTTCCAAAACATTAAAATTCTTGCTGGGAAAATACACCATCATTGTAATTTTCCTTTCTTTTTATATTGCAACATGCAAGATGTCCCAATAAACGTACTGATATTTTGATGAATTCTTTTCCGACAAATTAATCCAAAAAACAGCAGAGCTCATACGGGTGATTTAACTGTTTAGAAGACACTTTCATAAAGATCTACCAATATGATGTATTATCACTAATATTGAAATCTGATGAAATTGTGAATGACTGATGCAGATTACATCTCTTCCTTCATATTTGTCTGTTGATATCTCAGAAAAATAGATTACTTCTTTATTACCACCAAAATTAAAGAACGATGTATTTCCATAATGGTTTCGTAAAACCACAAACTTCTAATGATACATTTTATTTTTGTCAAATTTTAGAGGTTATTAAGAATTACCTACATTGTTGTTAGAATCAGTTTAATCAGAAAAGAAACACAAATTTCAATGAGTTAAAGAAAGTGAAAATGTGAGTAACATTTTTGAAACACCCTGTATAAGAGGAATTTTTCATTTTTATTTTGACTAAGGTAAATAAAAGTTGTTCAGTATTTTATTAAGAAAGGAAATTTTTAAATAAAACAATCGTTGGATCGTCGTAAAACAATCGTCGTCTGATAATTTTCAAATAATTATTTGAGTGTATTTATATTGTATATGTGTGTGTAGTATTGAAACCATTCCTAGAATCGGTTCGGCAAATAAAAAATAATGAGTTACACTTACACTTTTTTGCACACCCTATTCTTTTAAGATTTAAATACTAGTTTGAAGAAGAAATAGTGCTTATGTGACAATGTATGTGTAGGAGATGAATTTAGTTTTGGATGATTTCCATCAATATGTTTTGAATGATTTTTCAATAAAATTTCATTCCATAAAATTTGAAAAATTGTCTGAAATAAAACTCTTATAAAATAAATAATGCGGTGAGTTGTTTTAGATGATAAAGTTATTGTTATAAGAAGGAACTTATTTTTTTATTAATGAGTAAAAGTCAGTTAGTGTACAAAGAAAGGATTTCTAGAAAATTTGTTCTCCAAAGAGAGTTTCTATTATTTTCCTACAAATTATTCATTGATCATGCATGCAATCCCACCAGTTTCTTATTAAAATTCCTTATCTTAAAAATTCAAGTTTTTATAATTCCAATCAGTCATTGATAACTGATAACTGATTGAGTTTCCCATTTAAATGCTTTAATAATCATTTTAACTAAAGAACTCCAACATTCGAAAAGAACAAAATTTTTGGTAATATATTTCATGAAAACAAAAATTTTCTTATTCTGCAAAATGAATTATTTTTCTTTTAATTGCATTTCAAAAAGAAATAATTCTGTTTAGATAATATAAGAATAAAGTTCTTTTTATTAATCATAAATTTAAATAATAATTGTTCGATGATAAAATCCAACATAATTATATTATCATTTCTGTAAATTGTGGCATTAAGAAGGAATATTTATTCAAGTAATAAAAATTGATTGATAAAGATTTTCGTTATCTATTATTATTTATTTTATACAATATTCAATTTCTTTATCTAATCTTTTAAATTAACTTCTATTCAAAATTGAAAAAAAAAAAAATGCAAAAAATTTAATTTTAATATTGGCATGGTTCATAAGCTAAAATGGACAATTTCACACAAAATAAAAAATAAAAATCTTTAAATTTGACACAAATGTATTTCCCAAGGACGTAACAAATTCAATAATCTTGATGAAGGTAAAAGTCACCAAATTTGAATCATGAAGCTGCATTGATTAATGTGGGTGCTTAAATTAAATTTGGTTAGCCTTAGTAGGTACCTATGAAATGAATCAAATTATTTCCCCTCACAAAGTCGATTCTTTCATTATCTGCTGCATGTCGCTTTCTCATTGCATTTCAATACATGGAATTAATTTCCGAATTATACAGCATTTCAACATTTAATTTGCTTTCACTTCAATTGTCTGAAATTATGCGTCGATGAAAATGCTACTTTTAATCACTTAAGCATGTAATCTTCAAAAGATTGGTGAGTCATCATTTAATTTTGTAACCTGCACTCCATGCATTTAATTAATTTTACTTGAATATTTAATGTATTATTCATAAAATGTCAAACATTTATTAAATTAATGGCAAAAAATAAGTAATGTAATATGATTTTTTTTTATTATTCATATGAATTTAAAGTCTGTATCTCGTATTGCACAATCATAAAAAGTAAATTTCCAATAAAACTTTAACGTCATACATTATAAGTAATCAATTATTCCTCGAGAAATATAATATCCATAAAATAAGACACATTACTATACACTATAAATTATGAATTAAACTTTTATAATATTTTTTGATAAAATGCATTGCTGCAGTATAATAATGATTTTATTTCATTATGCATCAAGTAAGATTTAGTGAATTGGAGAGAAAATTCCAATTAAATGTAATGTATAAATGGGTTCATTTTTACGACTACAAAAATTTATACACATTGCTTTAACTGAAGTAAAACATAAAACAGTTTTTAAATGAATTCTTTAATCTCACTGAAAAACTGAAAAGAATATTATGCAGTAATAAACTAAACAAACATTTTTATTTATATTGATAATGATTTACTTAATGCAGCAGATATACTTAAAAATAAAAATAATTATAAGCATAAAAATTTAGTAAAATTGCATGCATAATACACATATTATAATTATAATAAAATAAATTTTTTTAAAAATATAATTTTAAAAAGAAATATTCAAAATGAATACTTTTAAAAAAAAACTTAATAAACTAAAACCCCTTATCCCTAACAGAAGGTGTTTCTGGTCTGCGAATTTATCCCCAGTATAGAAGCAAGAGATTTAGTAAGGCTTCTTTGTGATATTTCGAACCCAACTGCTGTGGCTAAGAAACCCAACGCGTTATGCACCAAGTCTATTCAGCCTGCTTCTTTGTTGTTATAGATCCTTATATTTTTATCTAAAAAACCAATTTGTTAAGAAATATGGTGAAATTTAAAACATAATATACATTTTTAAGAGGGAGGCCATACTATTGTATCGAGAAACGTTTGACAGCAGACATAACATGGGCTGGGCATCATCTTGCATCCACACTATTTTTAAAACTACTAATTTTTACAAGTACAGTGAACAAAAGTAATATAAAAATCCTTTTCAAGTGCTTAAATGATCAAATATTAATAAATTGAAGGCAAAAACATAAAAAATCGAAAATTTTACGAACTTAATCAGTTTTATCCTATTGTTTTTTTTTAAATTCATTTTTATCTTATTTATATACAACGTAAAACAGTTATAGTTATTCAAATAGTTCATAAGTCTCAAGGGGAGAAGAGCAGATGGATATACAAAAATCTCTTGAATTGTCTGAAAAAAGATTTGTTCCTGGAAAGTGGGATATTACAACTAACAAAGAATTAAATAAAATATTTTTATTATTTTTTAATGATATTTTTTTCTTCTACAAGTATATTATTGCACTATATTAATTATAACTTGTGATTCTTTTCCCAGTAATCTGAAAAATAAATGTTTCAATGATTTGGAAATTTCGATGGTTCTGTATCAAATAAATCTATATTAATCATATATTAAATATGTGTTTTTTTTAACTTGATGTTAATAAATGGATTTTGTGTCTTGCGAAAGCTAAAAGAATATAAAAATAATTAGTAAATTTTTATATTGCTTGTAAATGAGTGTAGAGAATTAAAACGAAAATGTTTACATATCCAAACTACTTTATACGCATTTACATATACGTTAATTATAAAACATGAAGAAAATCTGCTACAAATATGTTTTTCAGAAACATTAAGAAATTCATGTTTTTACCTAGAAATGAAGCAATCACAAAGTTTATTTTCTAAAAGTGAAATACAATATGATCACAATATGATACTTTATGAATTATAATGCTCACATGTTTTTGTACATAATAGTGGGCCTCGTGCTCCACTTATATAAGCCAGGAATAGCTCGCATATAGGGTGATGAACATTGACTTCTGGGAGGACTTTTTGCAGTAAATGCCCCGCATTTGCTTATCGTATGGGAACAAACATGAAAAACTCTCACAAGGCAGTCTGACTGTCAATGCGATACCATTATATACATTGTTACAATGGCCACCAGATATCCTCTTACCTGAAAGCAGTGACTGCAATGGACAATATTAGTGGATTCGAGCTTGAATCATCCAGCACGCTAAATGCACACATTATCACTGAGCTACGAGTTTGGATCCAGTCTACCTTAATAGGGACTTCAAGCTACATAGCTTTTTTAAATTTATTTAATGAAATAGATACATTTTTTTTATTGTCTGCATCAATAATTTTTAACTGGTTTATAACTGGGTGGGGTAAAGTCAGACATCTCCCTTTGGGGCCCCATGTATTTGTGCCGCAAAGGTCAAGGACAAAAACAAGCTGCATTTTTTACCCTTTATCATGACCACGGTTTCATGGACTTAGTCTAAATGCTGTCAACCAAGTTGGCTAAGAAACAACAGAATTTTTAATTTCTGTTAGCCATTCTAAATCATAATTTTCACAATTATTAAAATAATTTAAGCCACATCATGTTAATTCGACTTATATAAAGGACTTTACTTTATTGTGTAATTTTTTTTAAATCATTTAATAGTTAAGTGGTCTAGAGCAGAAAGATTCTTTTAATTCAAGGTTATTTGGTACACAAAGTTGTTTTAAACATGAATTAATGATGTAATACATTTGTTGTTTAAGAAACAAGTTTATTAAAAAAGAAATTTAAATTAAAAATATATTAGTTATCTTAATAACTGAGTCATCTGTCATAATCTGATCAAAATTGAAACTTTATGGCTTCGATGAATCAAAAAGAAATTTATACATTATAAGCATACATACTCCAAAATATATTAAAACTAAAATATTCTAAATGTTGAGGCTTATTATCCCTCATCATATATGGAATAAAAGCTGTTTATTTTAATAAATAGCACTCTTTAAGTTAAGGGAATTTTGGTAAAGGAGATTAAAGAGTTAATTAAGAGGCGTTTTATAAAAATAAAAAAAAATGCTTTAGTTAAAATTAAATGCTGCAGATATTTTCTTTTTGATATATGATGCAAATTCCAACAGTACATGAAAAACAGGATATAATTTTCTTACAAGTAGCAACAGGCTAGCTTCATGAATAATTTAATAGATGAATTTTTTTTCTCTCTAATTGGAGCCAAATACCACGGTATTAGTTATACATATCATTATCTAATTTATGTAGAAAGACTTGTTATCATCACAGAATCAATTATCTTGTTAACGATTTGTTATGCACAACAGTATTAAGAATAGAAGTGTACATTATATTTTACAATTAACTAAATGTCAGACAAAAATCTTTTTGTAGATTTGTTTTAAATTTTTTTTCATTTTAATGTATTTATAATTATTAAATAGCGACATAAGTTTAGATTTTGCAAGCGCTGACATTTTATAACATTTATTTATTTCTTTTATGCATATTTAAAAGCTCTCACGATATTTAATTCATATTTTCTTTTAGATATTGTTAGTTTTCGGAGTTTATACACAAGGTGTAAATCTATTTATTTATACAGCGAACTTAGAAAGTTAGAATTGCATATTGCAGAATTCCTGCAATGGAAAAATCTGTGTTACGTTCATTTTAGTAAAATTCAACGCCAAAAATGACAGCTGTTGGAAATGTGTTCAATTCGTACACTTTTAATGAAGAAGAAATGCCCGCGTATCATTTGCAGAAAGTGTAAGTGTTGAACACTACGATTAATCTCTTCTTGTTATCTATAGCAGACTGCAGCTAGTATCTATAGCAGACTGCAGAAAATTCTGCTTTCCCTCTAAATGTCTTATGAGACTATTTTTTTTTCTGTTGGATGAGATTTACAACCATAACTCTAACTTATAGGTGCATGATACTTGGTACGGATCAAACCACGTAGTTATCAGGAAAGCTTATCCATTAATATTTGGACTGGCAATGTACATAAAAATTTAGTACATACTTCAAACGTACGGCGTAAGATATTTTCCGAAGTTTTTCTAGCTGTTTGCATATGAAAATGGTTCCAAAATGATGGAGGTCCAGCTTACTTCAAAGGGAACGTCAGAAAATATCTCGATGTTATTTATCTTGACGCATCTGTCAACATTGGATGAGACTGGTTGGGCTTGTTCCTTGATTATACAAATAATACCATGGTTACTAGACTTGAAATGTATTTATTTATTCTTATAGGAGCACATTAAGAACATGATCTACGAATGTCTCATTGAGTCCGATAAAATTGTAGGGGTCCGGTTGCCATTTGTTGCTTTAAATATGCATAACTCTTAATGTACGCCAATCCATGAGTCATCACCTGCACTTTCCAATACTGTTGGTGGTCGACTCTTACGATCACCTATTGTAAAATGTTTACATTGAAATACGTGCTTCTTTGAAATTTACCTGTACTTCTTACTCATCTGTTTTTTATTTATTGCTTACGTGCTACACTTACATGCATCTTTTCCAGCACACACATTCCATTAAAATCTCCGCTGTTCCCCCTTCCAGACTTAAAATTTTTTCCAGATATTTTAAATACACCATATACGAAGGTAATTTATGGAAATGTACTCCTTGTTATGCAAAAGATTTATGTGATAGGTATATGATATATGATATCCAGATTTGTACATTTCAATCACACAATTTTTAGATGTAATTAGTTCTACGATTTATCGAAATAGATTAATAGTTTACTCATTTCGCCTTTTCTTTTATAGAAATGTATGCATACATAACAAATAACTTCACAATGCAAATTTTTATTAGCATGTAATGCAACAATGGATAGGGTACAGTCAGATGAGTAAATATCAGAAAAAGATTTTGTTGGTGAATTTTTTAAAACATCTCGGAAAATCTATGAAACAATAATCTTTCCAAGAGATCTTTATATATATTGTACTACTGTTCTATTGCATTCTATGTAATCTTACAAGCTACAGAATACCCCACGAGTTTTAACAACTGAACCGTTCTTTATCGTTATCTAAAATCTGACGACATGTTCATGTTCAAAGGCTCACTTTTTGTTGGAATACTTTTTCAGTTGAAATATTATTGAAGGCTTTTTCACTTCAAAAGACAAAATGCACATGTGCAATTGACATCAATGGGAATATTGGGTACCATAAATTTTATTTGCTGGTTTGAATCGTACTATCTACAGTCAAAGACATAAAAAAGAAGAAAGAAAATGACAACATCAAGAAGAATTTATCTAAAAGTCCTCGACAATTCGGTAGATGGGGTTTATATATCAAAAAAAGAAACGGTTAAAGGTTTAAGTAAATTGAATAATTTATTCAATAGATAGAGTTACATGTTTCGGTGATAAATATATATGAAAGGTTTATTCAATAACAAGCTACTTAATATCAATCAAACAATTTATCATACTTTGCTAACAATTAGAGAATAAGAAAGACAATGCATAAAGAAATAACTTTGCAATAATGCTGTTCAGAGTTATATTTTTCCTAATCATATTACAAGAATTCAGACAGGTTCTGATAATATGAAAAAAAATCACTCAGACATAAGATTAAAATTATTCAGAGTGTTTGACTGAAAGATAATATTCTGTTATAGAAAAATAATAAAAATCGTAGAAAGATTTCATATACAAGCCTGAAAATTTATTTATACATGAAATTGTTTTTCATTTGCTATTTAATATTTTATATAATTATTTTGAACGAGCTAATATAAACGTAAAATATGTGACAGAAACATTTCTAGATAAAACATTGGTAACACTTAATTAAATTTTACTTACTAAACATTTTGTCGTAAATTTTTACATAAATTATCTTTATTCTTTATTATCAAAAAAAATTTTTAAATTGTTATAGTTATTTGGTTAATTATTGGATAAATCTTTTATTTCGGTATAATTATTTAATTTAATACGTAATCGAAAATGTGGCAATGTTAAATATAGCCTATTTAGATAATACGATAAAACAATAAATTTAATGTTAATGAATTTTATAATCCAATCCTATTATATTTGTATATTTTTTAATTAAAAAAATATTTATATTAATGAAAATTTCATAGCTATTCGAAATATTTAGACAGTTATTCACTGTAATATTTGGTTTAACTTATATTAGAAAATATAAAAGTTTTATCTCTTTGTTACTTAATTCATGCAAATTTAAAAGAAAAATATTATTAAGATTTATGAAAGTGGAAATCCTATCTGTATTCAATATATGTTAGAGTGTTAAAAATAACTGTAAACTATCTTTTCTATAGCAACTTTTTTTATAGTACTATATTTGTTTTACCTGGTGATTAGAAAAAAAATCATTAAATCTAATTGTTTCAGTTTTTATAAGTAATAAGTAAAATAATTTGGATATCAGTCGATTAAGTTGGATATCAGTCGATTAAGTTGGATATCAGTTGAAATTTAGTTGGATATCAATTATAATTCAGTTGGATATCAGTTGAAATTTAGTTGGATATCAATTATAATTCAGTTGGATATCGAATTATAAGTTAACATATAAATATAATTTTTTATTATTTAATAAACTTTAAAAAAAATTTTAAGAAATTTATTAACAAAATTTTGAAGGTAGTATTAAAATTCTAGAAAAAAAATTCCAAAATATATATTGTGAAACTAATGACTTTAAAACTAGAATAAATTTCACAATAAAAAATTTAATTTATTTTTAATGAAATATAAGATATAAGTACAATCATTAAAAACATAAATGAAAATATATTTCGCGAACATCTTCAAACGACTTCTTTTGTTCAAATCTAGTAATATACGTGGAAAATGAAAATTAATCTACGAGTTCTTCGTCAAAGAAAGAGATTCTTATTTCCAAAAACATCATCGATTTATAAACAGCTTTCCATTGCTCGATAGAAATATTTGCTTTGATTCTCATTTTAACGTAGTAGCTTCCTTTTAAAAATATGATTAATTTCATTTCCTGCAATTCTAATATGGCTACGAATTTGTGCTGGTGTTTATGGAAACATTTCTTCTTTGAGATTTTTACCTATGCCCTATTTCTCTATTTCTTAATTTCAACTGAAAAATTTAAGTAATAATAAAGAATCTGTATTAATTAAAAGCAAATACAGTTTTCCCAGATTCCTTACAAATTAATATATCCAAGGTTTAAAAATATGTTTCTGAGATTTACTAAGTACATTACAAAATTACACTCATGTCCATAAATTAAGGATAATTCCAAGCGATATATGACAAAATGCACTAACTTGCATTGTAACGCCAAATATTCATAAATTTTATGTATATTTACTTGTTGATCGTAGTGCAAGTAAATATACATAAAATGCCAGGTATTGACAATTTCCAAATCCAGTTTCATGCCAGGTATTGGCAAGCATCTAAAGAGTCATAAAATTCTAAGTGGATAGTATCCACTTTTATTTTCATTGGAGTGTATCATGTAGGACTATGTGAAGGATTATGTCTATCAGATACCTTATACTAATTTGCAAGAGCTGAACCATAATATCAAAACTACTTTTTATTTCATAGATACTCAGTTGTTTTCATGAATGCAACTGGAATGAATGCTGCTTAGTAGTTGGCATGAATGCAACTTGGAACTTCTAAAAGATATCGAAGAAGATATCACATTGCACTTTATTAACTTTTGCAGTTGCATTGTACGACTACTATTAGCACTACACAACAAAACATCACAGTGCCTAGAGCTGAATTTCCCCTATACAGCTTGGGAATGAGCATTATATAACTGTAGATCCTAAGAAAAGCATCTCATGTTTCAGAATCTGCCAGTTGACAGACTGCCTTGGCCTAACATGGATTCTTGCGCCTTTAAAGAAGAATTTGAAGTTGCATTGTCAATTAGTAAAGGAATTTATTTATGTCAAGTAGAGGAATTTTTTTTTTTGCATGATCTTGTGGTTTTACAATTCTTTAACAGCACAGTACAAACGTATATTAAAAATTCAATTATTTTATTGTTTGATCTTTTTGAAACGTAATTCAATTTGCAAACCATTTAAATTCATAAGTTTCTAACAATAAAAAACAGGTAAATAGAAGTTGACTTATCGTTAAGGTTTTGTAAATGATAATTTAAATAATCCTCAATTTTTTTAAGATTTTGTACAAACGTATTAAACAATTGTTGTCATTTCAAAAGTTTTTCAGAACATTGATTCAAATCAAAATTAACAACTATTTAAAAAAAAAAGTAAAAACAAAATGTTTTTGTAAAATTTTTAAAAAAGTAAAGTTTCAATTGTTTTTTTTTTAACGTAAAAATTTTTTGCGAAAAGTAATGTGTTAGAGAATAATATGGTTATTATACAATTGCCTATAGTATAAGCAAGAGTATGGTATATTCTATGCAAACTGGGTAGGCATCACGAACTAAATAACTTAAGACGTTGAGTGATTGTCAGGACTGCGTGATGGGGCTTCTAATCTCCGAGATCGAGCGTGGGTTTGAATTTCCACGTATTAATGTTCGAAGGTAATAACGATAGTACACAATTTGATACATTTCTACGAAGATGAGTTAACTAGCCAGCAACTCATGATTTCCACATAAGATGTGCGTTATACTCTGCTAATCAACTTGAGAATAACTTAGATCAGATTAGAACTATATTGAACGTGGATGAAGATCTTGAATTATCAACTCATTTCATCTCTCATTTAAGACATTCCGACTTATAAGAATTGAATAAGGGTCAATGAACATTGCTTAAGTTAATGTAGATAGATATGATATATGTTTGGGGTTTAATTTTTTTTTTTTTTTTTTTTTTTAATTTATACTTACTGAGTATATAGGAAAAGTAATCTTGTTTCAAAATCAATGTTCAGATTTTTTAATCCCCTCATTATATTTGGCAAATCAGAAATAAAATAGAAAAATGAATTAAGGAAGATCAGTTTAAAGCAATTTCTTTTTATGTGTATTCATTATTTTTCTTAATATATAACTAAAACTCTACATTTATACATTTTATTTATATGGTATTATAGGATATAATATCATGTTTGTGGAAAATATAAAACGGAATCTTAATTACATTTAATATTAATAGAATATTAATTAATTCTAACACCAGAAATTATTTGCCTTTTAGAGCCCAATACTAGAGTTACCGTAGAGGTCATACTTATCCCAGG
The DNA here is from genome assembly GCA_021605075.1 of Caerostris darwini. NCBI lineage: Eukaryota > Metazoa > Arthropoda > Arachnida > Araneae > Araneidae > Caerostris > Caerostris darwini. Next base: position 97,113 of record BPLQ01007170.1, on the reverse strand, counting down.
TAACTTTTTTCTCAAATAGTTAATATTTTAAGAAATACTTTCTTTCTTGATATGCATTTGTCGCATATTAAGACTCATTTATTGAATTTGATCATTTGAATGATAAATTGCCCTACATCTAGAAATTATTTTTATCTGTATGTTTACTTTCATAATGATAAACTATTCTACAATTGCACTTGTTGAAAAATAATAATGAAGAAGTTGAAAGAGCAATGAAGTGGGTTAAGTAAAACATCTGCTAGTCCCTCTTCCTTTTTTGTGTGAAAATGTGTTGACGTTTGTCCTTGCGCAAATGCAATTATTTTTGTGGTTCTTCACATATATTCATTTATTTCTCTTTCTTAGCTTTTGTGCTTTTTACGGAGATTTACCATAAATTCATTACCTCCCAAATGACACGTAGAAAGAAACTGATGTTAGTATTGCAAGCCTATCTGATACTTATTTTGGGTCAAAAATTGATAATACACTTGTATAAAAAGATGCTGAGGACGTATCCAGTGATTCTGAATTTATTGAGAATAGTGAATTATATTAATCATCTAATTCGTGCTAAAGCGAAAATGGAATAAAAAATGACAAAAATCAAAGACCTATATAAATATAAGTATGTGTAAGTATAGCGAAATCAGTAGGAAATTATGAAACTATATTATTCAATTACTAGTTGGAAAGAAATCCTTAGTACTGAAAGTCAATGAAACATACCTCAAATATTATACTTCTGGTTGACAAGTATTACTCAATATCTTTTGAGTTTGCAATTGGTGATATTTTATTTTAAACTTTATGTTTGCGATGAATAACCTTTAAATGTATAGAAGCACCAATATATATTTTGATAGCATTTTAAACTTTGCAGTAACAAATTTGTGGATTTTCTTCAAAGAATCGATTAAGACAATCATATATCAGAAAAATATACTTCCAATAAGGAAAAGTTCGTAGTTGCACTAAAATATTCTATGATGCAAATTAATTCACCAGAAAGAAAGTGCATGAAATGTCACATAACAAATTGTAAAGATAATAAAACTATTGGTATTTTTAATAATTTAAATATTACTATACAAAAACAATATATAGGGAAATAGAGCATAAAAATTTATTTGCCAAAAAATGAACTTGTAAATAACGTATTTTATATTTTATTTGCAAATGAAAAAAAATACTATCTTCATCGATTTGCAAAAATAATTTTTTGTGTAAATTTATTCACACATTCATAACCTAATTTATATAGAACCATTAAGTGATTTTATCTGCTAATAAAGTCATTTATAATGAAGTACGTTTTATGTCTTCTGAAATAAATAATAAATATTGCAACCTATTTTCAGAACATTTTCTTATCATTACCCTTTGATATTTCATAAAGATATATCCCATTTTTTTACACGAGGATTAAAATTACCTCAAACTGTAATTTTAAGTGCATAAAAGATACCGTAATTATCTTAGATATTTTAATCTGATTGGAACATTCAGAATTGTTTTTCCCTAATCTGCCATCATTTTAATATTAGATGAACTCATATTTCCTTTCCTTATCTTTTATGCCCTGGTGAAATTTTTCTGCGGTTTTTCCGATAATCTTCAAGACTTTCATGAGGAAAAATAGTAAAGGAATAATAGGATGTGGAATTTTAAATGTATCTTGGAACTTAGCTGCTTAACTTTCGCTAGTTCACTATATACACATAAACTGCAACTTTGTAATTCCTCCAAAATACCTCAATAAGGATTTTGCAAATTAATTATGCCTTTCTTCGCAATAAAGCTTATGTTTCATTGTGGATTATTTATTAGCTTGCAGATTTGAAGGGCCAAAGAAAACATTTTTTATCAATAAGGGCTGAAGTATATTCACATATGTATATTTAAAACATTTTCATCTTTAATCATGTCTTTAAAACCAAATTCGTGTACATAAACTGCAACTTTATAGTTTTTCCAAAATACCTTAATAAGGATTTTACAAATTAATTTAACTTTTCTTCGCAATAGAATTTATCTTTTATTCTGGATTCTTTATTAGATTACGGATTTGAAATACCAAAGAAAACTGTTTTATCTATAAGGGTTGAACATTTTCACTTATGTATTTAAAACATTTTTCATGTTTAATAATGTCTTTAAAAACATCTTCATTTAAAATACTCAGTACTACACTTAAATGGTGTGTATCTATTTATAATTTTATATCCATTTTTACAGTTTGTTTTTATACAATTTTTATATATACATTTTTTTGTACCCTTCATGTTCAAACGATTTTAGTGTTTATGTTATTTTTCATATCTTTCTTCAACTATTAAAATTGAAATACGCTTGAAATATTTTCTCTCGAAAATAGACTCGATATAAATAAATAATGCCTGTTTCGTAATAAATCTGCAGCAAGCAATTCACAAAAAAAGTATGATATAAAAACTACACTGTTGGTTCATATACAGTTAAAACAAAAAAGATTAAATAGTATAAGTATAAACACAATTAAAAAATGCATTATATTAAGAAGTGAAAAATAGTAATTGAAAAACATTTGAATATTCAGTAACATTTTTTTGCAAGATTTTTTTTTGCAAACTGCAAACTTTAAAAACAATATTTGACGAGTTAATGCTTAGATGCACTAACCATATTATAACAATTTTTTTATTGACCAGTAAAACTCAAGTAATCAAGAAATACGAAACTGTTAAAATAATTTCTGTATAGTTAATTTTTCCACAAGTAAATCAATATAATCCTCTGACTTTTTTCTTCCTTTAATTAGATTAATTATTTTTGTATCACGTAGAAACCCTTTTTTTCTGGTGGAGTTTTTATGAAGTTTGACGCTAGTATACAATTACCCAGCTTGTAACGAGTTGATAAGATTAGTTATTTTGTGTAAGAGGTAAAAAAATAAATCTCTACTGCAACTGAAGCGCAAATATATTTCTCTTAAATTGGATTTTTTGGTAAAAGGATATTAACAAAATGTATATGCTAAAGAAGAATGTATATGCTCTGTAAGAAATGATTCTAATGTTATTCTTGTTGTCAAATATACGTTTAGTATACGTTAACAACACTATATTCGTCAATTATTATTATTATTATGATAATTATAAAATTTTTTAGTGTAGTTCTACATGTGTACATATATATCCATTTTGATTAAAGTTGAAAGCAAAATATTTTAGGATTCACAAAAAAATATTAATTGACATTCATTTAATTAATTAATGGAATTTTAAATTAAATACCAAAAAATGATAAAGTATAAATTTTAAATAAAAATTTATTATCAGGATATTCATACCAGATTAATCATACATACTGTATTTCTCCTAAAGTGGTATATGTCCTCAGATTTGAAGGTAATGTAATATTTAGGAAATTGGAGATTAAATAATAATAATTAAATAAATAATTTGATAAATTAGGAAAATTATGAAATATTCTGGAATGTTTTCTAATACAATTGTTTTGCTTTACAAAAGAGTATTCAACTCAGAATAATAATAGTGTATATTCTAAAATAAAATAGGTAATATCTAAAAAAGAAAGAAATATTTTCTTCTTTGAAATTATGCTAAATTTTCATAAAAGTTATAACAATTAAGAAATTTCAAAAATCTATACTACACACATTTTTTGAAAAGTCCACTGATGAAAGTTATTGCAATGGCGGTGCAAAAATTCAGTTTTTATTACAAAACTGAAAAATTTTAATAATAATTATAGAAGTAAACTGTAATGATAAAATTAAAAATCTCCTATAAATACTACAAAATATTAAATCTATATACATAAATTTTCAAAAAAAAAAAGAAATGAAAATAAAAAAATTGAGATCAAGAATAAAAGTGAAATATACTTATTTTGAAAAAATATATATATTTAGGAAATGAATAAAATTCCCCCTTTAATGTTAATAATTTTAAATTAATTAATTTTAACTTTTTTTAATTCTTGTAAAGCGCATAGCAAATTTCAGTTACTTTAAATTCATATTCTTTTCTCTTTTTTATTTATAAATATTTCTAGAACTACCTAATTTTTTTAATATTAATTTCCTTAAAACATTTAATTAAACAAAATAGAACAAAGCATTTCATAATTTTAATATTAATTATCAGAAGTATTTTGTAAGAAGCACCAAACTTGGACTACACGCTTATTTAATAAAAATACTTATTCCAAATTTGGTATGTGAAATATCGATCAGACGAATTTTCTTTGGCTTCCTTCGTCGAACTCATCGCCCTTTAAAAGTTCTACATGCATTATTATCCCTTATTAGGGAGGCCCTTCCTTTTATCGTCTGCTTTTATTGTAAGGAAACGTGCTTAACGGTAACTAAGCAAATACGCCAACAGCCGGTTGCCATGGGAAAATACTGCATCAACTCTTTCCATTGTAAATGTAAAGTGTACACAAATAGTTTTAAGAGTTAACTGAAAGAAAGTCGGATAAAAATACAAAGAAACTTATTTCTTTAGAATTATTGAACAAATAGGATTGGTATGCATGCATTGATTTTTTTTAGTAAACTAAAGATGTATTTAAAAGTTTAAATTAAATTTTTCTTCGTTTGGCTTGAAGAGAAAAACTAATAAATATATGAATTGAAACTTTTAAAGCGAGAAAAATTTTAAATGGTGTTAAATATGTTTTCAAAATTTTGGCTTCAAATCTGTCAAGTTGTGAATATATTTTAGACAGATAAAATAAGATAATTAGTTGTAATAATATAATTATATAGTTAGTAAAAAAAATAATATAATTATATAAGATAGTTAAATAAAATATGATAAAATGTTTTATAACTTTAATGTTAATGAACTGACGTATTTTGTAAGCCCTAAATCTGAACCTAAACATTTATGTAATAGAAATACTTAAATCAACCCAGTTGTAAATATACTTCAGATAATCAGATGTATCAAAAATTTTATTATAATTAAATATGCATATTTTTTTTTAAGAATTTATATTATTAAAGGCACTAAATGAAGGTATTTGTGTACTTTTTATTAAATTATGTTATACATGTAATTCATTATTAAATGATGTTATACATGCGATTCATTATTAAATGATGCTATAAATGCGATTCATTATTAAATGATGTTATAAATGCGATTCATTATTGAAGGATATTATACATGTCAATCATTATTAAATGTTACTAACAAAAGAATTTAAAGATAAATATTAAATGCTGATAATTGAAAGTGATTCAATTGCAGGCTGAAATTTTGAGTACCTTTCAAATGCATTTGTTATTAGATTCCGGGTTGTGTAAAAGTATACAGAGATGTATTGTGTGCAATAAATAACTACTAAAAGATGAATTATAAAACAATAGATAAATTTGTACTATCTTTCGAAACAAATGAACAAATTCATCTTCAGACTTAGCAATTAGGGATTCTTAATATTTTTGACACTGGCACATAGTTAATCATTTATGAGTAATTCGAGTATAAAATTAATTAATCATATTGAATTGACAGGAAAGTTCTTTTGGTTTTTACCATTTAAAAGCATTATGAAAATAGAATTTTTTTTATTGCCTATCTAATATATTTTTAGTTAGATTCAATTCTTACAAAAGCAATAATAAAACTAATCCATAAATACTAATTTTAGGAATACTTTCATAACAATTCTATAAAAGCAGACTAATTAGATTACTGCGTTCAATTTCAGATACCACTTTTTTTTTTGTTTTTCAAGCTCAAATAAATATAATTTTTATCTTTTTGGCTGAAATTCGTATATTAAATGCAACAATGCAATTCATAAAACAAATATTGAACGCAGTTCTCAAACCTTAGGCTAATATAATGAAATCTCTTGATTATCTATTAGAAGAAGCAGTTGAATGAATCTTAACCCAACTCTAAATACATTTAATGACCTTCTCATTTGGGTGAAATTCCTTTCCCGCTGGGCATACCTTAACTCTTTCCGTGTCATTGATGACATTGCCATTTGGTGGGCAAATATTCCAGGGCTTTCTCATAGCAATGCCAAATGCGGTCAGCATATTTCTCTGGGGGATATCTCTCTTTTAATGGAGTTGATTTCTTCGTCTGTGTTTCAATACTTTTCTGCTAACAAAAAAAAAACTAAATTATCTATTGAAGAATTTTTTTATATATTTTTTACATTATTCTTTTTGCAATTCATAGAAACATATTTACTACAAAAAATATTTTCCATTAATGAAAAAGATATTTTGTTGAATCTTTTTGAAAGAAAACAGTCTAATTCATTTTATAGGCATTGTATTGTGACAAATTTATTGTTTTAAGGTAAAAAAAAATCAATCCACTGGAAAATATCAATATAATTTAAAATCATAATTAGGTTTACTGAAGCAGATTTCATGTTTGTATAAAAAATTTTGAAGCAAATTGTATCTTATACATATTAAAGTTATTAGTTTTGTATTCTTTTTTAGAATGTCCAATAATGCATGAAAACAATTAACTATATTATATACAAATATTAATAGAATTGTTCATTTTTAAATTCTGGCCCTCATGGCCAAGTGACTAGCGTTCTGGAGCTTGGTGCCACAGGATTTGAATCCTTGATGGTCCATGGATGTTTATAGTTGTTTGGAATCCACTTTAAAGAGCAGGTCCCGGTCTAATATGATGTTGAACGTAAGGCTTACAACCCTACCCTGTAAAAAGAAACCATCTCCTGTCACGAAATCTACTAGTAGGCAGACAGCCTTGACCCCCCAAGGGATTGATGCTCCAATGAAAAGTTATTTCTAAATTTAAAAAAACTTATTTTCTTAAAATTAAAGGAAAAAATAAGCAAATTATTAATATTTGTCCATAATAAACAATACGTATGAATAATAAATAACAAATCAGCTCGTTCTAAAGCTCTTCAAATCAAGATCTAGTTGGCTTCACTATTTATAATATTGTGTCATTTTAACAGTCATTTTTTAATTGAATGGCTTAAACATCCTACAATCCAATGCAGTTGGATGTATATTTGCTATATTTAGAAGAATGTGGATATATATATATACTTAAATCCAAAAAATTTTACTATAACAGTAAACATTTTCATTTCTGCACTAATTAAAATGCAATTCAATGAGAGGGTAAAAACGATGATTGCATTGGATTAAACATTCAATTATTTTAATGACTTTAAACTTAAAAAGACTTTCAACTATTATTCTGAGGTTCGTAATGTAACAAGGAAGTATTTGATACATATTTTTATTATTACATGTTATCAGCTTTCTTATTATTATCTCATTAAAATTGCCTCAATTTGTTTTCCAAAATAGATAATGCAACGCTTAATTAATCTTGTTCTAGAATGCTTAAATTTAAATAAGGAATGCATATCAAAAGTATTTGAATAGACGATTAAAAATTTAAATTTTCAAAATTGTTTAAAGCTATTTACAAAAACGCAAATTTTTTGTCTTTGTTTAATGATTCATTAAATATAAATGTCTTTTGGAAGATTCCCCTAATGTTCTAGTTTTAAAAATGTTTAGTTACAATAAAAAAATCATACATAGTTTCCATAATCTGTAGTGACAAAAATTTACAGTACATACATTCTCATTCACCACAATTATTTTTTAAAATTTCTTCAAGGTATTTATGTTTACTGTGTTTCATTACGTATATATTTTTGTTTAAAATTCATTTTAAAGATAAAAGTAAATGAATTAATTACATTTAAAAATACGTTTTGTTTAATTACAATATATTAATTATTATATATTCAACAATGACTAATTAATGAACGTCGATTCATATTGAGTTTAAACCAATATTTTTTCTATTTTTTTACTGAAATAAAACAGCAAGAAAATAATGAAGGCATTATTTTCCTTGGAAGTGAGTTTTTTGCAGAATGTAATACATGTTTGAATAAAAAAATATTTTCGAAAAATATTCTAAATTAAAATCTTCTTTTTATTTTTATTAAAAATTTAAATATGTTACAAATTTTTATTGTCTATTTGTTCAGTAATTAACAAACTAATTTAAGTTTCCAAAGAATTATTCAATATAAGAAAAAATATGATTATGGTGTTTTTGATTATAAAACAACATTGTCATATTGTTAATTAAATCGCTGATGTGCTTCTTTAAAATTAATTGGAACAATAATTGCGGTCGGAAAATCAACTTCATATATGAAATTATAATTAAATAACATGGAACATTTTTTATGAGTCTTTAATGTTAAATATTCTTTTACAATTTCCTGCCTGTCATCTAAAAGAGCCATAGAAAAATCGTAAAGATGTTGCGATATTTCTATGACTCTTTTAGATCTTTTCTACGCCTATTTTAAATCTTTTCTATGACTATTTCAAATCTTTTCGTTTATAACTATTTGCATATAAATGTGCGATGAATACATAGATATTTTGTCATTTAATGCTTTAAAAAGCATATTACATCTACTGTTGAAGATTTGGAGTATGTTTTCCATGCATGTGAAAAAAAAAATTATTGGATAATTTCTGTAATTGAATCAGTTTATCAAACAATTTCTAGAATAAACTTAAACTTCTAGAATAAAACGGATGATTATAATTCACTTTAATGTAAAGTTTTATTAATTATTTAAAATTGTTTGTTTGCAAATTATAAAAAAGAAAAATATCTAATAACATGTTTCGAGAAACATTGCTTTAGAAATAATATATTGAAGTGGAAATTTTCCCTTCCCACTAAAAATGAAGCAAAATAAAAAGGAACAGCAAGGAAACTTTTGATGATGACACACAAAGGAATTATCTACCACAGTTTTCTCATAGAAAAATAAATAATAAATATTTTTTCAAAAAGATTAAGAAAAAACTATTAACGCATTCCAACAAGAAAAGATATTTTTTCTGAATTTTCATTTTCTTTATCTTCATATTCATCACAACATAGTAAGAAGGATGGCTGAGATACTGAGGCTGATCAAGGATGGCTGATAAATACTGGGGATGGCTCACAAAGGAATTCCTCTCACAATCTCAAGAATCAATAAATACCAATTATCATTCAAAGATTTTAGAAGAGAAAGATATACCAATTATTCGATCCAGAAAGAAAATTTCTTCTCAATCATCAATTTATTTATCTTAATAATTGTCACCATACAGTCAGAAGTATAATGGAAAAGATGTGATCATTCATATCAAGAAGGCTTTTGCACTTTCGTTAAGCATAGATTTATCACCATCAGTCTGTTTCATGTCTGTAATTCTTAAAGAAATATTAAAGAAATGGTATTTAGCATGAATGCAGAGATGTTGGCAGAGGCAGAATGTGTTTGTCAAGATTTTATTAGAATTTTTCTTTCACTCCATAATAGCAAAAATTCCAAATATTTAAATGACCTCATAGCAATCTCCAGAATTGTTAAAACACGTACGAAAGGTCTGGATAAAATTAATATGTAGCATTTTTCCCACGAGAAGAGATACAGCATTTCAGTTCCCGGGGGAAAGGAATATATATTCTTTAACAAGTGCATAATAAAAATTTATCACTCAAATCTGATAGCAGATTAGCACTGTCGTGTATGTTTATGCTACATATTAATCAAATTCAATTAGTAATGAGAACAACATGTAACTCAAATCTGACAGGAGATAATCAGTGACATGGATAATAATACTTACATCATAAAATTAGCGTTTGTCTGTTCGACCTTCACATGTCGAAACAATTACAGATGGGATATGGACTATTTCATAAGTTGTTGCATCGTGATTGATGATATACTATGATCTGAGAAAATGTCCACTCCAATGAGAAATGAGGGAAGCTGACCCCTCCCCCTCTTGACGGATTTTCTTTAAGAGAGGTTTTTGAAGAGGGAGAGGATGATTGTTCTGCGAGGAGTCTACAAGAAGGGTTATTTTTCTCTTTTTCTGTAAAGTGACTGAATAGGCCGGAGATTCCACCTGTTTACAAGCCCCTTGTGATTTCGTGTATCACGAAGGCCCCTTGTGATTTCGTGTATCATTTTTCTTTCACTCCATAATAGCAAAAATTCCAAATATTTAAATGACCTCATAGCAATCTCCAGAATTGTTAAAACACGTACGAAAGGTCTGGATAAAATTAATATGTAGCATTTTTCCCACGAGAAGAGATACAGACTGAGTGAATTTGATTCTGCCGCAGACTGAGTGAATTTGATTCGTCGTAAGATCGAGAACTCTGAAAATCTCCGACCTTGGAGTGAACTGCACTTGCCAATCAAAATATTTTTAATTTTCATTTTTATTGGTAAATTATATAATAATACAGAGTGCTGTATCTCTCTATATATAATGCTTTTAAATAAAAATTAAAGTGGTCCTCTTCTTGAAACCGTTATTAGTCTAGTTTAGTCCGAGACGTTACAATATATTAAGTGTAATAAGAAAGTTTGATTAAATTGTTTGAATACATACTATGTGAAAATACAAACACAAATATAATATATACAAATTATATTTATATACCACGTTGTTAGTATTTAAAATCCATGCAGAATTGCAATATAGTGCTATAAATATATTAAATAATATACATTATAAATAACAGAATGATAATTATTTAAATAATTATTCCAGCTTTTAAAAAAGATTGAAATGTGTAAAAGAGCGTTATAATTATTAAATTTCCAGGAGGACATAAAATTCTTTTGCACAGCTCTCTTTCAAGGAATGTGGAAATGAACTTTTGCTGAAATAATTAATTTCTCTTAAAATTTTTTTTTTAATTTTGTGTAATTAATTTTTCTTGTTTGTTATAGTAATAAGAAACAGAGAATCAGAAATTAATTTTTCTGGGTTTTTTTATAACAATTATATGTAGCTCAGATTTAATTAATATTTTAATAATATAATCTGTAATTAGACTTTTTGAAGAAGACAATTAATTTCATCAATTTAATAAAGATTTGATTCAATTAAATGCTCTGATTTTAAAATTAAAATTTTCTACGAAAATAGAAATAAATAATTTTATACTTATCGATAAAAGTTATTTATTTATTTTTTAGATTAAACTTAATTAAAATTAGTTAATTAATTTTGCTTTGATTGAATACATAAATTTAAATTGGTTTGCTTATTATATTAAAAGATTCTTATTAATATTACTTTTATATGAAAATAAATGAATGTGGCAAACGTTAAAAAAGTAAATAAAGCAAAAAAAGCAAAAGTAAAAAAAGTAAATAACTAGAAAAATGTAAACTGTGAGGCTATTAAAAATTATATTTTTAAATTAGTTTATTGTAGATATAATTGGGAAATAGTCTCATTTTAAAGGATATATTGTAGGATATTATTATTGGAGATTATTTTAATATACCTTTATATACTGTAATACTTTCACTCACTTGAAAAACATTAATTATAGATTTATTGTATTAATTGTAATTGCAATATATTTTTATAGTATACTATAATTCTAAAAAAAAAGGAAAAACTTTTTGTAAAATTATATTTGAATTTATACTTGCTGTTGATATCCTTTTTTATCAACATGCGTTTATCCTTATTTTTCATATCCTTTTTTTTTATCTTGCTCTTGATATCCTTTATTATGTTCTCGATATCCTTTTTTTATCAACACTTCAAAGGTTCATTATCAGCAGGGTAATTAATTATAATAAGCGTATTGTTTTATCCAGCAAAAGCTTTTACAACTCACCATAATCTGCGAAGATGGTTATAGACATAATCAGCGGTTTAACAGTACATAGAGGTTTATTGTGTGTTAAAATCTTAACAGCAAAAAAAAAAAAATGCTGGTGTCTAATTAAAGGTGCACGTAATTACTAAATTTCTTAGAAGAAACTCTACTTCATATATTTTAAAATACCAAGAAAGAATCGTGTATTTGCAAAGCATTTCTAACTAGTGTAGAAAATGAATTAGGCAATTACGGGGATTTAAAATGGGCGTTAAAATTTAAAGTATAATTTGAATTTAAAGTCTAGTCAAATTCAACTCACAGTTACATCTTAAATATTCAACAGAATTGTATAAGTTAACAATTGCAACAAATAGTTATGCATGAAGACTTTTAATGTTTTTGTTCTAAAATATTAAAATTGCATGTGTAATTGTTTCGTATTCATATAATATACTATAACAATGCTTATGCTAAAAACTTATATAGCTTATATTGTATTCTCATTTATATTCATATTTTTAAAGTAATACATTGTTGCAAATATGAATATAAATGAGAAAATCATCAAGACATACGATTCATTTTGGAGAAAAATCTATTTTTTACAAGAAGAAAATTTATATTTTGTCTTCTATGTAGATAATTTGTCTACAGAACAGAGGAATATGCTAATATTTTTTTACAAATATGATACTTTTACATACTAATTAACATTACTGTATGGTTTATGAAGTTCTAATTAAAATTAAAAGTAAAGCCATTAGAGAAACAAATGTTTTCAACTTATTGGTACAAATTTATTTTAAAAAAAGCACCGTGATTTAGAATTAGTTTTTGAAAATTATCAATAAAATTAGTAAACAGATAAAAGCTTGACGGCATAAAAAATGATGTGGTGAAAAATTAAATGATAAAAGCATTAATTCAAAGTTAATTAAAAAGGTTTGCATGTTAAAATATGCTTGAAATAGATGTTAATAATTAGGTAAAATGTGTTTTTTTTTCGTGCATTGCAAACAGTCATGGGATACCTCTTAATATCGTGTCGGCCCTCCTTTCGCCTGGCGAAGTGCAGCAACTCGACGTGGCATGGACTCAACAAGTCGTTGGAAGTCTTCTGCAGGAATATTGAGCCATGCTGTCTCGATAGACGTCCATAATTGTGAAAGCGTTGATGGTGCAGGATTTTTGGCATGAACAGACCTCTCGATGATGTCCCATAAATGCTCGATGAGATTCATGTCGGGCGATCTAGGTGGCCAGATCATTCGTTGGAATTATCCAGAATGTTCTTCAAACCAATCGCGAACAGTTGTGGCCCGGTGCCATGGCGCATTGTCATCCATAAAAATCCCATCGTTGTTTGGGTAGATGAAGTCCATGAATGGCTGCAAGTGATCTCCAAGTAGCTGAACTTAAGCATTTCCAGTCAATGTTCGGTGCAGTCGCACCAGAGGACTAAGTCCATGCCATGAAAAAACAGCCCACACCATTACGGAGCCACCACCAGCTTGAACAGTGCGTTGTTGACAGTTTGGTCCATGGCTTCGTGGGGTCTGCGCCACACTCGAACCCTACCATCAGCTCTTACCAACTGAAATCGTGACTCATCGGACCAGGCCACGGTTTTCCATTCATCTAGGGACCAACCGATATGCTCACGTGCCCACGAGAGTAGCTGCAAGCGATGTCGTTCTGTCAGTAAAGGCACTCGAGTCGGTCTTCTGCTGGAATAGCCCAAGAAAGCCAAATTTCTCCTCACAGTTCTAACAGACAAGTCCCTTGTACGTCCCACATTGATTTCTGCGGTTATTTGACGCAGTGTTGCTTGTCTGTTAGAATTTACGACTCTTTGCAGACGTCGCCGGTCTCGGTCGTTAAGTGCAGGCGGTCGACCACTGCGCTGTCCATTGTGGAATGTTATGCCTGAAATTTCATACTCTCGGCACACTCTTGGCATAGTGGATCTGGGAATGTTGAATTCCCTAACGATTTCCGAAATGGCATGACCCATGCGTCTAGCTCCAACTAACATTCCGCGTTCAAAGTCTGTTAATTCCCGTCGTGCAGTCATCATCACGTCAAAACCTCTTCACATGAATAACTTGAACAGAAATGAAAGCTCTGCGAAAGCACTGCGCATTTATACCTGTTCTACGCGATGCTACTGCCATCTGAAAATTTGCATATTGCTATCCCATGACTTTTGTCACTTCAGTGTATGTTAAAACACAATACAGATGTTTTATTAATCGAATTTTAATTTATTATGGAAGAGATCAAAATCATTTAAAAATCTATTGCTAATAGATACGGATTAAATTATAATATTATGTTTCAAATACGCATTTATCCGAATTATATGGTTAAGAATGCAAGAATACTGTATATGGCCTGGAATGCAATTATGCTTATGTTTTCTAAAATACTTGAAACTCAACAAGATAATAGATTTGAATATCATAGTTATTTAAAAAATAAAAAATATATAAAATTGGCAAAATGAATTAAAAACTAGTTGAATCCAACCTCCCAGCTTTGTAGAGTAAAATTCCTTCATACTTGAACAATTTATTATTTAACTCAATTTATTGAGCCATTGAAACAATTATTATTGTAAGAGAAATTCAAAAAATTGAACGAACTTTTAACTCTACAACATTATTTAAGATTGGTTGGCAATACAAATACTATGATAATTTTGTTATTGTAGCAGAACAAATAACAAAAAGGAGCTTTTAATTTGTCTCTATGGGAATTAAACATATTCTGTTGGTTTATTTTGAGTTAATTAAGTCTGAATTGACTACACACATACATACAGAAGTCAAGCAAAAAGTGTTTTTCACATTTAGGGCACTTTAAGCAGTTTTATTTATAAGACATGTAAAGCGAACGAATAATTTTTGCAACCTAGTATATATAGCGGACTGGGAATAATGTCTCTTGGGGAATTTTATCATGGAAAATATTTCTCCTTTCTCAATCGGGCTTTTGATCTCTTTGAAAGATACCAAAGATCAAAGTCTCGATATTCCCTTTACAATAATAAATTCGTCAATAAAAATAAATCGAACAACTCTGTGTACGTCTTTCTATGAAAAGTGTAATATTCATTCGCGTAATAAATTAAAAATTTGAATTCTAGCATTAAGTGTTAACTTCTGATTTAGCATAATTATGATGAAGAGAGTATTCTTCCAATATGCACTAGTCATGTAATGTGATATTTTAGTGCACAGAATCAATGAATTTATTCTCTATGGAACAATTATTTTTAATATTTTCATTATTGAGTATGATGTAACAGAAATTTCATACCTATTTATGTAGAATGCAGCATAAGATACGAAGTGTATTTAGAAGTCCCTATTAAATAATTTGCTTTAAGTATATTTAATTGAAATGTTTTAATAATCATTGAGTATAAATATTAATATAATATTGTAACTTTTACTCAGATTATACATTATAACTGTTAACATATTGTTGGGCATTGTTTACCACAGAAGTATCACAGAGTATGAAATTTAAGTATTCATTAAATATTTTGAGTATTATTAAGTATTCATTAAGTATTTTGAATATTATTAAGTATTCATTAAGTATTTTGAGTATTATTAAGTATTCATTAAGTATTTTGAGTATTATTAAGTATTCATTAAGTATTTTGAATATTATTAAGTATTCATTAAGTATTATTAAGTATTAAGTATTTTTTTTTTCAATTTTCTATGGAATCAGTTAGTGCATCTACTCTTCTCTCAGTCCATCTTAGGTAGTAATCAAGGAACATGATCAGAAGTTTAATTAAAAAATGCATAGCAAATGAATTCCAAATATCAAGGAAATTATAAAGTTTTTCATATTTCTCAACTTTATTTCATATGCATAAAATTTAAGTTAAGACTGTCGAAGAAATTGCTTTTCTAAGAATCGAAAAGACTAAATAATAATAATGATCGAACATAAAATCTAGGAATACATTTTTGAGCTGAAATTGATACATACATAAAATGTTAAATAAAAGATATTGATATATCTTGGTTAAATCTTGCAGCGACACATTAAATATCAAACAATACGTCATGGATGATTTCCCTAGACGATTTCTTGATTTTATAAATCTCGAAATTTGACATCATGATGCCATAAATCAGTATAGATGCCACATCGTAAGAAGAAATAAAGCTGCTTAAAATTGTCAAAATTGGAGAGAAGAAGAATCACAGGATCGTATGTTTCCTCATTTCCTGTATTACTTTTAGTTTTTGAGGAGGTACCAAAGCAATGCAATACATATGGCTAGTGAATCATATGAGATCTGTTCTTGAAAGCATGAAGACCACTTGATTCGTTCATTTTGTCAAACCATATAGTGTCATCTTCAATACCATATCAACAATGAAGGAAAACATAACCCGTCACAAAGTGACTGTTCCTTAAATATAAGCACGTACTTCACTGGCCCTTAAGTGCATTTTGTTAAAGATCCATGTCGAGAGGATTCTTAGATCATCGTCCTCTGTTGCAATAACCCTTGACATTTGAGTCAAGGACCTCAATATATAAAGAACCTGATAAAAAAGTGCTGGATATCTGCAAGAAGATGAACTGCTTTTTTAGATAAGTTTAAGTTTAATTGAATGTAGTATTGTGGTCAGATCCATGTATACAGATTCCTAGTGAACGGAACTCTCAATTTTACTATTTGGAACTTTATGTTTTGGTCTGATATCTGATTGGTCTGTCAATATTTGGTCTGAGATCACAAACTACACCATATCCTCATTAATGATCAAAAAATTACTCTCATGCATTGAAAGGAATAAATAGTGGTATATCGGAGACATTTTAGAAATCGAATTCCTACCCTATCTGGTGATAATTCCTGGAGCAACTTTTTAAAGAAAAATTGGAATCCCCAGGTGGCAAGCAATGTTTAATGTATCTCCATTATATCTTATTCTGAGTTTTGATTTTGACTTGCTCTATCGTCAGATTTATCACGAAAAGAAACGTTGTCGTCTGTCCACATAACTTTCAATTAAGATAATTTGAAAATAATTTCTACCTCAACGTGGAGTGAAATTACTAAGAGCTATCCATTCTCTATTTCATTAGTTTCCACTCTAAATAAATGTTCAATACCCTGCTATTGTAATGCAGCATAGTATTAATTTTGGAATCAGATATCTACAATTCTAACCTTACTTATTTTAACTATTTGCAATCTGCCCCACATTTTGCTTTCTAATAATATGCGATGATCTTGATGTTGGTATTACAACATGAATTCACATAAATTTACATAAGGGTACATATATTTTGCTTTAATTATAACAAATTAATCCTCCCTAAGTAAAAATTTAACAAGCAAGTATTCTTTTCCATTATATATATATATATATATATATGGCTGTGTGTACGTGTGCATGATATCACAGTGCTAAATATTTTAAAATATTGGACTTTTGAAGAAGAATGTCAAAAGCCAACTAATGTTTTTTTTTTTTTTTATCTTTTTAGGTATCCAATTGCAAGTTGTGAAATATTCAGAATACTGCGTTACTTTTTTAGATGTATTCTTGAATGTTGCTGCATGAAATATATAAATGTTATTGTCAGGTTTCTTAAAACTACAAATTCATTAATATATTCCCTGCTCCTTTATTCAGGATGTTGAAGAATATGTATTTTCAGAATATATTCTTCTTGAATCGTAAATAACTTATAAGTTATGATCTGTTCTTTCAACCTGATACTAGACTTGTTTACTGCTCTTGGCTTGATCGTAAATAAGAGCCTCTAACGTATATTGTTTTGTAGGACTAGAGCAGTTCATGAATCATTTAATCCCATGGATGGTATTTATTTATATAGAGTAACATTTACTTATCCCAATAGATGCTATAACAATAAATTGAAAAATAAACCTGCAGAGATTTATAAAAAAAAACTATATACTTGTGACAAGCTATAATATTCCAAAGAATTTCTATCTTTTAGTTTTTTTTACCAAAAAAGCATAAAAAAATATTAATAACAATTAGCATTGCATTTGAATTTTATTGTAAGTAATTACTTATAATAACAATATATACATTTCAAATAATAACAATATACCTTAAATTCAAAATTAATATTCAAATAATCCGCTAACACAGTATATCCAATGCCGATACTAACAATATAATATACTAGACTTTGTGACTACGGAAATTAACACGAAATCTTAAACATGATGCTACGATACGTCATAAAATGTATGTGCATTAAATAAACATACACTATCACATCATTAGATTTATAATAATTTCATTATTACCTTAAATTACATATTTTCAAGAATTTTCTAATTTTCAATGTCAGTCTAAAGAGCAATCAATAACTATTTCTTGTTATTCAATGCAATTTACTAAGTTAAGATAAAATTCTTATATATAAACCATGCTATTAAAATTATTATAATGCCATAGATTCCCTATCTATGATAATTATTGAACGTTTATTGTTATTACTATATTTCTGATTAAACGTTTAAATTTCTACAACTAAGCAAAAATAATAATAATAATTTCATTATCATCTTAAATTACATGTTTTCAAGAATTTTGTAATTTTCAATGTAAATCTAAAAAGCAATCAATAACTATTTCTTGTTATTTAATGCAATTTAATAAGTAAGATAAAATTCTAATAAGTAAACCATGCTACGTATAAATTTTTATAACTAAACAAAACTATACATAATAATAATCATTTCGTTATAACCTTCAGGAAAATCTATGAAATACACGGCATGCTAAGATATGGTTCTGGTAGTAATGTTGGCCTTTCTGTCTAGAATATTCTATACTATGTGACATAAAATTTCCAAAAAACACTATGGCTACAAATAAAAATGATACAGATTGCGAAACTTAAAAAGTTTTAAAAAACTGAGGAAAACATATGGTACTAAAACAAGTATATTAAAATGATAAAACTGTCAAACACAGAAGAGATGTAAATTATTTTACAACTACCTGTTTTTTACAATAATATGGTGTGTTTCTGAAACGAATAATATTTTAAGAATTTACAAACTTTTTCGATATTTCTAAAGTGCAGAGAAGTATATTTTTATATAGAAAGTAAAATAACATTTTTTTCTAGTCTTAAAATATTAAACTACACAAAATATTTTTACACAAATGGTATTCCTTGTATAAAAGGCATAATCAGCTGAAAAAATTACAAGAAATATTCAATACATTAAATTTTTCTCCTTGAAGCATTTCAAAGAGTTTGAAATACTATAAAAGGAGAATTTATCTTAAGATCACAAAATAGCTGCTTATTTGAGTTTATTAACAGTGATAATTTTTTGTGGGTTATATAAAACCATTTCTTTTCATTTAAACTTCAGAAAGTTTAATATTGTAGTATTTTTTCCATTGGAAGAGTTGTAGCATTTTGTTCCCAGGAGAGAAGAATGTATAGTATATATTTTAACAAGTACATAATAACTATCTATCGCTCAAAGGTGACAGCAGATAAGTTGTGTGGATAGTTATATTACATGCAATGATGCATGATTTATACTAATGAGAACAACCTGCAGCAACCTAGCAGATATTCAATATCATTTATAATGAGACCTCATGAAATTAGCGAATGTGTGCGCGACTTTCACAGGTCAAAATAATGACAGATTGACTACACATTAGTTGTCCCATCGTGATTGTTAATAGACCACGAGCTGAAAATGTCTACTACAATGAGAAATGAGGGAAACTGAATCCCCTCTTGACCGATATTTTTTAAATGAGCGTTTTGGAAAAAAAGAAGATAGATCTACGACGAATTGACAAAAAGTGCTGTTTTTCTCTTTTTCTGAAAGTGATTAAACAGGCCGGAGTTTCCGCCTGCATACAAAGTAAACCCCTTGTGGTTTCGTGTATCATGTCGTGTGATAATGAAGGTCTGGTAAAATAGATTCGACTTGAGAACTCTGAAAATCTCCGTTCTTGGAGTGAACTGCACTTGCGAATCAAATGTAATTCTTTATTTTTTTCCTTTTTTTGTAATTAATAAATTGTAATAGAGTTTGTATGTAAATATATATAATGCTTGTAAATAAAAATTAAAGTGTTCCCATGAACTTGAAAGTGGTCCTCTTCTTAAAGCCGTTATAGATCTAGTATAGGCCGAGAAGATATAATATTTTGAGGAGACGAAACACAGTTTTTAACACGAAAAACAAAGCTTTGTCAAATTTAAAGAAAACATACTCTTGTATTCTACAAAATAACTCTTCTTATTTACACTCATGTCCATAAATTAAGGATAATGAAGTTCAGGCAAAGAAAGAGACAGAAGCAAAACAAATTTGTCTTATTTGTAAAGTCTATTTATTAAACAAAAGGTAAAGAGCAAAAAAGATGCTATATGCTTGACATAATTAATAAAAATTGCGATTTTTACTCTCGAGCAAATTTCAAAAAAGAGCCTATTTACAAAAAACAGTATAACATGGTTAGTATGATGGTTAATATGGAGTATGTCTCCCGGACGATGCAATACAGGCCTTACAACGCCTAGGCATGCTGAGTATCAAATTATCAATCTGATCTCGGGAAATATTACACCACTCATCAAGCAATACCCTCCGAAGTTCCGGTTGACAGGTGGGAGGTGGTCGACGGGCTGCAATTCGTCGGCCAAGCATATCCCACACATGCTCTATTGGATTCAAGTCCGGTGAGTATGCTGGCCAATCCATACGGGTGATATCCTCCAATTGAAGGATTCGTCTACAATGTTTGCACGGTGAGGACGGGCGTTGTCATCCATAAACAGAAATTCAGCACCCATGGCACCCCGAAACAAACGTACATGTTGTTCCAGAATGACATTCCGATAGATGTGGCTGTCATCGTTACACTCTTAACATGCAGGTCAGTTCTGGAACCAAGAATAATTCCTCCCTAAACGTGCCATCCTGCACCACCATAACGGTGTCGATCAATGGTGTTCTCTTGGTGGTAACGGGTACGGCGCTCTCCATATGAAAGTCTGGCGAGATTCAGACTGCAAACTAAACCTGGACTCGTCGGAAAACATCACACAAGACCACTGTTGCGGTGTCCACAATGCATGCTCTCTACTCCAGGTTAATCGCAGGCGACAGTGAGTTGCGGTAAGTGGAACACATCTGACAGGCCTACGAGCATATAGACCAATGTGCCCTAAGCGTCTGTACACGGTCTGCCTTGAAGCTGTCGTACCGGTAGCTGAAGAGAGTTGACGAGACAGGTCTGATGCTGTGCTCCGTCTGTTTCTTTTGACAGTTACTGCTAAATACGGGTCCTCATTTGGCGTTGTAACTCGGGGGCGACCTGTGCTGTAACATCTACTCACATTACCGTCATATTGGAATCGTTGCCAAAGCCTGGAGATGACACTCTGGGCGATTCCAAGTTCCTCGGATACTTCCAGCTGGGTACGTCCACATTCCAGTCGTCCGATAATTCTACCATGTAAAAAATCATCCAAATGCTTCCTTTGTGCCATAATTATGCGGTTATTGCAATGAAAGGCTTTTAAAGCGCTTGTGAACAATTTTACTTCTTTGCCACCATTCCTTATATACCCCTCTCTTACACTCTCGTCATTGTGACGTACATCTGGTGGTTTCCTGTAATTTGCATATTCTTCTTCAAGATGTGTGTGATAATTCTACAGGTGAAATTTTTATTTTATAGTTCAGTTTCTGTGTGATTCTGAATTATCCTTAATTTATGGACATGAGTGTAGTTTGACTTACTTTATGATTCATATGCATGACAAAATTATTTTATTTGACATAGTTTTATAAATAGATATGAACTTATGCATGGAAGATGAAACTGCAATAATTTCAGTTACAAACACGAAATTCCTTTACAAAATCAGAACAACAGGGAATTGAATCTTCCTAAAGTTAAATCACTCAATGCATTAAATCCAGTACATTTGCCTCTTTCTGATATTGGGTCGTTACGTTCTTCAATTCCTGACCCAAAGTTTAATGTCTGTTTGATAGCTTAGACTTCTGTTTTAAATCTTTGTCCGGAAGTTTTAATGGAGTGTGAACATCCACCGTTCCAACTATTACCTTGAATATTTTCCCTGCACTTTCGGAATTCAATTTCCTCTGACTTTTCTGTCAAAATGTGTAAATGAATGTGGATATTTTGGCAGTTGAATTTCTCCCTCGAAGTGAAACGTTCTGCTGTAGTAAACATCATTTAATGGTGTTGATAGAAGAAATAAGCATGTAGATTTTATCACACATAAGCCATATAAAGTTAGTCTTAACTTTTAAGTATTTTCCGATATCTCGATGCTAGCTCAAGGTGTATGGAAGGTGTTTAGAAATTTATGACTCTTATAAAAATATTATTTGCATTTTCAATATAAACTAAACTAAACTAACATCAACATAATCAAAAGATTTATTTCTTAAATTGGAAAAGATCTGAAAAAATTGGTTTTTTCCGAAGTGGTTTTCATCACATAAAAAATTTAGAAATTTATAAAATTAAAGCTACAATTAATACTTTAAGATTTTTTTTTTAAATATGATTTCTGTGTTCTCATTCTATTATTTTTGTAAAGATATCTTCCTTCTCTACTTTCCTTAATCTGTCATATTTTTCATATCATGTAAATAGAAGTTATGCAATTCAACATGGAGTTTATCATATGACAAAAATAGTTGTGTTTTTAATTTTCTAAAAGGAACATTTAGAAACAAAATATTATTATTGATAGGAATAAGTATATATTTTATTACATAACATATAATAATATAAACATAAATTTTGTTATCTTTTATATATGTAGTTTTTCTTAGAACTAATCATGACATCGATAACAAGCATGTGTTTATTGATTCATTGAAAAATAAAATTGTGCACATTTTATGACAACTTGATTAAAGAAAGAAATTTTATAACCAATTGAAATAAAGGTATTTTTTACCTCAACATTACCAAGGTGGCGAACTACCTCCACCTGTACTGAGTGACCTATTTTATTTCAATCCAAATTCAATGTGAACATTTATTAATTGTAGGGTCTCCATTTAATATGGAAATAAAAAAAAAAAAAAAACTAATCTAAAATTATGCTTTAAAATGTAAGTAAGTTTAATTTCTTTTATAAAATTCAATTCAATGGATTTTTATAAATTATTTTATAAACATAATCTATAGGCATAACTATATCTATAAAATAAAACAATAAATTATTTTAAAAAATAATGAATTCTTTTAAAATATAATTAAATCTCAATATCCAGACTCCAAAATTGGTCATCTTTTGTGAACACTAGAGCAATTAAAAATTACAAAACAAAAGATAATACGCCAAAGATGTTATCTTAGGCTTTGTATGCAGTGCTTTTTATCTAGTCATTCTAATTTTAATTCCATATGTTCTAATTTTTCGCTGAAAAATGTCCTATTGCTTCGAAAATGTCCTATTGATACACTGAGTTCTTCATACAATTTTAAAATGTGCGAATAGCTACTAATATTTTAACACTTGCTGCAGTTAGTCTTTTGTAAAATTTTGTGTGGATATTTCTGAAATTTGACAAACCCCTTTTGCAGGTTGCGAATGCTGAAGGAATTTTAAGTAATCTAGAAGATAATAGGTTTAAATGTTGTATTATGCAAAGGCCAGACCACGTAGTTGGTTTGATGTATTTTAATCCAAACTTGATTATTATTAATTTTTTAGCATTAGCACGTGAACATACAAATTCATTGACTAGTGTGGGACAAGCATACACAACACATACACATGAAGTTAAGTAAAAACAGTGTGTAACATCAGAATGAAAAAATAAAAAAGAAACTTCAAAAGTCAATGCAAATCAGCCAGTTTGGATATCTTTAAGTTTCTCTCTTTCCTCCAGTATCTTATTAATGCCCAGAAACCTCAGGGCATTCATTAAGTTGCGATGCATCCATAACAATGTCCAGCGTAATACACAATTAGAGGACGAAAAAGTGTTAAATCTTAATAAATGTCCTGCAAGGCTATTATGCCCCATCTCCAACCGAAAAGCTGCAACAGCATGTCGTCTAGAGGCAGCTGGAACCTTTTAAAAAGATTAGCTCCAAAACGTTTCCTTTATTTGGTCAGCTTGCTTGGATCGAAGTTTTTATGCATGTGTTCTTTTTTTACTCCTACTATAGTTGAATAAAGGATATGATCCTATGGAATCTGTAAGATTCTGACTCCCTTTTTAGCCAAAACACTGGCCATTTCATTGCTATATATTCCACAGTGATCTGGAACCCATTGCAAAATAACTTTTTATATAGGTGTTGAAAAATACTTAAATTTATACAGTCTTTAGTTCTTTGCGAGTTAGCCGGCCTCAGAGAAGTGACAGCCTGAATTGCAGACTTAAGAGTCTGACAAAATAGTGGTATTATCGAAACTCTCGCAACTAGAACTTAATTGTTGAGATGGTAACTTATTGGCATCCACCTCCGCATCAAATTGTGTGGCAAGGAACCAAGAAACAAATAAAATGCAAACAAATCAAAGACTCCAGCTTCCCCATTTTCCTCTTGTTAAAGGTGGTATCTATACATATAAACATAAGTTGGTTAAAATACATAGTTGATTTGATGCATGATTAGTTCAATGTACTTTACAGAATCATAAACTGATTTTCTGGACCTATTTCAGAATTCGATATTCTGCTACTTTTGAAAAACATTTTCCAACACTAAGTTCCAAATTATTTGCTGTAGCAGATATGTAATCAAAAGCATTGCAAATATCAATATCAGATAAACAATGTCCTTTATATTGATAATGTGATAAATTTGCAACTACATATATTGACAGGAAACGAAATATTTTTTGTTTAATCAAAACATCTTTAACATGTTTTCTTCTTAAAAATGTCACTTAAAAAATATCATCTATTGCATCAACTGCATTATTATAAATTTCAGGCACGTGTGACAGCAGAGTTTCATTTGATTCTGATTTCGTTATAGAGGGAATAATGGGCTTTAAGATCTTTAATGAGTATTCTAACTTCGTTCAGAAAATAGCATTATGTAATTTTAAGCGAACAATTTCCTTATGTTTAAATTTTCCAAGACATCAATATTTTAAAGACTCTTTCCCATTTTCTAGGCTATTAAACATGATAACTATTCTAGCTAACCTTGTCTTACATGGCAATTTAACAGATGTGGCTCTGATGGTTCCCAATTTTTCCTTTTTTAACATTCAGCAAAGAATTTGAATAGTTTTAATAATATCTCCTTTTTTTAGAGTTTTTAAAAATGCTGCCCGTTGTTCCATAATATCATTTAGAAGCAAGTCTATTCTACGTGTAGAACAAACTAAAGTATATTTTAGAATTACTATATTTTAGAATTTTTCAGTTTTACAGTTTCCTGGGCAACTTTCATATCACATCCATGTCTGTGCCTGTATGTACGTATATGTGTATGCTTATGTATATTATGTTTTGATTTATACAAATGTATCTAGGTGCTTGTGCAAGTGTAAATATGTGTATACATGTATGCATGTTTATTTATGTGCATGTGCAGGCATCTTTGTGGGTATGTTTATTTGTGCATGTATATGAGTGTGTACATGCATATATACATATGCATGGGCATGTACTTATGTTTGCATGAGCGTGTAAAGACGTGCAGACATATGTATGTGAATATGTAGGTACAATGAATGTGCATGTTCAAGTATATGTATGGGCAAGAATATGTACGTATAAATGTAATTGCATGTGTATATATGTATATGCATGCATTTATACGCCTATATGCTCATGTACATTGTGAATGTGTGTGCATGTGCATGTATGTATGTGTAAGTATGTGCATATTTATAAGCAATTTATGTATGTATATGTGTAGGTATGTTCATATGAATGGGGATGTGCATGTGCAGGTGTACGTATGTGCATGTGTATGTACATACATATGCAGGCATATATATGGATTTTAATGTGTCTCTATGTGCATGTGAATGTATCTATGCAGGTATGTGTTGTGTGATGGGTATATATGTGCATTTGTACGTACTTACATGTTCATTTATGTGCATTTGCATATGTATGTGCGCTTACATGTGCAGGCATAAATATGTGTATGAGTATGTATGTGCGTGTGCATAAATGTGTGAATTTACGTATGTATAAACATGCATGTGTGTATTTATATGTGTGCATGTGCTTAGCTATGAATGAACTTGAGTACTATTTTGCGAACGCACATACATATACTCTTTTTAAACACATGTGTATGTACACATTTATACACTCACTTACAAACATAAATACATGTATGCAGAACTTACATTTACACGCACATGCAAACATAAATAAATACTCACATACTTACTTTTTACACATATACGTGCATGTATACATGCACCATGCATATTCACATATACAAACGAACATACATGTGTGCACAAAAACATGAATACACACGTACATACGTTGGCAGAACATGCCCGTATAAATATTTGCATATACACACAAACCCACTTGCATATGGACATTTATACACACACATATTCATACACACACATGTAAATGTACATACATACACCACATACATGCCCATGTGCATACACATGGACATATATACACATGTAAATAGAAACATAATCACATTTATACCACGTGTAACATGTACATACATACATACATACACATGCGCACATACGCACAGGAGCACACACACACAGATATAATAGATTAACACCCTTACATACATATGTACATGCACGCACTTATATAGTACACGTGTACACGAACACACAAAGTTACAGATGTACATATATACACTTATATACGGCTGCACATTCATACATACATACGGACACATATACTTACATGTTTATATACATATGCACACACATACATTATAAAAATGTATGAAAATTCACACACGTAGATATACTTACACACGCAGAAAAACACAGAAGAACACAAGTACATCGGTGCTGAAGGACATACAAGCTCAAAGCCAACATAGCATATAATACATACATACGGACATACATACAAGCACAGAAACAGACATACACTTGCAGAAGCATTGATACATGAACAAAAAAGGTACAAGTATACATATCCACATGCAATCACACACACAAATTTATAGGCATACATTTACACATGCATAAACGCGCAAATACAACCGCAGAACCATGTACAAATACATATATGAGCACCTACGCAGATATATATGATCATTCACTTCCATATTTGCCTTCTCATATATATACGTATATATATATATACACACACACTAGAGTGCAAAACTTAAGCAACAAATGCATTTGCAAAAAAATACAACAACGCGAAATTGTTGAAAAGTATAAAAACTCTAAGCAAGCCAAAGCTCTAAACTCCACTGTGCTCATATAACTTAAAAATTAATAAGAAATAATAACTTACTCGTAGATAATAATTAAAAATTAATTTTACCAAAAAAATTAAAATTAAAAATGTATTTAAAAACAATTTTTTTCCAAAATTTCAAATTTTTTTCAGTTTTTTTACGTCGTCGTAAAATGTCCGTTAAGGTGACATGTCTACTTAGTGCTCATTTTGTTTCTTTAAATGTAATAGAAATAATTTATTCTATCAATAATTTACATTGATATCAGTTTATATCTAAAAGTAAAGTATCTTCTTTAGATATTGAAGACTCAATCATAAGTTGTAATTAGGAAGGAAGGGAAAAAATTGCATATACTAACTAAAACAATGGATATACGCATTTAATTGTTTTTAAAATTTTACTGATTTATTTGCATTTTTTTTTTTTTAAACCCAATATTTTTACTTAAAAATGATTATTTATAAGAATTTCAGAATACCCATTATCATTACTAATGCATAACTGGACATGAATGGCAATCCAACGCATTATAACTTAATAAAAGCTGATTTTTCACACCTATATAGAGATCCAATATATTATTGACTAAATTTACATTAACAATATCGTTATACACTTTTATATCTAAAGCATCTAATCTGGCGAAAAACGTACAGCTTTATTTAATACAAACCTTTATTATGAAATGTAAATTTAGGCCAAACCAGGTAGATCTTGAGAGTAGTGCATTCTGTTGAATAATTTATTTTCTACTATTTATGCAAAGCCCTTACAAGAAATTGTGGAGATTTCTCTAAATATACAAAGGGAATTTACTCAACTGTAGCGAAATGAGATCGAAGTACAGAAGAAAAAAAAGGAATGATTTTACCGTCTCTGAAAAGACAAATAAATCACAATAATTGGTCAGGACTGTGAAATAGTGTCAGTTTCCTAAGCCCTTAAAAATTTTTATTCTTACTTTCGTTCACTATAAATCTCTTTGTCCTATAAAAGATTTGATCAGACACGTACGAGCGATTTCTTTTTAGTAGCCAAAGAACATTTCTCAGTTGGACAATAATTGCAGCTCAAAAGATAAATAGCAACTTAACTGATTTAAAATCTGGATAAACTTTGCAATGTATTAGAGTTAAAATTCAATAAATTGTTAATTGGGGCTGTTCTTCTTTTATACTTTTATTATATAGAATTGAACGTACTCAAGAAGTGTAATATAGTATGTTGCACTTTTTCTGATACCAAAGTTTTATTAAAAGTCAAGAGAGTATAAAATGTTATATGTTTACCCTGACGAAATTTAACCTACATTTCAATTATAAAATATTTATGTCCAGATATATTTTCATTATTAATGTTAAATAGACATGTCATTCATTATCATTAATTTGTTACATTAAATATATGTATGTGTTTGAATTAACCAAGCATTGCCATTAAAAGAATGGGCACACAATATATATATTATAAATTGCAAATACTATAAGGATGCTATATACAAGTTAAACTAAGTTACATATACAAGTTAAACTATGGCATATGATATTTTAGTATCGTTGGGGGAGCCTGATTTCCGAGTGACTAGTTTCGTGCTCGAGTCCTGACGGTGCCGTGGATGCCGGTAATGGTTAGGAATCCTCCTTAATCCGTAGGTCTAAAGGCTCGTTCTTACCGAGGTGAGAAGCGTTTAAGCGACAAGAGTTGACCAATCACTAGCCTCACTGAGTTCGCCTGAAACCGGTTTGAAATGCATCGCTTCGAGTTGACCAACTTTCAACTCGAAGCGGAACTTCACTAGGCGTAATGCTATTTCTGACGTTTCGCTGGGAAGGGGTCGAAAAATTTTCTTGCCTGCCGCATGTCGCGTCGTCGCCTGTCGCCTCGGTGGGAAGGAGCCTTAATATGACTATTGGTTGTAGGGTTGGCAACCCTACTCCATTAAAAGAAGACCTTTCCTGTATCGAAATCAGCCTGCAGGTAGACGGCCTTGATCTACCATGGGGCTGTTGTGCCAATGAAGAAGAAAAAGAACATCGTTGGAATAATAGAAAACTATTTTTTAATAGTTTCAACCAGTGTAAAGCTTAGAATCAATTACATAGTGGGGACCTAATTCTAAATTACATTATATATGCAATTCCTTATCGAATAAAGTATCTTGGAGAAATAACGTAATTGTTTTGAAGATCCTCTCTATTATCGAGATCTGGCAATAACTACTCTCCATTTTTTTAAGTTATGAATAATTCATGTTAGTAAGAAAATTAAATAATATATTTAATTCTAAATCATATTAATAATTCTTATTTGACTGAAACTAAAATATGGAAATTGTCAAAAAGTACTTATAACATGATACGCATTTTCGTTAATAATAGTAAAAAAAAACCTGCAACATCAGCATTTGTCAAACTTAATATTTAATAATTAATGAAATTGAAAATACAATTGTTATATTATTAATTATAAATGCGAATTAAATATCGAATTACAATTCTTATTGACTTTAAATTTATGTTTGATGAGTATCAATTTATCCTGCATTGTTTCTGTAAATATTATTCGTTATATATTTGGTAATAATAACATATAGATAGATTAAATACAACACAAATTCTAGCGACTTTAAATTCCTACTTTTCTCGAACAAAAGATTTATACAGTATACTTACTAGAAATAAGGGACGAAAGCAGCTAAATCCAATAATCAAATTTTGTAGTATTTCTTAAGTCCTAATAAAACTATTTTCTAATTTAATAACGTAAAGGAAAACACTCAGATAAAATTTCTATTAAACTCTTACATAACCCATTCTTTCTGTGATATAATAACATTCTTCTGCTGAATAACAAAGCATAACAAATTCTATTCCTTATTGTAATCCATTGTTATATATTCACGAAACTGGCTTTCAGGGCATTTCACTTTGAAGACAAAACAGTATTTTTTTCTCTTTTAAATATGTACATTGTGCTAGTTTCTACTAATCTTATCGAATCAGTAATGAAATTTGTTCAAGTATAAAGTAAATCCCTTGAATTTCCACTCTAAACTTAAAACTTGAGTTTGAAAAATTACACTACTAATGAATAATAATAATAATAGATTAGGGTTCCTATTCGATTTTTCTAAGTTTTGTAATGCATCTAAAATCCATCATTTAAAAGAAGGAAGATTAACATTGATGTTTTATAATATATGAGATCTATTTTCTTCATTTTTCATATTAAATTAAAATAAAAAGTTTTTTTACTAATAAAATATCCTTATTAGTATTCATTATTTTTTGTGTGTTTTTTGTATATTTTTAAATTTATTCAACATCTATACCTTGTCATAATATACTGTTCTATTTTTATCAAATGGTTTAGAAATGATAGTGGATGAATATTTTATGAGCATACTATATATGAGCATAATGAGTAATACATTTGAAACTAGTGTTTTTTTGTAAGCCATTGTAATTGTAGTTAACATCTCATTAAGAAGTAAATTTGAAAGTTAGGAATAAATGGAATCATTCGTCGTAAATTTGAAAATAAGATCATATATATATATATATATATATATATATATAAACTTATATATATAGGTTTGTAGACGACCTTAAATATTTTCAACTTTCCAAAATTTTAAAATATCTGTATTCGCATTTATCGAATAGAGCTTATTTAAAATAATACTAATAAAATAACCTTCAAGCTGTTTTTCTTGATATGAACATAACCATTCATAACACACCACAAATTAATTTTTTTGACAAAAAATTCCATTTCACTTATTAATAGACTCACACCCTGGAACTCCAATATCAGTATCAAATTACATCTTAATATCATTATTCATCGACTTCTCAGAATTAATTCCATCTGTAACAACAATACTTTTAAACGGAAAAAAAGGAACGAACTTAAGAATACTTTTTTTATAAATGGTGTCCCAGAAATATTTATTCACCAGTACAAATTCTTCATTAGTAAAAAAAAATCCATAGTTAACAATTTACGTTAATTCTCCCCACTATGGAAGTTTTCTCTCACAATACTTCCAAGAAATGGTAAATCAATCTACCAAAATCTACAACACCATTATATTTACCATGCTGCTGATGAGAGGAAACCCCGCAGCTGGCTATAAATCGGCCATAAGTCAGTGGTCCATAAATCATTTCAGTCAGATACTACACATAATAGATAGGTTTATTACGGCCAATAATTCTAAACAATGAGATAAAAAAAATTGTAGTCGGTGAACCAATTACTCCCTTATAGCCATATTAATATAAACAATCATGAGGTTCCACCACGGGACTCGATTTTTACCTTATAAAACAAGTTACATTGTTAATTCTTTTTCCTTTTTTTATACCTTATACCTTTCTTATACCTTGCTGACTATAAACGGAAGGTTATTTTGCTCCATGTTATCGGAATACGTCTCTATATCTGTTTTTCACTTAGATGTCTTCTATCGAGCAGAAAATGTTTTTGCAATATTCTAAGGCTTCCTTGATAAAGCTAGCCTCAAGTTGTTTTGATTGACTTTCTTTGATTTAATAACTTCTTCCATGTTATACGGATTTCCTGGACAACAGGATTTCTCACCCTGTGAATGTATATTCTGTACAAAGAGTATGTTCTGTTTTGATTTGCCAATTCAGTTTTCCGTTCACCCTTTTGATTTTTGGGTTTATTAAAATATTTTCTTTTTAGTTTTTGCTTATGCCCACTTCGGATCATGAACAATTTCTCCTTTTTCTTTCCTTTTTTATGAGGTCTGATTGTGAGGCATTTCAATGATAATATAAGAATTATTTTGTATACTCAAATTGAATTAATTATATAGCACATACATAAATTAAATACAAGTGCAAATATTTTTTTTTCGTTCTAATGCAGCTGGCAACCACTTAGACAATTGTCTTTGATGCCTTAAGGCAAGTGCTGCACAGATATTACTTACTTTGCATTACCCAGGGGGCACGTGTAACTTGATGGTAAGGAACGGATGCGAAGTAACAATGCCCCCGCAACGCTCTACGATCCTATTAGGACCGGGACCTACGATTTACAGTGGATTTCGAACCACTACAAACACCCATGGGCAAGCCGGGATTTGAACCCGATACCCACGGTACCGAGAGCCAGAGCGCTAGCCACTCGGCCATTAGGCCCCAAGTGCAACTATATATATATATATATATATAAGGAATGCTATAAATTCTACTTAATAAGCTTTTATTTATTTATATTCCTTTTTTATGTCTGATTCAGATTTAACTGATATAAATTATTTTTTAATTACATGTATTAGCTATTTATCTTCCTAAATTTAATATCAATTGTTTAAAAATGTTTTTGCGTTGTTTTCTAACAAGCTCTTTGTCAGTTAATTATTTACGCGTGATATAATAAGTGTATCTATTTTTAAATCAATTAATAATTAAAAATAAAACTTTTTTTTTAAATATATTTAACCTCCTTGTTATATATTTATGTTTACGATAATTTAAAAATGTAATATTTATCGAATTAATGAATCTTGAATTTAATTTTCAATAGATTAAATGAAAGATTATAGACGTAGAAGAATTGCAAATGAATAATGCTAACTTCTGAGAAACTTACATTGTTATAAATTACTTTAAAGTTTCTCAATAGTTCTTGTTAGACATTCTTTAAACAATTTTCTTTACTTGTAAAACTTAGTTTCACTGCTAAGCAATTAACGATGTTCTTTTATTAGATTTTAGCAATCGATAAGTACTAGAATATTTATTACTAGTTCACCATGACACGAAAATCAATTTTAAAAATTCCAGGCACCCTTCATTAATGTATTTTTCTTAAACTTACAGCCTAGCAGTTGTGTAATTTTTGTCATAGATAACTCTAAAAAATGAAACTGCTTCCTTATTAATTCAACGAAATGGGAGACGCATTAAAACAAACAAAGAAAGAATGAATTTATGAACGCAATGAAAAATAAGAAGTCATTTTCATGGAATAAATTAAAAAGATATATATGTGCATATGAAAAATATTAGTGCCTATTTTATACATGTGAATCTTATTTTATGAGACACTGTGATCTTAAGTAAAATCATCATACTTTTTGAGAAAATAGAAATTTATTTTATAATATATTTATGAAACATCTTTTTTGTACCCGACTGAAAATAAATTAGTTTAAATAACGTTTATCTCTTAAAATTAACTTCTGAGATTGAATAGACATGCATGATATAATTACTACTACTGCACCACACTACATAACCGCCTTAAGCTAAAATGCCCATTCAGAGTTTGGAATTGATGTGGTGAAGATGTACAACCACAATTTTGAACGAACACCCCTAAGGGTGGTGGCATCAAGGGGTACACAACGTCCTTACCTTCTCCCCGACCATAACAGAAGGACTCTCCATTCTATAAATGTATGATTCTCATCCATGGCATAAATACAATATTTCATTTAAGTGAAATTAATTTTAAAATATAAATAACTCACTTGCATATGTAAGATGATTGAAATTACTTGATGACTTTTTTATCTTCTATTCTCAGACAGCAGCGTTCTGGTGCAAAGTGCATTCAGTTTCAGTAATGTGGTTGTTTGGTTTGAAACCCTGCAAGAGAAGTCGAATAGAAATCACCCGTAATGAAATTGTAAATCATCCTTTACTAGGGATAGGCATAAGAAATCTGTCAGCCTTGAAATCCTTCCGTTTGACTCTTGGAGGAAAGAAAATATTCATATGATATTCCTTAATGCATATGTTTTCTTATTCATTCATATTTCATATTCATATGCTTTAACATTCATTCATATGCTTTCATCACGTTCATATTTCTTCGAATGTATATGGTTCGGAATCCATCATCCATAAGATCGTAGTATTCCGTGGCTTATCTTCAGTTTTCTGGGTATTGCAAAATGAGCAGCCTTGGCATGAGTGTTTGCCAGCTGCATTGGAAAAGAAAAAAAAAGAAATATGCTTTCATCATCCATATAGAATACTTTGTTGTGATAGAATAATCTGGATAGCGCTGAATCTGCTATATATCTGTCGCTCTAGTGGTGAATGAGGTTATTTTAGGACAAAATGCCAAGAATTCAAAAACATTTTTTTTTAATTCCTTTCTTTTTTTTTTCAGCAATGACTGCAATGTATGCCACCTTA
This sequence comes from Caerostris darwini, assembly GCA_021605075.1. NCBI lineage: Eukaryota > Metazoa > Arthropoda > Arachnida > Araneae > Araneidae > Caerostris > Caerostris darwini. The sequence goes on along the minus strand of BPLQ01007170.1, from coordinate 62,790 downwards.
TCTCCTTGAATTGAACATTTTTTCATTTATTCGCCTTTATTAATTTTTCGATTCCATTTATTTTCCTTTTAATTAAATTTTTTTATAAACAAAACCTGTTTTTCTTTATGTAGCATCTTCAAGTGTATTAAAAATATCCATGAAAGTTTAACGCAGATGGGAAATAATTTATTTTATTTCTATAATCTTAACAATAGTCTCTTTTGATTTCGATTAAAATTGATTTAAAATATAGTTAAAAAAATAATAATATTATTTCGTTTTTTCATGAACTTCAAATAAATAAATCTCATTTATATTTTTTCAAGTTGGAAATTATTCATTATTTCTCAGACGTGTGAATACAGTGCTTAATCAATTGTTGAAAAAAAAAAAAATTTCATATTCATTAAAATATTTAGTAATAAATGTTAAATTAATATGAAGTGTATTGCCCTGTTAAAATTCAGTAATGTTAACTGGTAATATCAGATTAAATAATAAAAAAATATTGAAAATTTGAAAAAATATTTAAAATAAATGTATATTTTGAAAAAATAATACAATTTTCTATTATTTATATTTTTAATTTTAGAATTTATATTTCTGATGTTGTTGGATTATGACCTTATAAAGCAAGTCAAAAAAGATTTATGTCAAACATACTATTGTTGTGTAGATATTTTATTTATATCTATTTTGACAATTTTTTTTTGATATTATCTTGTAAAGGCTGTATATGTTGATATCATATCACTTAATTTAATGATGTATTTATTTTCATACAACGTAAGCTTTCTGTGTATCAAAACAATATAAAGCTCATTAATCACTTAGTTTTGAGACCGAAACTAATAAGTTTAATTTGTGGTGCACGAATTTTAAAAAAGCATCATCTTTAAAATTTAATTTACTACTTCTTCTTTAATGAGATATTTTTTCATTTTTTAACTAAAGTTATTAGGCATAATTACACATACCACATTAAACAAAATTTTAAGTTTTCTTTTAAATTTAATTTGTTTTGCTGTCTTTCTTCCAACTTTTTCCTTCTGATCAAACTTTACCCTCTATATTAATTTTAACAAATATTTTTGTTTTTTATAATTATATGTCAGTTCCTCATTTTACTATTAATATACATTGAACAGAGGAACAAATATTCAGAACATTTTGTCAGAAACATATGATATTTTGCCCCATAAATTTTTAATGGAAATCATATTTTTTTAAAAATATCTCTTTACTTTTGTGGTATTTTAATTTTAATTTATAATTTTTAAAAATGAATAAATATGACGATTTAAATGAATTATTTTAGAAATGGATTTATTTTTAATAGCCTTTTTAATATGTGGCAGCAAAATGAAGTTTCGCAAATAGCTTGAATATCATCTTAAAAAAATTGCTTGTGATTATAGCAATGTATTTGTTTGGAAAACAGCAAAATGTGTACAATAATTTATTTTTTTCTGCGAAAAAGAATAATTTATATATTAAACTTTTATATTCTTTTCCAGAAAATTACTACAAAAGTATTTAAAATAACGCAAAAATCGTATTGTGCATATATTTTTTACCACTATTTCGGTAGTTCGCACAAACTGTGGATTTTATTTTGGTTTGTCACTCTACGGCCATTTTGTGCACACTTTAGGCTAATTAAACCGAGACCTACAGTTTAACACGGATTCCGAACCCCTAACAAACATCCATACCATGGCCAGGATTCGAACCTGAAGCCTGTGATACCAAAAGTCAGAGCGCTAGCCAATTGGTCATCAGGCCTCTACAAACTGTGGAAGAACGCAAGAAAGTATTTCGTTCATAAAGATTGATATTTAAAGCGCTAACATCAGTGAATGATATAATGATAAACACACTTGATTTCATTTTTTCGATAAAATCATTGAATAACAGTGGATTAACTGCCTGAAGTGTTCAAATTTCTCATGGTATCACAGTCACCATTCTGTATGATCATCTGCACATTATAGGTGTCTAACTATACATATTAGACAAAAGCGACCTGAGCAGAGAAATTTGAGTTTAACAACACAGTCGTGAGCAATTACAACACGCCGAAATGCAGGACATAACATTTACAGCAGCGATACTCATTTTTCAGGTCGTAAAGATAAGTGTTCGCCTTTCATATGAAACTGCCTAGCTACATGTTATTATTTTTCATTCTCTCGTGAAAAGTCAAAACTTCAGTTGCAATGTTTTTAGTCATCAATTATTATTTGGATAAAGTAGATATGATTTAAAATGCAATGTTTGAAATTGAGTTCAAAATATTTATTCATGAAATTGAACACGTCAGATCATATATGTAACAGTCTATGCATTTATTCCCTACATTCAAAAACAGACTCTCTTTCAAGTATTTCGTGAGTAGTAAATTCGTTCTCATTCTTTTTTTAGTAGCTTTCGTATTCAACATACTTAAACTAATGTTGTGATAAAAAAAATGTGTTATGACCAATTAGGTTTGGATTTTATTTTAATCTGGATATATTCATAAGCTTAATTTTTTTCCCTATTCTCTCATCTGTACATATTTATTATATCCTTACACAATTTGTTAATTTACATTATTGTTTGGTTTAAAAGAAGCATAATTTTTCGTCAAAAATGTGTTACTTTTTATATAATACAAAATTTATTTTAAAGTCTTCATTGCTTTAAAAAGTTATTGAATTTATTAATGGATTTATTTATTATATAAAGAATTTTAGCTATTGTTTCAGCTTTCTTAAGCTTCATTCTGCATGTTATTAACCAATCATAAAATAGCAAAAATAAACAATAACTTCATGTTATAATGTTAGATACTTGAAAAGCCTTAACTCAAAAATAATGAAAATTAATGTCATGCTAAGCCTTTCTTTTCGTAGAAAATTTTTCATTATATTTGCTTGTTACACGCTTTCTTTTAATCTTTTAATGCTGTAATTAATGAATTACAGTTATTCGTCTTGAACCCATATATGAGTAGAAAAAGTAACGGTTGATTTAACGTAAATCAATCGATAATTAGTTGTTTGTCAGATTAAATTGCACTTACATTTCACTTACGTCAGAAAAAAAAAAAGAAGTTCATCGATTAACTCTTTATCATTAATTTCATATATTTCATTTCTTTGTTGATTCTTTTCTTTATTGAAATATTTAACTTGTTTTACTTTTTAAGAAATCGTAGTGTATCATACTTAATGCATTTTTCCTTATTGCGATCTGTTGTATGTGGCTTAAATGTCAAAACTCGGAGTAAATGAGCAGTTTAATTAAATTCTAAATTACATACGCTGGAAACGTAATGTAAAGTAATGAAAAAGAAGTTCAGACATCCTGACTTATGAGTATGAAATTTCTTACCAGTTATGTGGTATATAATTATTTCAGAGATATTAGAACTTGAGACGTCGTACACAAGGTCGAAATTAGAATAAAAAAGGATAAATTATTTTATAAATGGAAAAAATCTAATTTTCTTAAACTAAATAAGGCATTAGAATTCTTTAGGCAGTTCTTTTCTGGTCAACATAACCTCATAAATAAGAGATGAAAATAAACGCTAATAATTTAAAATTTTATTTCCACGTCTTTACTATATTTCTTGTTATGAAAGTACATTAAAATTAAAAAATATCTATATTCGCAAAAATAATTATAAATAAATTAAACCCTTCAATTTTTTATTTGTATTTAACCAAAATTTTATTAAAGTTACCTAAAATTGCCCTTTGTTTCAAAGGAAACAATTAAATTAAAAGATTCTCAAATATTATATGTGAAATTAAATAAAAACTTAAATTACTCTAAACTTAAGAATAATATGAATTCAATTTGACGAAATCTGTAATAATAGAAAATGCAATTTCAGAGACAGTTTATCCAAGTACAGTGCTTTTATGTTAAGTATATTTTGTTTGATCTATCTTCTCTCTTAATTTATCTTAGATCTGCAAATTTCTCCTCACGTTTGAAACACCCCATTTCTTTCAGACTTTTTTTGCAAACTTTTTAGACAACTTAAGCATCAAACCTTTCAATTTAATTCCAATTTACCGCCAGCTAGTAAGAACTTGGAAATCACATTTCACCTTAGGGATTTACCCCTTCAAAGTAATTTGCCCATCATGTCATGAAACACCTTTTTGAACAATATAAAGATGGATATTGGAAAGGCAAGGTTATTTTGGCCTCAGATGCATCTAATACATACCAAAAATATTCAATAGCTCCCAACAATGACTTTTCCAATGAATCTTCTGTAGGAAAAATCTCTAATTTCAATAACATTTTCAGTGAAATAATCTTGTATTCATTTTAGCCATTTCTTCTTATTTTATCTCAGCTCATAACTATATCGTCCTAACAGACGGTATCTCTGTTCTCAAGCTTTAAAAAATTGTAAAACTGCATCCAATTCCAACATTCTATCCAACGATTCATCAAACTACTTGTAAATCAACTAGAAAACATCTCAAACAGCTTTAAACTAATGAATTCATCTGGACTTCAAGGCATGTTGGCATTTCAAAGAATGAACAATAAGACTCTCTAGGAAAATCTGCAGTAGACATCATTATTCTTCATTGGATATCTCCAGTTGATCTTATATTTCAATCAAAAAAAAAAACAAAAAAAAAGAAGCCAATACGAAAAATAGCAGATCAATGGGTAAAAGAAAAATAGGCTTAAGAATATAGTCATTTAAAATTCTTGAATTGAATTCAGTCATTAATTTTCATTTATAAACATTTTCACGGACTTCTCTTTATAAATCCAAAGAAAGACACATTGTTCTCTCGATTTCGCACAGAAACATATCCATACAAAACTAAACTTCATAGATTTGATCTAACCCCATTTCCTTTGTATTCATTTCGTAAAACATCAGAAACTGTTGAACATATTTTGTTTCAATTTATGAAGAACCAAGCAATAAGCTACAAAGCGCTTTCGGATAAAAAGGTTCTACCTCTCTCGTGGATATTCGATAATATTGAGGATGCGTATTACAAGACTCTTACAATAATTCATTTTCTCTGAAAAGCCTCGTAGCCTTGTAAGCAACGGTGAATTTCAATTTTATTTTGTACTTTTTTCCTTTTTTTGTAATAGTCGTTGTTCAATTTTTCTTCTCATTTTTGCAATTTAACATTGTTGGGATCTAGTCTATCAATATTTTCAACTATTTGTTTAATTTTTATATTCATTTTGGTTATTTTTTATTTTAGTTTGAGTTTAGTTTTATTTAGTACCAGAACTACTGTGCAGTAATTCATTTTATTAAAAATCATATTCAAAATTCAACATGAAATCTATCAAATTTGAAAGACCATAATGGGTTAACAAATTTTGGTCATTATAATTTTTTGATTTTAATTATTTGGTCACCATTACAGTCTGGTTTTATTTTGATGGCATTTGGATAAGTTGAAATAAAGCATCGTTAGCGGGCATAATCTCAAAAATACTAGCCAATTTAAGAAATAAGGTGAAGCATTGCTTCAAAAATTAAAGCAAAATAAATCTAATAGTTCTCCAAAAGTATTAAGTAAAGTCACAGTAGACAAAATTTTACTGAAATTTATAGTTAAGTAAAATGTAATTAACAGAAATTGATAATACATATATATAGAAAAAAAGAAATGCAATTAAAAGCCAGTTTAAAAACCATATATAAATTTTGAAGCTGATGATGACGGTAAAAAGAGACGCTTAATTAAATTTTTCGATGTTTTCGCAATATTTAAAGTTTAAACACTTTATCGTTGAAATTATAAACAAGGAGAGAGATTAAATAGAAGTAAGAAATAGAATACTTATTTCGCGTGTAAGTAACAGAAAAATATTGAAATTAATTGAATGGAGATGTCATTTGCAATTATAAGCGAATTTAATAGAATTTAAATATAGGAAAAAACAATCTGAACTATTTTTCTGTCGTTCTGATAAATATGGAATAAATAAAAAAAATTGAGTATTGATACTGCATTGAATTTTAATTAGAATATTATCATTGCAATGTATCAACCAATTTTAAACTTAAAGACTTATTTTATTTAATCTCATTTTAGCATTATTTTATTATTATCCTTAACATAATATAAGTATTATTGGTTTGTTTATAATAGTTCTTAGGGCTGAAAGAGACCTTGAATAACAATTGAACAAATTAGAAGACTATATTATTGACTGATTTATGTATATATATATATATGTATCTTTCAGTATTAGAAATTTAGTTATAAGTTAAATCATAATTTTCCAGTAATTAAAGTGCTTTCTCTGTATGTTTATATAATCAAAACACAACAAATAAATGATTGTTTATTAATTATTTAAGTCAATACTAATAGAAAGGTTTTTAATGTATCCAAAAAAATGGAAATTATTTGTATTATTGTTCAATAAATGCGACAAATTTTCTTGTTATTTCATATTTGTTTACAATTAGTAATTATGATACACAATATGAAGTTGAATTAGTTTAAAGATTAAAAGAATGCTCTGTCTAAATATTAAAATTTCTGATCAATGAATGTTCTAGATTTATACTAATTATTACAAATGTGATTTTACAGATATTGGTATTTGTGCCAAAATATCAACAATCAATCAATATTTTTAATTACTAAAAAAGGGCAAAATTTAATGTACTATATTGTTTTGCCATGGCTTACAACTTTAAATGCATTAGCAGTTTGTGAAACTGTCGCATTTACTTCTTAACAGATTTGGATAATTATGTACATTTTTTAAAAATAAAATCTGAGACAAAATGTCTAAACTATGAAAGATTTAAGGAAACTGTAAACCATGGATAAAGCTGTCAGGAATAATGTGGAAATATAATAAGCTGCAAAGTTTTAAATTAAAAATGTATTGATGAATAAACTTTGAAAGTGTTTCGTTGCTGATTAATGTATTTTGAAGTCCTATTTTAGGTTGTTGTTTAAAATTAGTGTTCTTGCAAATGAAATTACTTCAAAGAAATTAGTTAATGATGATGTTATACTATATTTTGATACTGATATTGAAATTCCACAGTGAAAATCTATTGACTTTGAAATGGAATATTTTTTTTTTCCAAAATATTGATTCGTTTGGAGATACATGTATTAATACACACTAAGAAAATAAACTTCAAAGTTGTCTTAGTCTTTTTCAATGTCAGCTGTATTTTATAAACATTATGTGAAATTTTATGAAAAATTGAGTAGTTAAATCATTTTATTAAGTCATTTAGTTACCTAAAGTCATATTTGTAAATCAGACGACGATTCTTTGAAAATTAATTTAAGAATATTTTATTCTTTATGAAATTCCTTAGGTTTGTATTTTTTATAGTTGTAATTGTATCATTTTTATACATATAATTATTAAAAGTTCAGATATTTTACAGTTTTGTCCAGAAATCAGAGACCTTTAGAATATTATGATTTTTACTGTCAAAGGATTTTATATATTTACATATATATATATGTGAAGTTTGGGGCATGTGTTGCATTAATTTTTCAATAATTTTATATTTTGCTACACTTTGAAAGCTAGTCTTGTGTCAGTAAATGTTAATCATTCATCTCACAAATTAAAAAATAATAATAGTTTTGTTGTTTTCCAATGCTATTTTTAATCTATGTCGTTCCTTATTAGAACAGCAGATGCATCCAACATACATCATCAAAGATGATCACGATATTCAAACTTCGGCACCACTATTTTGAATGAACACTCCTAGAAATGTACAGAACATTATATGGAAGAAGTGTCCTGTATATCTATTTATCGTGCTCATCCTTGGCATGAATATGTAGCTTTCGGTTGTGTTTCGAACTCGACTTCTATAGTTCAGAATCTCAACAAGCTATGTAATAGTTCTTCAGGCCTATTTAAACACCTATTAAGCTAATCAAACTACAAATATTTTCAGTAATTTAAAATTGTTTAATAACCAATTTAAATAAATGAAAATCCATATGTCAGATTCCTGAAGAAAGATTTGTTATGTGCTTTACTTGAATATTATTTGTACTGTCATAATAATGAAGTTTATTTTATTGATGCAATTATATCCTAGCTGAGTTTCAAGCAAATAAATATATTTTTCACAAAAATTTAAATACACCATAGCATTACTGTTTGGCATTAGTTACATACGTTTTTTTAAGTTAATATGATTTTTGCTTGAGAAGAAAAGGTGTCAAGATAAAATAGGTTTGTGAATAACATTTCCATTTCTCGCTTTAAAGTTTTAACATTTAAATGCTAATTCAATTGATATGTTTGCCATTATTTCTGTCGGAAATGTGTTGGGTCAATAAGTGTACAGAAAAATGCTCTCTAAATAGTAACACATATACAGCTTGGATATTCTACAATTTAAGCTTTTATATTCATAAGAAAGAAAATTTTCCTTTAAAAAAGCATTGTTTAGTGATTTATAAGCAACCGTAATACTTCTTATTTTAATTTTTTATTTACCTCAAATAAGAATTTAAATAAAAATTACATAACATGTTATGAATATCTATTTTTTAACAGAATTAAATAAAATGTCTTGATAGTTTAAATTATTTTCGGCATGTTTTCTGATATAAATAGCTAAACTATATGCATATATTTTTCTATACTTATGTATTATTACAAAGTTATAATGCATATTGACATCATATTCTTTATTTTCAATAAAATAAGTTTGTTAGTTTGCTGTTGATCATATTATTCGTTAGATAATTTCGACAGTTTATAATTTTTAAATAAACAGCAATCTATTTTCAAAAGATTTTTTTTTTAAATGGCATAATTATTGTGGAAAACATTTTAAAATTTTTATTTTTTTTTTAGTTTTGCTAATAAAGTTATATTTACTAGAGTATCGACAAGTTACTTCATTTTTAATCACTTATATGTTCGATTACTATAATTTTAAATTACTATGAATTTAAATGATATAAAAATTTCTACACATTTCTGAAAAGGTTTTCTTTAATAATTCTTAATAATTTCTTTCTTTCGATATTTCTGTTATATATATATATCTGTTTTATATATTTTTTAGAAGTTTGTACTTCTGTTGCCAGAGGCTGGTTTTACACGTCTGTTCGACAGCGAGAAAAAAATTGTTTTTTCAAAATTTAATTGATTTTGTGACTATTTTTATATTAAAAATGATAATAATATAATAAATATAATAAAATTATATTAAATTAGTTCCGGTTATCTTGAAACACTAGTACATTATTAATTTGCTTTTGAATTAAATTTATAGAGTAATCATCATGATAAAATATATAATTAGTCTATATGAAGATTAAAAAAATTTCAAAATTTGTTTTACATTAATAATTACAAAAATTTATAATTATGATTAAATTTTCTCAGTATCAATCTATTACACACCTTGTAATTATTTTTTAACGCTAACCCTTATCACTGAATTGAAGTATTTCGAATGGACAATATTGTTAAAAGAAAGAAAAAACATCGAAAATTTTCGTGCATAGAAGTTTTAAACAAAAAAGTTTATTTGAATTTATTTGCTTAAATAAAAATGAAACTTTTCATGTCTTTCAACATGTAAAAATATAAAACTATATATTAATGTTCCCTTTGTTATTTTCCTTAATTTGAAATAATTTTCTTAATATTCTTCTTTTTTCATTTTTTCTCGTATCTTTACTTATTTTTTTGTTCTTTCTTAGTTTTACTAAAGATTCGTTTTGCTTGCAAATTCGTATAAAAATTTTACGAAGTTATTCATTTTAAATATTTCTTTTATATATATATATAATCAGACATCTATTTTCCAAAGTTTTTTTTTTAAATGGAATAATTATTGAAAAAAACAGTTCTTCTTTTTTAAGAAACAGAAATCTTCTTTTTTATTATTACTTATAAAGTTAATATAATGTTATTGTTACTAGAGTATTGACAAAGCATTTGAAATATTTTCTTGTGTATATATTTTTTGCACATATATATACATAAATATATATGTAATTTGTTTATAATTGTTATATATATATATATAATATTTGTTTACAATTTATTCTTGTATATAAAAAATACGAACATATTATAAGATAAGAGTGGTGTTGAAAAAAAAAAAACTGAAATATTTTCAATGTGTCTAGCTTCGTAGTATTTTTTATAAGAATTTAAAAGCAAAACGACTCTTGAACAAAACTTAGAAACGACGAAAAAATAAGTCAATAAAATTGGCATATGTTGCTCGGTTTATCATCATTGATATTCCATTCTTCTTTCCCAAATACCATCGGAAATACTTCCTATTTTTGCAAAACCTTTCTTTTCTATCAACTGTGTAGCTCTTTCATATGTCCTCTCTCGATTTTCTGTTCCAAGCATTTTTTACATGTGTTTTGAGCGATGCAAGTCTCCACTGTTTTATTGTTGCTTTGAAAAATGGCATTGTTTCGTCTGTTTTATTTCGTTTTCCCCGTGAAATAAATTGCTAAAATACGGCACTGTGAAATATATTTATGCGGTATCTGTAAAATAAAAAAAAGAACTGGTGGACTTTTATTTTTTGATATAAAAATGAAAGTTGTTGATGAACAGGTGCATTTTTCATTTTACTTTCTTTCACGAATTTTGTACTTATTTCAACATTCATTTATGGAATTTTTTTTACTGTCATGTTTAGGATAAACTGATTTAAATTTTTTCTTTGGTTACTTTATAAAGTTTTCGAGTGAAAAAAATTTTTCATTAGTGGACAAGTTTGAAATATAACATATTTTTATTTGTGCACATGTTACTAACGGATAATTTCAAAGCTATAGATGAACAAGTACATTTTTCATTTTGCTTTCGTTTACGACTTTTGTATTTATTTCAAAGTTCATTTATGGAATATATCTTACTCTAGTGAAAAAAACTTTTAAATTTCAGTGGTTACAAAGTTTTCGAAAAAAAAAAAAATTTTTATCAACAATTTTTATTTTTTATTTGCACATGTTACTAACGGATAATTTCAAAGCTATAGATGAACAAGTACATTTTTCATTTTGCTTTCTTTTACGAATTTTGTATTTATTGCAAAGTTCATTTATGGAATACATTTTACTCTCATGTGTAAGATAAACTGATTAAAATTTTCACTTTGGTTACTTTATAAAGTTTTAGGAGAAAAATAATTTTTTTATCAGTGGACAAGCTTGAAATATAACATATTTGTATTTGTTCACACGTTTTAATGAATAATTTCAAATAAAAATAACCATATTAAAAATAAAAACATTTTATAAAACAAAACACATCAATAAAGAGAAAACAAATAGATTTTCTTTTTGTACAAAGGATAAATTCATGAATAAAAATATGTTAAATGGGATTCTCTGTAATTCTATGATAATATATAAAATGAGTTCACTTTTTAACACTTTACATAAGATCATATTCTTCGAATTTACGATCGCTTATAGAGAATTTACACTTAAAACATTAAACTGCTTCTAAATACATCAAAACATGGCAAACATTTATTTAAAATGAAGCCATTTATTAAAAATATTTATTTAATGCTCAAAGAAAAAAATTACATTTTTTAAAAATAATATTTAAAAGAATTTTATTAAAATTTTTAATAAAAATATTTGGGTAAATTATTCAAAAAAAAAACATTTCTTTAATTTTTTTTATGTTATCGGCATACCTTTTATTTAAAATATTTACATTTACTTAACTTTTATTTAAAACATCTCCTTGTCCAACAAAGATTTTAAGCAAATATTTGGATGTTTCGCATACATTTTTTTATTAATATTCGTTTTGAAAGGTGTCCTTTTTATAGATGAGATGTTTATTTAATAAAAAAATTAAATAAAAGGGAAACAACACTATTTGAACAGTAACAACTTTATTAAAACACCACATGAACGTACAAATAGACTTGTGCAGGAAAACAAATTACACAATATTTTAATATAATTTGATCAAGCATATATTTTCTAATAATTTAACATCAATTCTATTTGATAGTCAATTTATGTTAATATTCATGCTATAAAATACATAAATAAAACTACATGCATTTTTTTTTTTTAATTTAACAAATTTCATAAGAAAAGAAACAGTGATGAAAAAAATGATATGTTGAAAAAATATCGTATTTATAAAATGATGTATAGAATAATCAAAACCTGTAAAATTAGTAATAAGATCTAAAGAAATATAAAAGCAGTGTTTTTTATGATTTAATTCGTTAATATTCAAATATACTTTAACCGTGCCTCAATAATTTGAAATGTAACTAAGCTCGATAAGTGTGTTTTTGGATTGATATTCAAAAATATAAGCAATAATTTGACTGAAATTTGAATTATATTTCAGAAAGGGAGTGTAAGGATAAGCAATTTGGTAATACACTGCAAAGTACTTTTAATTATAAACATTGTATTTGTTTTCCTGTGAACCTAATTTATTAATAAGAAATTTTATATTGATCCCACCTCGGAGTTTTAATGAATATATACATGTTCAAAATAATTTAAATATATTATACTACACTAACAGAAAGTTTTTCATACATGCTAATATAATGCATAATTATATACATGAAACTTAATAAAGTTAATTTTACACCTAAAAATTAATATTAAGAAATTATTAAATTTTATTTTATTTTGAAATGATTAACGATTTTATTATTGAAAAATAATAAAACATGTTTATCCTAAAATAAAAAAAAATTTTCCTGTTTAATCAAAGAATAAATCTTTACCACATTTATTCTATATTTTCAATAAGCACATATTAGAATAACTAATCATTTACTTAATCAACCAAACATGATTGTCTTTTAAAAAATCATTCTAAAATTTCCTTCAAAGTAATATTTTTTTTTACTTCAGAAAATTGAATTTGTTGAATTTCTTACTAACTTGTTGGTTAAAAACCGTTTTAGCTACTCGTATGATTCATAAAATATTGTTAGGGAAAAAGATTCTGCATTAAAACTGCATTTACAACCTTTGAAACTAATAATTACTTGAAAAATATTTGTTTTTGTGGCGGTTTTTTTTATATCAAAATCCCCTTTTAGAATATTTTGACAATTAATCAAATTTTGAAAGTCATACAGATTAAAATATGAAAATGAGGTAAAAAAAAACGTGTTTGCTTATCCTATTGATCATCGTCTATTCATTAAAGGTATACCTAGACATTACAAAGGCTGAATAAATTATTCAGTACCTCAAATTTAAATTAATGAAAGACTTCAAACAGCTAATGTTTCATGTCTCCTATTAATTAAAGTACTTTTATAAATGATGTCATAAAACAAGACCAGGATTATACTATGAAAAACAAGATTTTATCTTCAGTTTAGTTCCATAAAAACACAAATTAATTTAGTTTCTGTATAAGAAAGGATAAATTGATGAATACAATTTTTTGAAGGGGGATTCTTAGTAATTCAAAAATAAGGTATAAAATTAGTTCATTTTTTTAAAACTTTACAAAAGAGTATATGCTTCGAATTCACAGTCACGTATATAGAAATTGCACATAAAACATTACACTGCATCTAAAATAGAAAAACAAGGAAATAAATGTTTAAATAATGTAGAATTAATAAAAAAGGAAACATAGCATGTAATTATACACTTTAAGTTAAATTCATTAAATACATGTTATTTGAAAATCTTGATTCTGTGATAGAATTTTGTATTTGAATATATCAATAATTTCACAAAATATTATAATCTGTAGAATATGGTTACGCTAATATAAATTTTAATTTTATTTTATTTAGTGTGGCATCTTTTAATTTAATAACCAGCAAAAGTTATTTTACTATGCAGTTTTTTAAGAAAATTTTTCATACATAGAAAGGGTTTTAAAATTATCTTTTATTTTCAAGTTAAAGAGGCATATAATCTTTTGATCTGAATTCATTTACAATGTCAGTAGTTTTGAATGAGCCATATTATTCATCATAGGAAGAAAATCATATTGCCATTGTAATAGCCTCTTCTGAAAACAAGACAAAATATAAATGAACGTGTTTGTGATGACAGGGACATTGAAATAAGACAAGATAGAGTGAGTTTACTCATAGAGCTAAGACATATACCACATGCAAAACAAATAACCATATATAGCATAAACATTTAAAGCGAGTTTTTCCTAGTCTATAATCTGTAAATGCATTATACAGCATCAAAATTGATCAATTTTTTCATAGTGTATAATTTAAAAATCATACAAAAACAATAAGATTTTCCTACTTCTAAAAATAACCTTCCGTGTGTGTTCATTTTTATTATTTAGCAAAATATTAATTAAAATATATATTTTGTAATACGTAATATTATATTATTTACTTAATTTTTAAAGAAACAAAAAATTTAGAAATAATTATAATTTCATCTATGGATAATATATATACGAAATTTTAATATATATATGGATAATATATACAAAAATTTTTAATTCGTTAAATACAACCATGGTAATTTAATTATGTAATTTAAATGCTTATTTATAATAGATTGCCCAGATGTAATACATTTTAATTAATTCATTCATGATTAATAATTTTGAAATGCATTTATAGATTATATGCTGGCATTTTTGTGTTACATTACACACAGCATATAATATTCTACTTATACATTTACTATGAAATTATGTTTTATTTAAATAACACATCCTTACTAAACCTAGAATGGAAAATACAATGAAATAATTTCATTCATATTTAGATCAGTTTCATGATTTCAATAGAAACACTATGCTACAAATGGAAATTATTATCAATATCTATTAATACACATATATTAAGTCAAAATCGTTTATTATTTATAATTCATTAGGTGTTTAAATCAAATCAAATTCTCTGATAAATTTAAATGATTGCGATACCACCATATGGTCAATAAATACTATTTTAGAGAATTTGTTGGAATCTTCAGATTTAAGATTTAGTAATCAGCTTTATAATGAGTGAGAAATGATAAGTGATTAATTATTATTCTCTCTTGGAGAAAAATTACCTTTAAATCCCAATCCGGTAATTTGTATAATTAAGTATTTCAAATAAACTCCTTACAATTAAAGAAAAGATTCCAGAAAATGGAATTTAAGTCGGCAATATATTGTGATATGGTATTCGAATATGATATGGAGTATCGCTCGTTAGTAAATTTAGTGGAAGTATTTCCCTTCATCATCTAGATTTAATAAGGTCTCAGTAAGTGTATCTCTAGCTACAACGTCTTTTCATGTTAATATGCAATATCAGTACCATGTATAATTTTTTAAGGATATTAAATTTTAGACAAATATTTTGTTTGATACTAATTTCGATCTATGTCTGATATGCAAAAATGTTTTTCAAGCTTTAATATAATACGTTGAGCTAATTGTTACTAATTTTTGATAAGTACACTTACAGAGAAATTTGGATTCACTATATTATTGTGATGGTTTCACATATATAAATATAATTTAAAATACAGAAATACAGTCAATATAAATATTAAGTTAGTGATCCCTTGTAGGTTTACCACGTTAAATATTATGCAGCTGAACAAATTTCACAAGACACATAAATACCACACTAAAATGACACCTGAAATAAAAAGAAAAACTGTAAATATTTTTTTAAGTAAATTTTATTTTACTTACCATATTTAACATTTTATTTCTTTATCAACCTATTAACAACTGATCATCTTAAAAGTTTTAACCATAAAAATTGATGGCATATTTATATTTGTTAATACTGCATTTAATTTAGGAAGAATGTTATAGTAATTCTATTCACGGAAAATTGATAACACATTATACACTGAAGTGACAAAAGTCATGGGATAGCAATATGCAAATTTTCAGATGGCAGTAGCATCGCGTAGAACAGGTATAAATGCGCAGTGCTTTCGCAGAGCTTTCATTTCTGTTCAAGTTATTCATGTGAAGAGGTTTTGACGTGCTGATGACCGCACGACGGGAATTAACAGGCTCTGAACGCGGAATATTAGTTGGAGCTAGACGCATGGGTCATGCCATTTCGGAAATCGTTAGGGAATTCAACATTCCCAGATCCACTGTGTCAAGAGTGTGCCAAGAGTATGAAATTTCAGGCATAACATCCCACCATGGACAGCGCAGTGGTCGACCGCCTGCACTTAACGACCGAGACCGGCGACGTCTGCAAAGAGTCGTAAATTCTAACAGACAAGCAACACTGCGTCAAATAACCGCAGAAATCAATGTGGGACGTACAAGGGACTTGTCTGTTAGAACTGTGCGGAGAAATTTGGCTTTCTTGGGCTATTCCAGCAGAAGACCGACTCGAGTGCCTTTACTGACAGAACGACATCGCTTGCAGCGACTCTCGTGGGCATATCGGTTGGTCCCTAGATGAATGGAAAACCGTGGCCTGGTCCGATGAGTCACGATTTCAGTTGGTAAGAACTGATGGTAGGGTTCGAGTGTGGCGCAGACCCCACGAAGCCATGCACCCAAACTGTCAGCAAGGCACTGTTCAAGCTGGTGGTGGCTCCGTAATGGTGTGGGCTGTTTTTTCATGGCATGGACTTGGTCCTCTGGTGCGACTGGACCGAACATTGACTAGAAATGCTTATGTTCAGCTACTTGGAGATCACTTACAGCCATTCATGGACTTCATGTACCCAAACAACGATGGGATTTTTATGGATGACAATGCGCCATGTCACCGGGCCACAACTGTTCGCGATTGGTTTGAAGAACATTCTGGACAATTCCAACGAATGATTTGGCCACGTAGATCGTCCGACATGAATCCAATCGAGCATTTATGGGACATCATCGAGATGTCTGTTCGTGCCCAAAATCCTGCACCATCAACGCTTTCACAATTATGGACGTCTATCGAGACAGCATGGCACAATATTCCTGCAGAAGACTTCCAACGACTTGTTGAGTCCATGCCACGTCGAGTTGCTGCACTTCGCCGGGCGAAAGGAGGGCCGACACGATATTAAGAGGTATCCCATGACTTTTGTCCCTTCAGTGTACATTGAATAACATACTTACGAAAATTTGACACAATAGTGAGAGTAGCTCTAATTTTCAAATTTAATTTTCCGTATGGTTTCGAAAGAAAATTTCCTAATTATTTTCCATGTCTCAAAATGTAAGAATATAATTTAATCAATAAAACCACTCCTTGGAGAGAAGAAAGATTTTAACCCGTAATTACTTTCACCGATTTGTCGCGCTGATGATTTGTTTGTTTTGTCGCTCTACGATCATTTTTTGCACACTTTAGGCTAACTAGATCGGGATTTACAGTTTAATGTGGATCTCCGAACCACTCACAAACATCCATGCCAGGATTCCTACCGAAATCATATGGTGCCAAAGCGCTAGCCAATTGATCATGAGATCGCCATTTTATAAATCTCTTAAGAACTGTGAATGACACATTTTGATCTTTCCTGGAAGAGGGGGTCAATAATAATGAAAATTAATTTAGCATTTACAAAAAAAAAAAAAAAGTTTCCCATGAATAAATAAGCACAAGAAAATTCAAAGATCCACAAAACTTGCATTATATGGGATTTAATGACCGAAATAATTGTTTTTGTAAGATCGTTCAATTGTTGGATACTATGAAATGTATTGCTTTTGCGAGCTTGATATTATTATTTAGAAAATAGCTCAAAAGATAGGATCAAATTGACCTTGATATTAATTAAATTTAAAAACTAAGAATCAAATGGGTGAGCATCCGTCTGTTCTTACATGTTGCAGCTGGGACTCAAAAAGAATCTCATTTATTTAAAGATGAGAACAAACAAATGGGTTTGGGAAGTCGAAAGTTCTCTGAAACAGGTCGTAAAAATGAGCCTAGTCAGAGGGATTTTTCACCCATATAAGAAACATGCGGCAGGACATTCGTTTAGACCTGAAAAGGCCAACTTTTTATGTATTTCTCAGGACATTTGATCTCAGATCTGAACGTAGTTTGTAAAACAATGTGCGACTTGACTTGACTAGGTACTTTGTGCTAGGTGTTCTGTTATTGCTTTGTCTCAATTTATCCAAATTCTGTTAAAATACTAGAGATAAAAGAATTTGACAAAGATGAAAATTAAACGTTTATAAAAGAACTACTCTAAAATACGAAATTTACAATCTGTGAATAATGAAAAGTTATATTTTATCCTTGCCGTTGATATGGTAGGCAATTCATTTAGCCCATTTAATAATAAACTTTCTAGGTAAATGCGCCTATGACAGATTTGAATAAATCATATCATTTATAGAAGTAAACTTTTTAACTTGATTTTTTTTTATTTGTCGACAACTATTATTATTTAATTCCATAATAATTTTTTTCTCTCTTTATATTTTTTTTTTTTTTTTTTGAGGTCAGTTAGAAAATTACATTAAAATAATTATTCAAATATACTTCCATTAGATTATCTAGAAAATAAACATTAGATAGTAATAAAATTTAATTTTTATTTCATGATAAGAAATCTAATTATTTTTATCTATATATTTCTAATTATACTGAATACCAAATGAAGTTTATCGAATTAATTATTACGTTAATTATCAAGCGTGTGTACGTTATAATGAGGAATATTTTTTCATTCATAGAAAAAAGTTTACTATTTTGTGCCTCACGAGAAATATCTATTATATTAGATATGCCTGCACAATTTAAATATTATCAAATGTATCTACTTCATTGAAATTTAAATTTTGTGATTAAAATGTCGTATAATTAAAATTTTCTAAAAATATGCATTTGTACAATTGAGTTATGATGTATTATATTCAAATTTCTACATAATAATGCATATTTTATTTATTTTTTCTGGACTTTGAAGATAATAACAATTTAATTATTTGTTAAATTATATATGGTCCCTTTAATTCATTGCCAAAGTAATGCGTAATGCTTTGTAATAGGGATTCTTAATTTTATCCCTTTCACTGATCGGTTTGCTTATAAAATGAAGGGACAAGTTCCATCCGTAGCATATCACAGGGTGTTTCATGAAGGATCCCTATCTTTGAAGATAAATAAATCAAAAACGGCCATAGGTAGAAGCATGAAACCAGTGAATGTTTACTAAAACACACTAAGGATTTGATACAAAAACCAAAGGTTTAGCTACAAATTGTGCCGATAGATGGCGATGAAGGCGGCATTATCATAAGTTGGATGTACACAACTCGTTGTAATCATATCAAAAGCGACTCAAATTGTTCACCTTTCACATAACATACTACATGTCGCAAATGAAGAACGAAAGTGTGTGTGTTGAACAAATGTAGTGTGCCTTTGGAAACACAATGTGTCATAAGCCTGGCAAATAGCCCTTTCCAGCTCCCAGAGTGTTAAAGGATTGTTGCGGTATAGTATGTCCTTCAGTGAGCCCCACTTAAAGTAATCATAATGGATGAGGTCGTTTGAATAGGGAGGCCAGTCCATGCTTTATCCTATAAATGTCAAATAGTTCAACACAATAACTCTATCATTCGAAATATTCGTCAAGAAAGACTTGTCTACGGTGTAGGGGAGCCCCATCCTGCATGAATCACACCATGCCTGGTCGATTGTTCAATGCTTGTTAAGTGGCGACATATTAGTTCAAAAGCGCAAGATGTGATCAGTCGTCCCCATTTCTTGTAATAAAAAGGGCTCAATGATGCCTTTACAAGAGACTGCAGCCCAAATGGTAAGTTTTGGGGAATAAAGTGGTCGTGCTTAAGACAAATGTGGATTTTAGGTACCTCAAAATCCCCAAATGTGTTTGTTAATGATACCATCCTGTTGAAAATGGCACTCGTCTGTAAGCCATATTCAACCGACATCGGAACCCATCTCGTTAGCAAAAGCCTCTCTTTGTCGTTCAGCTCTAACTGGTACATCCAGCCATCATCAAATCTTGTATGGAAACATATGCAATGTCTTCATCAAGATTCTATACGTGCTAGATGGCATGATTTTGGATTCAACTGCAAGTCTGCAGGACAGATTTATTTCTGTGACGCTCAATAACTACAACAAGTGTCGATGAATTATCAGGTGTCGCGTCTGAATGGGTGGGACATACATTTCATCACACTTTGGCTATCTGTTGAAATATTTTGAGTAGCTCACGAATTGTTTTTCTATCTGGGCCTTTTGCGACTTGAAAATTTCACCTTGTGGCAGTAGGGCTGTCATTTAATCGGTGGTCCTCTAACACAAACACACTTCTACGAAATATATCACTTCTAGAATTTCTTTCACTATACGTTAATAGCAGTCACGTTTCAACAGTCCGAAATCTTCGCGAATGATCGTTCTTAGTTGATGGTTGATGTTTATCGTTTGGAGCTTACTAGACCCGAGGGGCCCATCTCATGGCGTAAGAAGTTATAAAAACAGAGGATACATTGATTATTTCCCAGAGTAATATAAAAATTTATTAAAAATAAAACCATTCAAAACAAAATTTTTAAAAAGGAAAAGAATTATATTAAGATTCTACGTGGACGTTTTAAAGAAACGTTTGGCACATATGTGTCAATCTCCTGGATTGCAGTATTTTCGTGGTTTTCAAGCAAATTAAAGAATTTATTAGAAATGTGAATATAAAATCTTTTAAAGAAGGAATGTTAATAGCTTTTCTATAACTGAGTTACACATAAATCATTTTGTGGAAGTGGTGATAGTTCTCGGCGTTTGCGCTCTCTTTATAGGGATCCGTAATACTGCCTGCAACACCATCTATCGCCGAAATATATAACTAAAATCGGTTAAGTTAATAAAGTTTCTGTATCGGATTCTTGCATTTTTTTAATAAACATGCCGCTGGTTTCATGCTTCTATCTATCATCCTTTGCGATGTATTTATTTTCAAAGTTAAGAGGTCCTTCGGAAAACACCTTGTATTTTCAATAGCATTAAATGTTACCTTCCAGCTTAAAACGGCATCATAGTGTTAAAATGTATATTTTTTTTATAATAGACTCTTCGTATTTTTATTGAAATTTAATTCATCAAATTTGTAACTAATTTTATTTAAATTGTATCAAAAATTTGTTATGTAATTTTCTTAATAATGCACAATTTGTTTATACTGTAATAAAATTGTTTGTTTTTTAATATATTTGTTTTTTAATCTTAAATTATTTTTATTATGTAACAAAATTATATATTTGTCTTGTGATATCTTTGTGATTATTCTCAAATGGTATATAGAGATAATTATTAGTAACGCTATTACTTATATCAGGAATGAGAATCCATGACTTTGTATTTGGTTGCTAAATGAATTCTGCCGAAAAATTACCGTATAGCTTAATTCACGAGATAGACTATTCACATCTGGACATTATAACCTTGGGGCAGTTTTCTGCTATTAATAATTGTAATAATTAACAATAATAATAATAATAATAAAAAATAATTATTACTGTTATTATTAATAATAATAATAATGATTTTTATTAATAATAGTAATAATAATATAAAAATACTGATGATGTTGAGTAATTTTTGGGAATACACAACAATAATTATTTGATATGAAACTATCTCATATTTTTAATGGGGATCACAGCTAACACTGTTATAATTTATTAATGATGTTAATTACAATGATTTGATAAATCTTAATTAATAGCGATATTCTTTATTTTTATTTCACTGTTAACTAATTAGTGCTAGCTTAGTTATAATTCCCAGAAATAAAAATAAGAACTTTTTTTTTCGTCCAAGCTCACTGTCTTCTCCTAGGCTCCTGCAGAAGAATCCGTGTTTTAGAATAAGTGTAGATGTTTGAACGAGAAACATTTTATTTATTTTTAAGCATATTTTTATGTAAATGATTTAAATAACTTTATCTTTCATTTTATGTATAGGAAAAAAATAAATACACATTAATTAAGGATGGATATAAATTCGATGTAATAGATTTTCAATACTTGTGCATATTATATATTTTCTTGTTGAAAATGAGTCTTGAAAATAATTTTTTTATGTGAATTAATTTGAAAATTCTCTTTTCCTCTGGTATATGTAATATGAGACATTTTTATCCTTAAACCTTGGATATTTCGATTATGCAAATGACATTAAATTAAAAAAGGTTTGATCAACAATTTTTCTTCCCGGGATATTATTTTCATAATTTACTAATACGATTTTTAATTATAATTCTTATGCGTACTATTTTTATTTAAAACGCAGTATAGGTGTAGTTAATCAACACTACTGTCAATCCAAAATACAACACCATGAAGCAAGCATCCAAAAGGCTTGAAGTTTGCACTTCGATAATTCGATATGATATGCAGATGATTAACATTTCCGCACAAACGCATATCATAGGTGCCTATAGAGTCACCTTGCTATTCGCATCATTGTGGTAGACGGAATCAAGCCACAATGATGCGAATATGTAATCGAAGGATGCAAGAGGAATGAACATACCGACGGAAATGATTGCACTAGACTCCCCGTACCCCCATAATTGAGAATAGTCATAATATTTGCATGACACTGATGGATCGCATTAAAACATGAGGAAGCATAGCGAAATAAATAGGGTCTGTTGCCCAACAATCTGTGTCAATATAGCTGAATCGAAATCTTTTGCAGAAAGGGGGAATTTAGGCAGGGTTTCCTTTTTTGCATTTATCTTTGACTCTATAACACATGCGTTTCCTTAAGCGATGGTAAAATAAATTCCAGACATGGCCAAACGAATGACACGAAATTGTCTTTTCAGATGAATTGCGATTCTGCCTACAACGACATGATAGCCGTGTCCGAGTTTGGTGAAACCGAGGCGAAAGATTGCATTCTGCATTGTCATACCAATCCTTCACCTAATATTATGGTTTGGTGTGCTATTACATTTTATACCAACAGTTGCCCCTTATACTAATTGACAACACACTGAACAGGTAGCGCGATATGAAATTTTGGAGTTTTCTACCTTACTTTCTAGGCCTTACTGCGGCCATATTTCGAAATAAAATTGCGAGACCGCATGTGGCCCGCGATTTTCACCGATTCGTCTTCATCCATTAGATTAGAGTGCTGCCTTGTTCTGCTCGTTTTCTCGATCTGTCACTCATCTAGAACGTCTAATAATTGATTAGCAAACAACTAACCTAGAATACACCGCCGTTTCCCCATATCAACTTTGGAGAAATGTGGAATGCGCATGAACTTACATAACCCATGAAAACATCCAAAGCTTCTTGTCAATCATGGTAATTGTAACGGTATCAGTCATGATAATCGTAATATCCAGTCATAGTGATTCCAAAAAATTCTAATTTCTTTCATTTTTTTAACTCGTAGGGGTTGTATTTTCAATCATTTCACCTTTGTAATATCTGTTTTACTAATTTAGCTAGGATATATCTTGGTGTTGCATTTCGGATGGCCAGCAGTATATGTAGCTTCCATGAATTAGAATCTATTATATGCATTATTTATTGTATAGTAAAGATCTAATGATAATTTCTTTTTTCTTCGATAAAAAACTGTGAAAAGAACATTTAGACCGATAATAATAAGGATAAAAGATCATTTAAAGGTTTTGATTTAATATGAATTGATCACGGATCATCATAAATCCTCGTAGCATGCTTACGCTTTATAATACCTCTATTAGAATAAAAGTACAAATTCATGGTTTGAAAACTTTAACCAATGTGAAAATATTTAAGGATCCAATAATAAGACTGCTAATTATATTTTTATTATAAGAGGCTAAACTAATCATATTTACTAGTATTATTTACTAATGTAGTTTTATTAAATAAATTACGTAATTCAACAAAAGGAGATAAAAATTTGATTTTCTGAAACTTACCGAAATAAACAGATCACACCTCATTCCTCATGACGAAGCAGGCATCATAATTATTGGGTGGATTCTGCTCCATGCAGATCTTGGTCACCACGGCTCCATTATTTTCAAGCTCGACCTCCGACTGCAGTTTGGAGAGGAATTCCTCCTCATCTTTAAACTCCTCTGTCTCATCGCCCGAATACAGATCATTATCCATGTTCTCCTCCTTGAAGTTCCCCAAAGCCGTGGTCGCGGTCCTCTTTAGATCCTCTTTCCGATAGCCAGAGGCGGGCAACGGGGGACTGGAGTGTCCAGTCTTCGGCGATGGCATAAAACGACTAATGCCACCATCACACCGACAACAACACCCAGTGTGACTGGAATAGCAATCAGGAGAGAACCGGGATGTCCAGGGTGTACAGCAACGCTGCGACTCCAGCCCAAAGGAAGAGCTCGAGGTCCTAAAAGGAAAGAAAAAAAAAATACTGAGTAGGTGTATTTTTATCACTTGTAGGTCTTTTTCATTCACTATAAAAGGATACAAGGTGTAATCTTTTAAAATTAAATTTTAAAACATGATTTTTAAATTATTTTTTACCAGGACGTCGTGTCATATATATCGCAAGTAGTCCATAACAGGTAAATGAATGGGGTGTATTTTCTTTTTTTATAAATAATGAATTACATTTGGATGTTGCATGAAAGAAAACCTGGAAAAATCCATTCAAAAAATCCTGGTGGGGTGGGGGAAGGGGGGATGCTTATAAATACTTCCTAATTTAATTATCCGTTAAACATGAAAACTGAATTCTAAAATAAATTCAATTACATTCTGAAATTTTGAAATGTTCTTGATAATGCCGAATTTTTTTCCATTTTCTGGTATATTTTGGATTTAGTTTATTTTAAAACCTTTAAGATTTAACTTTATAGAATTTTTTTACCTCTGACATGAATATGACATAAAAACCGTAGTTTTAAAACAATAATATATTAAAGAAAATTTTTTTTTTTACTTGGAATTTTATGTTAGTATTTTAAATTAGTGTTATTCTTATTAATTAATTTTTTTTTATTTTATTATTTATTATGTTACTATTTTGATATAAGTATTATTACTTACTTGGGAGTACAGTAAGATAAGCACTGCGGAAGCTGTATCCCATCGAGTTCGCACCGAGACAGATGTACTTCCCGCTATCAGCTTCAAATACTTCTGGTATGGTAAGCTTGTTCAAAAATGAACCATCAGATCTCTCGACAACTTCGATGACTGGAGAACTTTATAATTTTCTCCTGGACTTTTATAATATCATGGTGCTGCTGTTGCAACATTGGTATCTCAGATTCTTCTACTTTTTTCAGCCACTATTTGCAATAAAATTATAACAAAATTATTTTATAAAAAAAAATCATCAAACTTACAGACAATCCAAAATAATAAAGTAATGTTTTTATTAAAAGAAACATTTTATCATTTTTCTGTGGTGTATTTAATGATAAATGGTTGTTGGGCTTGCAAAGGGGCAAAGTTTATATTTATATATATATACTTCTACTTTTTTCAAATTCTATTTGAAATAAAATTATAACATTATTTTATTAAAAAATAATCAGGCTTACAGACAATTCACAATAATAAATTAGTATTTTTATTAAAAGAAACATTTTATCATTTCTCTGTGGTGTATTTAGTGAGAAATGGTTGTCAGGCGTGTAAAGGGGCAAAGTTTTAATATATATATATAATAAAAAAGCAAATTTTGGTTGTTTTTATGTTAATATCAGGGATTTAGTTTTCTATTTCAAGTATTGCATTACTGTTAGTATTGTAAAGGTTAGGAAAGAACTTGTAGAAATATGTTTGAGGAAATCCTTTAAGATCTGAAGATGTATTTCAGTGTCTCTTATGACCCAGAATTCGTTAACTGCTTGTCGTGGGTGGTGTTTGTCGTACTAATAACTTGGTGCTGGACTTGTCAGCATATGCTAATACCGAGTATGAATATGTAATGGCGAGTCGTAATATTTCAGTATACATTATAATTATTACAGTTTCATCAAGAATAAAGCATTTAAATGTTAAGTTTCTTGTTTATGAAAATTATTATTACTTTATTAGGAATAAAAGAGCTTTTACAAGACTTTTTTATGCATTTGTGTAATATAACATATAAATACATACCTGAATATTAGGTGGGGCTTCACTTCGGACACGGCATTGAAATGTGGCAGAGGATCCATACTTTACAGTCGTGTTAAGAGGATGAAACACGGCCAAATCTGGTCGAGTAGTATCTAATTAAAAGAAAATGTCCTCATATAATAAGTTGCATTAAAATTTATTTTTAGTATACTAATTAAATAAAATATAACATTAAGATATCTTGCTCAAAATATAAAATATAAAATATATGGCTTTGTTGGTTCATACATATGTTGTTGTTGTTGTTTCTTATCCCACTTGGCTGGCCAAGCCCACAAGCCCATATGGACTCATGATTGAAGGGGAAGGAAGCAGCTTCTGTTGTGATGGAGCACCCGTAGGTAGAAGCCTGACTTTTGCTCCGTGACGCTCTTACAGTCATAGAAGACCGGGACCTACGGCTTAAAGTGGATTCCGAACCACTACAAACATCCATGGCACCGCCGGGATTCGAACCCGAAACCTGTGGCGCCGAGCGCCAGAGCGCTAGACACTCGGCCATTCAGGTCCCAAATTTGCCAACGGCACGCAGTGTTACCAGGTGGTCACCCACCCAAGTACTGACCGCGCCCAATGATGCTTGACTTCGGTGATCTAACGAGAACCATATAATATAATTAACAGAATGTTTTTAAGTATGATAAACTGCATATATATTTGTTTTTCGTTCACTAGGATAAAATTGTTAACATGGAATAAATTTTAAAAAGAATAAAAAATTTATTGCGGGATAATAAAAATTTTCATTGATCGTTTTTTTTTATTTTTTTTTTTTTTTAGCATCAATTTACATTTTCAAATTAAGTATCTAATTAAAAGAAATTAGTAGTATCTAATTAAAAGAAATTAGTAGTATCTAATTAAAGTAGTAAGTACTAATCAGTAGTATCTAATTAAAAGAAAATGTCCTCCTAATATAAGTTGCATCAAATTTTATCTTTTTAGTTAATTTCAATAAAATTAGGTCCTATTGCTCAAATTTTATAAGATAAATATAAAATATATGGCTTTGTTGGTTCACAGATATAATTAACTGAAAGTTTTAAGTTTGATAAACTGAATATATATTTATTTTTCGTTCACTAAGATAAAATTGTCAATATGGAATAAATTTTAAAAGAATAAAAAGGTTTTGAAGGAAAATAATTATTTTCAATGAATTTTTTTAAATTTTGCATCAATTTACATTTTCAAATTAAACTCAAAATAGTTTATCATGTTTCTAAAATTATTAATATCTGTCCAGAAAATAAGTAATAAATTCTAAGAAGCCTTCATTTATTAAAGATTTTAGACATCCTTTGATATAATCTTATTACTCCTCCATATTTGACTTTCGTAAGAGAAAGAAAATATATTAGTCCTTGAACTGCAAATTACGGTTTATTGGAAGACGTTATAAAATAAGAATTTTTTTATTTTAGAAGTTTGCTCACAATTTTTTTGAAGGCTTGGAAATTAAGTCAACAAAATTTTAAAAAAGACAAGAGGTTTTCTTACAAATAGATGGAAGGTTTAGAATTTTATAATATAGCATGGCTAATAAGAATATATAAATAATATAAAATGGGAAAAATTTTTTAACTGCATTGTTGCTTTCAAATATTTTGCTTTAACCTAAATTATTATATACTTAATAATAAATAATATATTTTACATATTATTTTATACATATAATTTGTTTTATATTCCTTAAATTATTAATTTACTTTTTCCCAGCTTTTTATATTTCACGATATCCCATTATGTATTTAAAATTTCAAGACTTTGTTTTGTAATTATTCTCGATTTTGAAACTTTTTGGTTATTTTATATATTATTTTTTCATAACTTTATATATGACAATTTTTCCAAAATAAGTTTTTTTTTTTTTTTTTTTTTATTCAACAAAAAATATTATATATGTTTTCATTTACAAAATATTCATATTCCTTGTCAAAATATTCATTGACATCATGTGATTATTAAAAAAATCTATTGACAAATATATTTAATAAAATTAATAATTAAAATACATCAAATTCAATGCACTAATTGTAAGAAACATTTAAAAGTTATTAAGAAAAATTCGAATTTAAAGTTAAATTTTGTAAAATTATTAAGTATTTTAAAAGTTTGACAGAGTTATTTTTAAATGTTTTATTTGAATATAATATTTTTTTCAGAATCAGACACTT
The DNA here is from genome assembly GCA_021605075.1 of Caerostris darwini. Lineage (NCBI taxonomy): Eukaryota > Metazoa > Arthropoda > Arachnida > Araneae > Araneidae > Caerostris > Caerostris darwini. Next base: position 34,579 of record BPLQ01007170.1, on the reverse strand, counting down.
ATGTAAACTTTTATAAGATATATACATTTATTGCTTTAAATCACAGTTTTTTTTATATTATACCATATCGTCTTAGCAACTGTATTAAATTTAAAAAACAGATTCCATTCTTTTTTTAAATATAGTGCATAACAACCGAAATTGTAATTAAAATAACTCTCATATGTCTATATAAAATAATAACTCTATGAAAAAGTAAAGATGAAAAATGCTAACGGAAATTCACAACTAATCATAATGTTGCGTGCTTCATAATTTTTCGCTAGTATGGTAATTCCCTATTCCGTGAACTAAAATTCGCGACATTAAAAACTACAGCTAAGCACGACATTTCCTGTTTGGGGTTAAGTTGTTCGGTTCGAAGTATTAAACTTTGAAGCATGAAAGGAAATAAGAAATTTCCCTTAACACGCGTATGGACAGTAGCAATTATCCTCAGAAATTTTTCTTTTTTCATCTGTTGTCGTAATGAAGAAAGAAAACTTGTGATGTTTTTGGAAGAAGCTTGATAGAAAGTTTAAAATATATTTTTTTTTGCAATATCTGCCATTATTTGAGATATAATATACCAGAAAAATCTATTATTTGTAAAAATGTTCATTATTTCGTTATACATTGGATAGTTAATTCAAAATATTCATTATTGACAATATATAGATATAATGGAGGAATCTTTAAAATCCAAATCAAAAAACACAAAATAATTAATCGAATACCAATTTCTTCAAAGCTTGAAGTATTTTAAAGGAGTTTAAGCAGGTTTATTAGATTCTAAGTTGAATATCAAGCAAAAGATTTAATTTCTATGATGGGCTAATACCCTTGATATCATAAGATTAAATCATTTCGGCAGTTAGAAAATAGTATAGATAAATGTTTCTTATAATTACTATTATGATATTACACAATATTATGAATACACTATTATGATATTACACAATATTTTGAATACACTATTATGATATTACTAAATAATATGACTATACAATATTGTGATCTAATTTTACATTCAATCATTAATCATTACACCTTTTGAATTTTTAAATTTATTCATTCATTTTCTACTTACCCATATGATATACTTCGTTTTCATCATGGTATTACATAATTTACAAACATTTTTTTGCGTTTATATAATTTAATTAAATATCTTTCCACAATAATGATTAATATCTGCAATATCTTTATCATTCAATTCATTTCTAAGCTCAAATGAAGATATTTAACGATTTTAGTATTAAACTTTAATAAATTCTGAAATACTTATTTCATTCATGGAGTCAATTAATCAACTTTAATTGGCAACTCGAAATAGTGACATAATTAAATTAAAGGGAAGTTAATTGAAACATGTAGGGGGAAAAACTCGTATGTAGCCTGATTGTAGAAAAGGGCTAATCCTACCTAAAATTGGCAGAAACTACTTTAATTACATGTTCAAGCCTACTTACTTTTCTAGCTGGAAACTAAATCTTAAAGTCCATTGAAACCAATTAATGGTTAAGCTGATCATTTTCATTTGTTCGAACCTAACTTACTGAAAGGCAATAAAGGAATTACCATTGACAAAGAATGCCTATTCCTAAATTTAGATCATGGGCTTAGCTTTTGAAAAGGAATATAACTCTTTTTGTTCTCAACTACAGATACTGTTAATCTTGATTTCAGGACTGCAATTAATTAAGAACAACGTAGTGGGTGATAGAAATTAACTTTACATTGTTGAAGAAGTTTTGGAATAGAAAATTAGGCTGAAAAAAATTTTCTACCATCATCCTTCGTGAAACATGTAATGTGATTTTCATGAGTTTGTTATTTTTATTTAACGTTAAGAAATAGGCACTTTTTATTTCTTTAAAAATTTAATAAAAAAAAAAAATTAATAAGCAACAACTATAATGATGTTTTTCTATTTAAAAACTAACATTGCCTGGTAAATATTTTCGATAAATTATCATTTAATATACTTTTAAAATTAGTTTCTCAACAGAAGCAATTTAATCACTTCGTAAAATGTAGTGAAATTTATTCAAATGGTATTTCTCCATCCTACAATCCAAAAAAAAAATTATAATATTGTAATTACACGTGTCTGATAGTGAGGAAGTTTATATTTAGTCTAAAAAGTAGTTAAGCCCTGTTATAAAATCATGTTTCAATTTGTGTTCAATTTAAAAGGCTTTGAAAATAAAGTAAAAGTCACAGCTGCTTGCATATACTTTTAGTTTCTAGCAATAAATAAATATCATACGATAAAAAGAAACTTGGAGGGTTTTTCTATCTATAATTATTTTATTAAGTCTTATCCTTTTTTTCATTGATAACTAAAAAAAAATACTGATTTTAATAATGAATTTTTCTTTGAAATAAATTTTCAAAGATATTCAAAAGAAGTACAATATCAATAGAATAATATATCATAAATACTATAAAAACCGTAATAAAGTAGCATAAACGCAAATAATGTTTCCTTATTATGTGGTGTTATTTTACTGCTCACTATACAATAAATGTATAGAATACCATGAGTACTAAAACTTTATATACCATAAACAAACACCAACATAATAGTGCACATTATACAAACCTAACATATATTGTTTTTTATACATATTTTGGCTGCGTAATAAACTGTCTGCCTTTATTATTCATGACTAGGTTCTAGTTAATATTAACTAATAATAATATTTCCATATAAAACTTATATTAATAACCAATATCACATGTTTGTTTATTTAAAATAATTTTCGTAAATAATGGTAGCTGATTATATTATCAAAAAGAGATTACTTATGGAAATAAAAAGGTATTCATTCTAAGGTTCATTTTAAAAAAATTTTCATGTATAATACTTTAAATGTTATTCAAAAACTATATTTAGAAGGCAGAAAAGCTTCAATGATTGAATCTGGGATATAAAATAAAAATACCTACATAACATATTTTCTCAGAGAAATTGTAAAAAACTTTCTAAGAGAAAACTTTAAGAATATTTAGAATGAGTAAACATTTAATTTTAAATCATAATGTTGAAATTCATAAACTTATTTACTTTTAAATATCATCATAATGAATAAAAGGAAAAAAGTTTGAAATTTGAAATCTGTTATATCTTCTAAATAACACAAAGAGAATAAACAATTATCGAAAACGCTGAATATAAAGTGACCAATGTTTCTAAATATATTCCATTCCCATTTAAATTACATGAATAACGTAGATACTCCAGCTACTACTAGTTTGCCTGTGTGATTTTAATTTCACCAAGTACTTCAAAGAATGACGCTGAAACTACAACTGCGATGAAGGATAATGGTGAGCGGTGATTTATTCTGGAAATTATTTTCATTCACTGACACAATTAGAAATTATTATTTTTTAATTGATCGTCAGTAATTGGAGATGCATTAATTCTGAAATGCTCAATACCTTGCAGGCAATTTTTAAAATCAATAAAACTTGCATCAGCTTGCATATTTTGGGTTACATTTAAATTATTAAAATCTTCTTTTAATATATGTTGATCCATATTTTAAATATGGGAGTTTCTCTTTAATTTTTATCTGTTAAAATGAAAGCTGTTGGTTTTTATTATAAATTGCATTGAATGAATTCTCAGTACGACAAAAACGATATTTCTAACGATTGAAATATTTTTTTGTATTAACGAAATAAACTCTGCAAAATTAGCTAATTAATGCATATCTGGCATAAGCTTCTTTTTGACTTCAAATTAGCTGCATGCAAAGTACTTTCACATGATTAACTTAAGACTGATATTAATAAAATAAAAAGATCTAAACTTACTTATTACTGCAGGTTTTTCTTTCTGGGTGACCAGAAGATTAAAGGTTGCATTGACGCTTCCCAATGTGTTAGCAATGAAACAAGTGTAATTGCCAGAATCTGAGACCTTCAAGTTGTTCAAAGTGATAGACCACATCATGTATTCAGTAGTTGAATCCAAGTCAGCTGTATCGATATGTATTCCATTCTTCAGCCAAGTGATTCCTGGCATAGGGTGACCTCTAACTGGGCACTGGAAAGACACAGATGAACCCTCTGTACGTTGGATGGTGGCATTCGGTTCAGTGAAATTATGGAAATATGGCGCTGAATCAGGCTCTGAAATAATGAAAGAACATTGCGATTAAAATGATGAGTGAACGAGGTTCATTAACTATTACTTTACCATTATTTTTAATTGAGAATCAGTAGGATTAAGATATAATGGTGAAAAGATGAAAGCACAAGTAAGAAATAAATTCAAAGAATTGAAGAAATAAACATTTTCGATGCTGTGTAATACTCCAACAATACAAACATGAATTCGTACTGAGTATATTCTTGTTAATGTGCTACAAATAGTAAAAGGAAACCTACGTTTATAAACAGTGCTGTTATAAGATAATTTCAATGATATTATCCGATATGATATGAATTATACATCAGTTTCAATAAAATTATGTATTTTGTGCCAAATTATTATCATGTGATTTTTCAAAACTCTCGTCTAATATTTATCATAATTGCATGAGTAATCAATATTGTGTTTATTAATGTATAACTCACTGGTTTTATTTGTAAACGTATTGCATCTTTATAATTACTTGTATGACAATAATCTTTTAATCATATGATGATATTACTTTAAATGCAATAAATTCTGAATCATAATTCCTCATATCTGGGCTACATTTCTTTATTTTTAATTAGTTTTAGATGGTTTTAATTTATTAATTATTTGCCTTACCTTCAAATTAATTATTTATTTATAATATTGTGCATATTTTCATTGCATACAAATTAATGTGTTTATATTTGCTATTATTAAATTAAAATGTTAATAATTAACGCAAATGAAATCAAAATGGGGAAAAGATACTCCCTGCTCTTATATGTTTTATTAAAATATTAATTTGTAAGAAAATTAAGTAATCTATGTTGCAAATATTGAACATTTTAATTTTAAGCTCTATGTATGAATAGTATTAAATGGAATTGTCGATTTTTAAAATAATGGTTATTAAAGTAAGTGCATGTATGTTCAATTTCAATAAGTATATTTATTTTTACAGTATAAATGTTTATATTAAAAAATTTTACTTGAAAACATTTAATTTTAAAAATAAAGAGCTATTGCTTTTTAAGAAATCAAAACCAAAAAGGGTCAAATTAACATATCATTCCTGACTAAACAAAATGATCTACGGTATATATTCGATATTGAAAAATAACTCGTGAAGTTTCTGAACCATTCTATAGAAATATATATAGATATATTCATGAAATTGCAAAAAGTATAAGAAATTAAATTATTTTAACATATCAAAATTGCAACAAAATTGCAAATTTAGCTCTTAATATTAATATTTAAAGTGTGATCCAATTTTTGAATTATTTGAATATATAATAGAGTTTTTTAATTTATCTAACAGATTTCTTTAGAAATTGTACAAATTGTGTGTTTATTTATAGAAAAATTCAATTTATCTTTCAGTTCTTAATAAAATTTTATCGAAAAATAAAATTTTTATTCTTAAAATATGTAATGAGCTTTTTAATGAACAATAAATACTTTTAAGTTAAGTCATAAAATTTAATTTTGTTTTAAATATTTCAACAAAATAAAGTTCAATTACTCAATTTCTTTCTTCATTCTATTTCTATCATTATTATAATCTTGAAAATTTGAATTCACATTATAATTTTTAGCGATGATAATAACTTTACTACCAGCTACATGTCACCATTTTAATATGAAATAAATTTCTTACTATCCGTTAAGGAACAAAAATGTTATTTAAATTATAGTATAAAATCACGATAAAGTTTAATGTGTATGTTATTTGTCACTCTAAGATATAGATAACAACATCTGAAATTATTCATTTGCAAATGTTACTTGCAATTTTAAAATAATTAATTAAAATTAGTATTAAAGTTATTGACAGAAAATAATTTTCTTTGATTGTGTATCTCGCTTATGCTGAATTTGTTATTCTCTGACCAGATGAAATAAAATTACTTTTAAAAATATAAAATACTAATTATAATTAAGAACAATCTACATAAAATTTTTGAAAAAAATGACATCATATTTTGTTGAATCCATTATAAAAATTACTAATTTTCTACTTAAAGTTTTCTGTCTTCAAATTTATTTTAAAGCATACAAGAATGATATAGAAATTTTATCTCTGAAGGGAAATTACGATTACAAGATAAAAAGACACTTTGATCAATTGAATATTTCTTATTTTTTGCTGCATAGTTGCTTTATTTCCCATTATATATATTTTTTAATAAATTTGGAGTAAACATTCGATACTAAAACTATTATTATTTCCTGATTTTTTTATACTCTTTATTACATTTTATTTTGTAGAGATTATTTTCCTTATTTTATTAACCATTAATATCTGAGAAGAGAATCAGCAAATTTTAAAATTATGTTAGAGAATTCCTCAATATTTAACAACTCAAAATCTTAATTTCTAACTCAGCATAGTAATTTCCTACTATACATGACAATAAAGCAACTGATGGCTCTGGTAAATAAAAAATACAACTTTACCCTTTCAAAAAATGTTCTTAATTCCTATAAAAAATATTTTTCTCCACCGTTAATGCAGTCAACTTTCTTGTGTTAATCATTTTCTTCTATCTTTCTGTATTTTATTTCATCCTATCATTTACTACATATGATCGATAAACCTTTGTAACTTAATCTTTTTCCATCCTTTTTCTTTAGTAATTACTACAAAGAATAAACCCATATTCTTTTGAAGTAAAGCTTTCTTTAAGTTAGTCTTTATCATTTATATCAAAATTTCTAAAACAGTAAACTGCACACAGCAAATGGCGAAATCTTCATCTCCAACCCCAACATTTGTGCAATAACACATCTTTGTGATATGGAAATCCTGAATCTTTTGTTGTTAACATAATACTTATCGATACTCTCTGCAGAAAGGAATAATGCTCACACGCTTTAAGGGTTCAGCTTTTTCCTTTTGCATAGAGAGCAAATAACCCTTCGCATTTGCTGTATTTATTCTCTCGAAAACGTCGAGAAACAATTATCTCTTTTCCTATTTCTATGGCCCATGAGATACTGATTGAAAGCTAATTTCAATCTCAATGGAATGAAAAGATAAATCCACGAAGAGTAAGTTATAATGGGGATAATTATAATAAACATTAATAATGCATACATTGTTTCCAACCATTTACTAAGTTGCTGAAAGCCAGTGAAATGATAGCAGTAGCCGATTGTGTAGTGGTACTACTTTAATCCTAAACGATAGAAATACATTTCATTTGTCAAGAGAGAAATAAATCTCCTTAATATATACAATAAGTAAGGTATACAATCTTAATGATTGGAATTACTTTTCTACCCAAGAAAAAAATTTATTCCTATGTTCAGTATTGTGCTGTGAAATCTACTAAACACTAGAATATTTCACTAAAACTATTCGTTGTTCTCAAAGATAAAGGAAAAGCGTCTTTTACAAGAGAGAAAAACAAGAAAAATAACCTTCATAACAAACCTGATAATAGAAAATTATATTGTTAGTATGTCAACCATTTTAACTTTCTTTAGTTAAGCGACAATTTCGAATCATGACTTATTTCTAAATAACCACGAATCAGCTTTCAAACAAGCTCTTATCGACAAAAACGTGTTAGATCCTTTTTCTAGTTTATTTCATTTCTTTCTTCGTGTTGTAGTTTCCATTAAATTCCCTTCAAAAATGTTAGAAAAAATAAGTTTTTTAATAAAAGTATCTTTTGATATTTTATTATAAAGCTTTAGCTTTAATAAAGTATTTTATCTATTGTTTGAATTTTAATTTTAATAAAGTAATTTTATCTATTTTTTAAAATTTTAGTTTTAATAAAGTAATTTAATATATATTTTTTTTAAATTTAAACTTTAATAATGTAATACCTTTTTAAATTTTAGTTTTAATAAAGTAATTTTTTCTATTTTTTGAAATTTAATCTTTAATAAAGTAATTTTATCTATTTTTTAAATTGTAGCTTTAATAAAGTAATTTTATCTGTTTTATACATTTTAGTTAAAAGTAATTTTAGCTTTTAAACTAGAATAACTTCTTTGAATTATTATTATTTATTCTTCAAGTGCCTAATTCAAAAAACAGAAATTTAAACTACAAACAATGAAATATTAAATTTATATTTTAAACTTCAAATATGTAATTCAACAGTTTTTCGTGCAAATTTTTTAATGATAGTTGAGAAAAGATATTTTTGGTCATCATCATAAAAGGCGATAAAAATGTTTAAAATAACTCTTGGTTCTTTGCCATTTAAAAATAAAGTACTTAGCCTTTAAAATTAACAGCAAAAGATGAAATTTAATGCTAAGAATATTTATAATGGATGAAATGGTGCCTAAAATTTCAATAAATATATTTACAGATACATAATTATAAAAAAAAAATAATAGTAATAGGATTCATTATTTGAATGTATTCTTTATTTGAGTAAATGTTGTTTTACGTAATAAAGTGCTTAAATATTTGGAAAAAATGTTTTCGAAAAGATCTTACTAGTGTTTTTTAAGAACTGGTGAATTTAACACCCGTAACACTTTAGGGGTAAATATTTTCTTTTGGCAGAAAACAAATAATCCTTCATATTGGCAGTATTTATCCTTACCAAATGCCGAGAACTAAATATTTGTCTTCCTTTCTCTGTGGCGCTGGGGATAATTGTTGAAGATTAATTTTAATCATCTCACAAATATTTTAATAAAATAAAATCTAAATGTAAAAATTAGAAAAAATTTTCATGTCGCGTCATCATTTCGATCATGGCTTTGGGCTTAGAGACCTTTGAATTATCTATGCATAGCCAAAAGCATGAATTAAAATCAACAAATATATGATGATCAGATACAATTACAAGATACGATTTTCAGTTCGAGATCAGTTCAAAAATTGTAAACTATTGAGTCTCAAAAATAAAAAAATTAGCAACATTGTCTCTTTCATACAAATCATTTCGCAAACATTTTAGTGAAATAAAATCTGAATGAAAAAAGGCGAATATCTTTCGTCAGTTATGCTATACAGTATCCCTTCGACTTTAATTTTAGCTTCCACCAAAGTATCTCTTTGATGATCATTCTTAGATTATGTTTAAAAACCTTTTTTTTTTTTTATCTGAGAAATTAGCTTAATAAAGTATGCATTTCCGTCGTCATTTTCAGTTTTGAGTGGGAGAGTTCAGAATAAAGTTAAACAACCTTTGATGGTATCTTTTTTCGTTAGATTTCGAACCATTTGGTTCGAATCGAAAATTCATAAGATAAATGAAGCTTTCCAAACTTTATTCGAGAACATGAAAATCTTTAAAATGTAACTTCTTCAAAGTAGGAACTTCGCAAGCATACATATACGCTAATTTTAACATTTCAAACACATTTAGCGTTTAACTAACAATGACTTCACTGAAAGAAAACTTTATTTCTGGGATTTGCAAATTATATTAGCATATCTAGAATAAGCAAATAGAATAAAAATGCTCAATTACTTATATATTCCCCTTAATGGCAAATATCAATGAACCATTGTCTATACATTTCCAAGAAACTCTAGAACATTTATAAACGCAGACATATAGAAAGACATAGGTAGAAAGATAGATTAACCCCTTAAGGCAGTATGAAGTCTACTTGTTTTAAAAGTAATGAAAATTTGTTAAAGATGTGTTAAAAATGTTAACAACTTAACGCTGATATGTAGATGAAGGACGAAATTTTATTAAAAATTGCTTTTTTTTCTACAGAAATAAAAACATAAACATAATATTCTTATATACATATATAAATGTAAACATAAACATAAATATATTATTTCATTCTAAATATAGATATGTTTTGCCACTTAGAATATTTTTCTTAGATAATTACGAAAAAGACGGTTATGTATGTGGAATAATAAAATATAATATATAGCCATATTAAAAATCATGCTATAGTTATTATTGTATAGTTAAAATTCTACTACAGTCAGAAATCTCAGAAAAATAATGAATATATTTAAGTAATATTTTATTTAAGATTCACATTTCATTTTGTAAAAGTGTTATTTAAAATCTTTTAATTATTTTATAAAAACCATGCATTTTCGATTAACACTTACTGTAAATTTTGATTTATTTTTTCTGAACGATGCAAAATTAAATCAAAATCTTGAAAAAATATTTATGAAGTCTGGCTATGTTTTATTTCCAAAAACAATATTGAATTTATCTACAAAATGATACTTTTATTTATTTTTTAATTTTACTTAAAAGAAACAACATCATTTATAATATATATATTTTTCAACAAATGATTCTAATATAGGTGTTATTATTGATATACTTTAATGCACAATAGAATTCCAATGAAAAAGTTTATTATTTTAGCCACATTTCAAGAAATAAATAATATATTTTATTTTAACGTACATCGCCTTGATTTCCCTACTTTTTAGAAACCTTATAAATTCATAAAGACGGAATCGGTACGAATTTTAATGGAAATTAAAATAAGAAATCAAAAGTAAATCATTATTTTTTAAATTTCTTATAAATTGTTTTAGCTAACAATATTTTAAATCCATATACTTAAAATAATTTTGTATTTCTATATCTTTAAATATTATTCAATGTAAATCTTTACGGAAAATCCTGAAATATGTAAAAACCAAAAAAAAAAAATAAACACATAAGCAATGGCGAAAACTCTCAATATTTCGAAATGGGAGATTTTCTAACACGAGAGATTCCATTCAAAATCCCATAAATTCCACCCAAAACTTGTATTTATTTTTACGCTGTATGAGAAACATATTTTTTCAGGGCGTTTCTCAATGTTTTGAAAGTGTGTTACAAGTTGTGTGATCCCATATACATGCAAATGGACGAAAATGGAGCTGTTTAAAGCAAACAGCAAAGGTTTAAAAAGATATACCACCTAACCAAGTACTTCGTTAACATTTTTTTTTTCATGTTTGTTTTCCTTGTTTTTGTGGTACACTCAATTCTTGTGAACGATGTATATATTTTTCTCTTTTGAATAAAATGCTACAAGCAGATTAGCAGATATGTGTTTTTGTGTGTTTCATTTTAAAAATATTTTGTAGCACTGCACTTTACATGATCTATTATCTTACAATGTGTTTTCTATAATTCCTCATATCTAAGAATTTAGTAAATACTATCATTATTATTATTTTTTAAAAGAATAAAATACACATTATCTTAGATAAATTATGTATATTTCAAATAAAAACGAGGCATTAAAACTGTGAAACTCATTTTTATAGTTTTACCAGAGTGTCAAGAACTGATTTTGGAAGGGAAAAATTTGGAGTCAGAAAATCAAAATCACAAATTCATCAAATCTAAAATTTACAGTTTTTTCCTTGGGCTGTGAATAAATGATAAATGATAATGAAGCACGTGATTGATGACATCATAATCATGATCCCTGAGTTAAATAAGTGAGGAATGTGATACGTTAATATATTAAAATACATTTTTAAAGGCTTTACACAAAACCTATAGAATAATTTAAAACTAGTTGGTTCAGTTAAATTTACACAATATTGCAGATACGTGGCTGACATTTATGTTTCCCCTGAACTGCTCTTTGAACTGCGGCCTTTTGCCACTAGGATTCCACAAATATAGCAGATTCAGTATTACCAAGGGTGAATAACGGAAGTCCGGCTGCACTACATTTGAATTTTATCACCACAATTTTGAAAGGATACGCCTTGGGGTAGCATCTAAGAGGTTGCTCTACCCTCAAAACCTCCTCGAGCTCATAAGGTCTTTCAGCATATGGAATAATTCTGTACATTCCTGTCGTGGACGAAAGCTTTAGATTTGGCTTCGATTATAAGGTTTCGATAATAGAAGCCTGATAATCGAATAGCTTCGGCTGCCGAAGTTCGGATAGACAAGGTCACTTCGGTTAGACTAGGCCGATATAATGTTTAAACATACTTCTCTTTCTTCTTGTAATGTTTTTACCCATTATGGCATGAATGTCATATTTTATATATAAATGTAAGAATAAAGATAACCGACTTAGGGATATCGTTTTTTAAACTTTTTAGTACATTATTATAGTAAGATTTTAATTCAAGAGGCAAAAAATATTAATTAATTTGATTTAACACATCACTGTTCTCTACTTAAAATTCATCAGCTAAAATTTGCTATGTTAGACATTTATATTGCTTTTTATAAATTTCTTCCATAAAAGAGGAATACTACATTTAATGTCCAGCCTTTTTTTTCTCAATTCCTTCTATTAGCTCACATTCTCCCTGTATATATCTTGGTCAAATTTTCAATCGTTAATAAAATACTTTTTATTCATCCACTCAAGTTCAAATACATTTTTTGAAATACATTTTTGAACATATCAAGCTTGAACAACTCATCAGTAGGATTCGTCTAAACAGATGAGTGTCTACACAAGTCTACAAGTTCAAACAGATTTTTTTTTTAACTTGTAGTGGATGACACTGAATGTTAATACAATTTTTTCAAACATTAATTCAGTAATTAAATTTAATTAATTAATTTTAGTTTTTTTAGATTTAAGTTGCGTGTATCTACCAATAGGTGGCGCCAGATATACTTAAAAAATGAATGAAAATGATTTATAAAGGACTTTCTGCAGTTGAGTGAAAAAAAACGTAGGAATTGACTTTAAAGTTATATATACATATAATTACTTGTTCTTTAAGTCTTCATCAAGCTGATAGAATTGTGTCTGTCTTCTGGCATCACTATGTTCTTATTTTAAACTAAATTGTAAAACGCATTTTTAGTATGTGTGTTTCTCTGATATATTTAAAATGTAACAAATATATATGATTTTATTTATGTTTCCGTAAAATATAATTTATTTAACTATAATGTAAATCTCCCGTTAGGTAAACTTGAAGTACATCAAATGAAATTATACGTGTAAATAATTAATAATAAATTTTGGATATTTTTTTTTTGCTACGTGAAAAGCATTATAATTTATGGCAAAAATGTGTCAATGGTTTTAGTAAAAATATAATTCATTAGCATCAATTTAAAAAAATACTCTATTTGTAAATAATCAATTTATCAAGTATTAAATATATTTATAAAACATCATGACAAAATGATTTTCAGAACGTAATTTCACCCATTACCGCTCTTATATTCATTAATTATTACTAGTACTAATTAATTAAACATTTCAACAGGTCTACCTATTAAATTATTTCTAATAACGTTTTTATGCAATTTAATTTGTTCCTTGTTTTAATTTTTCTAAATCAAAACCTATGATTTATATATCTAGAGTTATGGATCTTCCTTCTAGTTTACTTCAAAAAATATGTTAATGACAATTTGAAACTCTATTACCATTTTATAAAGAAATATTAATGGAGATTATGTTACAAATTTATATTTTGTTTTTATTGGCAACTATAGACATGATCAATTTTAAAATGCTATAAAAATACATTTAAGTTCATGATAATGTACATTCGAAGAAGCTGAGTTGCACAATTTTATAGCTGAAACAACACATTTGGTCGTAAACTATAAAGAAACCAAATGTAGCGTAAATATTTATATCCTTAGTAAATCTTTTCAATCTTCACTTTTCATGCAAGAATTGCCCTTTATTCCTATTTCGGCGGTATTATTTGCATTGTAAAATTTATATTTATAGATTTTATAAAATGCATACTACTTAAAAAATTTAAGATTATATACAATGATGTAACTGTAAAAGTAAGAATTTATCTTTAAAAACTTATGTATATATTATATATTTATAATTGCGTTTCTATAAAGCACATATTTGTGTAGCAAATACTATTATAGATATAATCTTAACCACTTTTCTAGGTTATTCTTTGTGATATATATATATATATATATATATATATATATATATGTTTATGTTTTAGGCAAAGTATTTAATTGTGTGTGTTTGCGAGTTTATCCCACATTTTATTATTTTTCGTTACTTATATACGATTTATAAATGCCAGTTCATTGATTTCCAATTTTAATTACTCGTAAGCACTGAATAAAAGTAACAGATATTATTTTAAAACGAAAAAAAAAATATCCTAAATAATAAATTAAAGATAGTATTCGTTTTGAGTATCTTTCAATAAATTATTTACAGAATTAAGGCTCATATTGACTATTGCATTTATTTACTAGAATATTTCCTTAAAAACTGGTTTTTTAGCGAATTATCTTCTTAATGTATAGTACCATTTTAAAACATCATTATAGACACACAGCTGTAAACATTACTTTCAGAAAAGGGAGGATGCAATATCAACTAGATTGTATAAATTGCCTAGAATCTAAACTAGGTTGCTTGATGGGACTTGTCCAATGTTTTTCTGATATGACACGCAAATGCTGGTAGTTACTCCTGGAAAGCAATGCCTCCCCATTAAAAATCATTAGTAGTTACAACCAATGTAAGTAATCAATGCTAAAAAAACTATGTTATATGAATAAATAATTAATTCTCTTAGTCAGAATAAGAACAAATGTATATGTGTTACATTAAGACAGAACTCACCTAAGACTATCAATGTCACATTTACTTCAGTGATTTCTTCATTGCTGGTAGTTTTGCAGACATATATCCCACTATCTTCTTCCCTTGTGTCCTTGAGCACAAGATGGCCTTCGTCGGTAATTCTAATTCTCCCATCACTTCTTGTTACCACAGGTACATAGCCCTTGCTCCAGTTGTATTGTACTCCAGTAGATGATTCTGGGGTCTCACAAGGCAATATTGCAACCCCATTTGAAATGACTACCAATCTCAAGTCGCTGCTTTTGCTAGATGAATCTGCAAATTATAAAAAGGAACAATTTAAATTACTTTCATAAAACAAGAAAAAAATTTCGTTTATGAGAAAATTAAAGTATTCGTTAATAAAAAGTAGTTTCTCAATAATGTATGATTTTGCATTTACAATCCATGGTATTCGTTTTTAAAATTTTAGCAAATTTTAAATATTAGAGTGTGTTTTCTAATGAAAGATATATGAATTGAATAAAAAAAATCGACTTCTTATTTTTATTTTAAATATATTCATTACCATAACTAATCCATTTAAAATGTATATATATTTATATATATATAATATAAATATAAAAACATATACTATCAATAAATGAAAAATATATTATCAATGAATGAAGTCAATATAAATATATTTTATATAAATTGTTCTTCCATTTCTGTGATTTATATTTTTACTGGATGAATTTATGAACGATTATATATTAAAATGGGGTTTCTTTTAGGTTTTTCTAGATCTAAGAGAGGATTTGTAGAAAAAATTTATGTTAATTTTGCCTTACTTTGCAATACTGAAAAACTAAATTGCTTGAAATTATCTTGGTTGAAAATATCAAAAATATTTATTTTATCAGTAAAATTATTGAAAATACTGTGCTGATTCAAGTTTAATAGCTTCAAGTTCAAAATATTCTTGGATTTAATTTAATTATTCAATCATTTGATACTGAAAAAATAGTTTCTTCATATTTTTTTTTTAATTCTTAGAAAATAAATAAATTTGAGTATTATTAAAAAAAATTAAATTTGAATAGTTCAAGATGAAATGAACATACATTTTGAAAATAACATGAATTATTTAATTTCGAAGAAAAAATACTCTTATATTTTATAAAGCAGTGAAATTGAATTGATCATTAAATTAATATTTGGCATAAAGATATTCTAAAGGCTTATTTTATATAGCTGACATTATCTTTTTCCTGCTGTTTTAATATGTCTGTGGATACATTTAAAACTCCTCCAGCTATAGAGAAATGAAATGCTGATGTAATACTTTTAAACTGAACGAATAAAACTGCTATGAATAAATGTCGGTTATAAATGTTATTCTCATAATGTGAAGCGCACAATATGGTGAAGGGGTTATTATTGGAATTTTATAAAATATCTTTTTAATATAATTGCTAAACCACCGAGAGAAGCATATTACTTAGACAATATTGGATTTTTGCTACAGAATTTATTTGTTCATTCAATGGATATTCGATGAAACAGAGCTTTATTCAGCGTATCGTAATAAGGACGAAGTTGAAGTATTGAATTACAATACTTTAAGTTCAATGCATTTAATATTCAGCTCGTAATGTTAAGAACTTAAAATTAAAAAAGAAAAGAAATACATTATATATATTAAAAATCAATACCTCTTTTTGAATGGCATTGTTTTTGTTATTGTTTAGGATGCATAATGGTATTTGATTGCCCAAAATGTAGATAGATCACCTATTTCTTTTTCAAACTGCTATATATCTATTTGTATATTTCCGAGAAGTATTATATACTAAGTACAAAAGTTTATTAAAAATTATTATAAAATATGTTGAAATAATTAGAAAGTATAATTAGTTACTTTGCACAAAAGCTTTTAAGTATGGCTTTCATTCTATGAAAAGTTATATTGAAAGTGATAGAATGGGAACGGAAAGCTTAATTTGTATTTCAGTTACAATGGTTTCTTGGTATGATTAAATGTTCATTTTCTTCTAAAACATTTATTAAGTCGATCATTTTTTTATCTGGTTTATGTGTTATAATTTATATTTCTGTGACACCGAATGTAAAAAGATTAGAAGGGAAACTTCATGAAATCTCAAAAGACCACAGAATTCTATCTGGAGAAGAAATTATGTTTACAGGTAGTCATGGTTCAATCCCAGCATACCTCAAAAGATTCAACCTCCCAGAAGACAATTTCTGTTCTTGTGGAGAAACTGGAGAACCATTCCACTATGCAAATACTTGTCCTCTTATAAAATCATGGTATCTTAAAATTACTTCTAAGCGTTTTTACATTCATTGTCCCAGAAATTTATTTTACAACCCATGGATCAGATAGAAAATCATTAAAGTAAGGAAATTTAAAAAAATAAATAAATCATTAAAGTAAGAAAAATGAACATTTAATCATCCCAAGCAATGATTACCCCTGAAACACAACTTGAACTCTCTGAGAACTCGCGAACTCTCAATATAAGAATTTCATTCTTCATAAAAGGAAAGTCGTCATAATATCTTGTAGGTCATGCCATAATTTACATTTTTTTCACAGGTTTATCACCATTTATTCCTTCTGCATTGTATAGTACTCATTTGCCCCTTTTGCTTATGTTAGTGTATGTTAATTTTATAGTTACTGTTATGCTAGTTACCATAGCATTTTTTTACTGTGTATATCTCTTTGCACTCATGTAATTCTACTTCTATAATTGTAAGCATTTTTTTCACCCTTACCTTTATAACTAGTAAGAGCTTATATAGCCCTTGATAAAGGGGTGAGGTGTGGGTTAAAATAAATTAAAGTATGAAAATAACCTGGCATTAGGCTTCAATATGTAAGAACTGGCACGAAGGTTTAAATTATGTTACAAATGTTGTTAATGAATAACAGTGGTTCATTCTTCCTCTAACTTGTTATTAAAATAAGCATTAGCAGGCCAAACAATTGCTATTAAAAGACACAAACATTAACTTTGCAATTCTAGAGAATTTTTTCAATTAAAAAACTACGGATTTTATGAAGCTTCAATTTTATTTATTTAACTCAAAATATTTTGCAAACCATTAATATGCTTTAAAAGAATTTAAGTATTTCTAACCCATTTATCAAATAATACATAGTTTTACAGGAATGTTGACTGTTATGAGTTAATAAATGAAGGGCGTTTTACTTTAGGTACTTAATTAAATGCTATTAAACAGTTGTTAATTGCAATCTTACAAAAAATAATATATTTGTTTTTGACAAAAAACTCAAGTATTTTTCTCGAGCACGTTTTGAAGTAAGCAACAATATAACATATCTTGCGTCAACAAAAAAAAATAAGTTTGACCGATAAAACTACAATATTTAACTCCAAAACTTACTTCAACTTGAAAAATACTTGACAAACTTGAAAAATTAAGTTGCTGGACTTCTTTTTCAAATATTAACAGGCAATATAATTCCAAAAAATTCCGATGATTGATTCATCTACTCTTTTATTAACCAAAAACAAAGATAAGCAGAAATATATCCTGTTCTATTTTTATTAATATAAAAGGTAATCTAAATCTCGTTATTTCTTCATTTTGAATTTCAAAATTTCCTTCGATACTACTTTTTCGAAGGTTACTTTGTAGCTCGCACTTTAATCATTCTTATTCCTTTCTAGTCTTCATTTTTTTTTCTTTATAAAATGAAACTTCGCTAACTCTTTCAGAACTTCTTCTCTAAACTAGTGCTTCGTTATTGAAGTATTCCCTTTTCTAATGCATTTTACAAACTCTTCCTTTTTTATCATTTATGTTGTAGAAAGTCGGTGATAAAAGGATTTTTTGCCATGCCACATTATCCAAATATTCCTTGAAGTATTTCCTTTTAAACTCATTTGATATATCTTCTTAATATGATTTTGCTATTTTATATTTAATTTTCTCATTTATTTTTTTTCCTTTCTTGTTTTCATATTCCTAGGGCTTTCTTTTTATTATTTTATTAAGAGCACAAGCTCTTGCTTTCTTGTCAATCTATTTGTTTGACAAAATTTCATTTATTTAAATGAATAATTAAGTTATTGTCTCAGGCAATATTTCTTGTAAAACATTTATATTTATGCATATTCTTCTGTAAATACAGAAATTTTTTGGTCAACAATTGTTGAACTATAGCATGTTTGCAATCTTTGGTGTTAACTTGAATAATTCTTTATTACAAAAACAAAAATCGTTAAATAATGCCTTTTTTCAAATTTAATTGAACTTCTTTATTCTTATTTGGAATTTTTAGCATATATTTTTCAGATTATTTTAAAATAAGGAGTTAATTTCTTCTGAAATCATTATGATTTTATCTTTATTTAACGTACAATGTTACAAATCCCTATTTTCATTTCTTAACAATTCATAAAGCTACGTTTTATTATTTAATACAATTTGGTGATTGTTTTTTTTTTCTTGACATTTAAAACTAAATTTTTAAAGATTATTTTAAATTCTCAGCCTTCTGATGGAAATATATGGTTTTAATTATCACTTTTTTATCCCACTATCAAAACTTTCTCAAAAAAATTAAACTAATATAAATTCTGTATTTTTTTCATAACAGTTTACAGTTAAATAAACTTTTTAAACCATTTACTTCACATAATCTGCTAAATTAATAACATCTGCAATTTTTTTTTTCGAATCATCGTAAGTGCCTTATATCAAGCGAACAGAATTAGTTAATTCCACATTTTTGAGACGAGAAATTTCCCTTCTTTAATTTTTAAACCCAGAGTCTCTTAAACTTTGAAAACCGGCAGAATCAAGCAAGAAATCATTTGCATTTTATGTCATTTTTCTTTTGAGATATATATTTATCTTATCTTTTATATTTCTTTTTGTCCCTGTAATTTAAATGGTATTGTCGCATTCTTTATTATTTTTTTTTCGAAAGACACCAGATGGGTCTTTTTTCTTCAGTTTCATACTTGAATTTTTGCGGCTTCTCACATTATTGAATTCATTATCTCTTTTTCGTTTTCGCTTTTCATAAGACTTCTTTCGTTTTATTATTTCCTTAACACTGATAATGTTTACTAAAGTTATCATTGGAAGAAAAATAGCTCACGGATTTTCCTCCATCATAATAAAATAATTTATGTGCAAAAGTGGAGACATTTTTATTAAATTTTCGTTTTCTAATAAGTATAAATTATCAAGTATATATTTTTCTACACAACATCTTAAAGTTAGAATCTGATTTTTAATTTATTGAGGTGTAATTTCGAAAAGAATTCCTATTTAATTTTAGATTCCCTCAAAGAACACTTTTTTATATTAAAGGCAGCATCCCAGTTCTTTTTAACTATAATGTAACTCTAAATCGACAAAAATTAATGAAACACAAAATTGCTTATACAAAAGCATATACAGGAGGAAATATAAGGGCTTACGTTATTTAATGCTTTTAAGCAATTCTCAATGTTAATGATAAGTTTATAATATCAATTCGAAAATTACCGAAAGGAAAATAAGTTTTATGACATAAGTAAGAATTTTTTTTTCTTTTAGCTAAAATAAAGTAAGTTGTAATTATTTTTGAATGATGAGTACTTTGAACTAAATCATTCTTAATTAAACCGGGAAAGATATTCCAGATTCTGTGTTACCCAAGGTGATCACATAGGCCTACTACAATGCACCTATATTATGCCACCCTAATTTCGAAGGAACACCCCAAAGGTTGGTATCTGGAGGGCTCACATTTTTCTTCCCCCTTCATTCCAGCCTTCTTTTTTTATCGTGCCCATTTTCGACATAGACATAGAAGCTTTATTGAATTGCGAATCAAGCACCCTTGCCTTGGAAACCTATGTGCTATTCAATAAACTACTCTGGTCTAAGTAAAGGACTTCTGCATTTTTAAATTAAAATAGAGAAGTTTTTGACATATGTAATTTTTTAATTTGCTTAAAAATAAATAATCATATTTAACTCAAATAATCTGATAACAGTTAAAAATATTTGAATTATATGCAAACGAACGAATTTTAAATAATGTCTGAAAAGACCCTTTTCAACGAAGGCACACAATTAAGCACTCACTGAAATATAAAAAAATGTATGATCCCCGGTATTTGAACTTGTTTTCTTGCGTCATTTAGATCTTTATCATTACGCACAGTTATAAATCATATTAGAGAGTTTTTGCGGTATGCAAAAACTCTCTATTATTAGATAATAAGTTTTATTAAACTTTTTTGTATCATTAAGTCAATCTTTCCCATTAATAATGCTGAGCAAGCAAAAAATAATATAGATTATTACATTTGAATGCGAATATTCCTTGATAAAATTACCGCAGGTTATTAAAACTGTATTTGTTTGTTCATGTCCTTGGTACAAATTATTTTTTCACCCAGTCTTTTAAAATATTTCTGATGCACTATTGCAAGAATAGTGTATGTGTGCATATAGGCGAATGAAGGTTAATAAGGCATATAGAAATCTTTAAACCTATTTTAACCTATTTCCTTTAAAGATGGTAAATTTTATTCAACTATTAAAGAACGATGATATAAAATTCAGCAATGAAATCATGCATAAATAAGTTTTAAAAATTGTACTTTATGTATTCATACATTAATCTCATTATCCCATCTCTTATAAACAGGGTCTTTTGCAATATAACGACTTTTGCAATGATTTTAAAATAATTAATATCATGAAAAACATTTATAGTGCCATTATCTTAAAAACGTACTACATATTAATTTACTAAAAATTTATTTGAAAACTAGACGATAAAAAATGAAAGTCAAACTGATAATAATTAATATTTTCATGTTTGGTTGTTAAAACTTTTATGCTGAGGCAATATTCTTCGATACTTATTTTCCTTGAATATTTTAGAATATTCTGAAACAACTTATTATATTTACCAGAAGCGATTAAAAATTCATTTTGTTTGCAAACATTCTAAAAGTGATATCATCAGTATAAATATCTAAAATTTACTTTTCTATGAACAACTAGCTGAAATATTAAATACATGTTTTAGCCCGTAATCATGTGAAATCGCAATTTAATTTTGCTGTGTTATTTAGTATGATTTTTGATATAAAATAAATATTCACTTAAAATAAAGTAGGAATTGTCAAAAAATTTTAAAACCTACAAAATTCATGTGTAACAAAAACTTTTGTAAGATTGACATATATATATCTTATTATAAGATTTCCATATTTATCTCCATATAAGATTTCCATATTTATCTCCATATAAGATTTTCATATTTACCTCACTATTAACACCAAAGATTATTTTTGACCCCATTTATACCCATAATATAATAATATAGAACTTCTGACATAAAAATCGATGTATTCTGATTCGTAATATTTGACTTATAATTTTTTAATCCCTGATATCCTTGCACATCAAAGTATTAATGAATTTATTAAGCATATTTTAAATTCTATAATAAAATCAATTAAACATAAAATACTTATTTTTAGCTTGTAGAAAACGAATGAAATTGTTCCAGTACTTAACTTATAATTTCAAAGATTGATCTATATTAGTTCAATGATTAACTATGACTAATGTCCTTCTGAAGTATGGATATTTTTAATAAAGATATTTTATTTTCCCCCTATTTTTGTCATTATCTCTGTTTCTAGCAGCAATAATTTTTCATAAAATAAGTATAAATTGTATAATAAGTTAAAAAAAGAGCATAATTTAGTTATAGGTTTAATTTTTATGAGTCAAAATGCCAATAATTACTAGGTCATAAACTATTTTATATGTGTTTGTCATAAGACAAAAATTCAAAGTTTATAATGTTCACTCATTTATTTTTATTTGTTTATCTATTTAAGTATTCATTTATATCAATTGTTTAAGAAGTTGGTTGCTCATCATTTGGTTCAAAAGAAACAATAGGTCACCATATTTATGATGTACTCCCCCAAAATCAACAATTTCTCATATTTCTTCAACTATTAAAATTTAAGAACATAGTTTACAATGCATATAGCTTACAATACAAAGGAAAAAAATCTAAATTATAATCAAACATATTTCATTTACAATAGTTTTCAATGAGATACTCAATGAATGTGATGTTTTAATAGCATCTCTTTGAAATTGAATTTCAAAATACCTCCACAAGAATTTTAACTATAGTTTTTGAAATTATACTTTTGCTAAAAACTAGCCTTCTGTTGTGCAATTTAAAGTTCTGTCTTTATAAATTGTTTTATTTCTTTTTCTAGTAGAAAACCACATTATATTACCAAAGACTTTTACTTAAACATGCAGGAAACATTTACCATTTTTTTTTTAACTTTTTCATTTCCCTAAACAGCAATATTCCAAAATACCAATATCTCAAATATTTCTCGCA
The DNA here is from genome assembly GCA_021605075.1 of Caerostris darwini. NCBI lineage: Eukaryota > Metazoa > Arthropoda > Arachnida > Araneae > Araneidae > Caerostris > Caerostris darwini. The sequence continues at coordinate 11,561 of BPLQ01007170.1, read as the reverse complement.
GATTTCCAGAATTTCTAGGAGCTGTCGTTATTTCTAAGCACTGCTCTGCACCAATTGGCGAAAAAGCGATATTTTATTCTATGATCCATGACGAACGGCCCTCGTTGTAGCTGGGAAAGGCAATTTCCTCTCCGTCCTTTTAAAAAACTGATAGCCTAAGAAGGGACCTATCATTTTCTGCTTCATTGGATACATCAGGCCATAACAGCGGGCACCATGGGCAGCTGGAAAGTATGGCTTTTGTACAGAATTCTTTAAAGTTGGATAAAAAAATTGTTCCCAACTTGAAATTTTTCCCTTCTCTGAAATTTGTGTTTAATCTCTTCAGAAGAGACTTTTTTTTAAGTAAAAAAGAATGGTACAACTTTCAGAATTTCACGACAGCTTCTAGAATTATTACGCTTTATTCAATTAATATCGATCCTAATTCAGCGATCCTGAAGGAGTTTTTTAAAAAATCTTCACTTTTGGTAGTATTTTTAGAATATCTTTTTGAGAGTTACTAATGGATTATGATTAAAACAATTGTCTCTGTTTTCACTAATTAAACTTCTGTAAAATTCACTTCTGTAATTATTTCACCAGTCCTTGAATATAATAATAGTGGTAATTTTTAAATGGGGGATAGTGTAATTGAAGTATTGCTTTTGCAAACTTCTATTATGAATATGGAAAATTGTTACACATTTATTCAAGCTTTTCAATCAACATATTATAATATCTTAAAATTTGTGGAATTCGTTTTTAGATTTACATAAAACATCAGTTTTTAAAATATATAATAATACTCCATTTATATTAATATAGGAAAAAATATACTATTTGAATTATTCTATTTTCAGTCAAAATTAATCATTTGAAATATCAATATGTTTGAAATCTGTTTATGTTAGAAAAAGGATTACATTTTTCTTTACTATTTCCTTAGAATTCATCGTTATTTTTTAACAAGGTTATTCTTATATTTCATGCAATAATACCCCAGAAACTTTTCATTTTAGATAAAACCGATAATTTTTCTATTTATTTCAAAATCTACCTGGTTTCATTTCCGAGTTCTACAAACTCAATGACATAACATGCTGGATTTCGATGAACCGTTATCAAATTTTCGAAAGTGCGATACAAAACTGTCAGAAATCTCATTTATCATTTATGTTTCCCAAGTAAGAAACACGATTTCTACTCTTAAGATTCAGTAGTTCAAAAACTTAGTAGCATCGATTGTTAAAAAAAGGAGCAAAACCGAAATGCACTTGATATCAAAAGAAATTGAAACAATTCTGAGAAACAAAAAAAAGAGTGCATTGATTTTCCATTATAAACTAGTAATCTAATAATCGATGGAATAGAGTATGATTACAAAAATTTAAATTTAATTTTTGGATGTTCTTTTTCTAACGAAATAATACAATAGAAAAGTAAAGAATGAAACTTTTATTTATTTTTTAAAGCAGAAATTTTTTTCCTTTTTGGACTGATCTTGTAAAAGTTACATACTAATAAAATTAAGTAGAAAAAAAATCACTTTTCTTTTCTGAAGCTTAAAAATTGCTTATTGATTGCTGTTATTGTTTCCAAAGAAATGGAAAAAGTCATAGCCTAAAGCTATCTCTCTTTCGGTGTTTCGTTTTTATCGTAATCTTTCGCAGATTATGAGATTTACAGATCGTAAAGACTAAAACAAACTGAATTAGGTTCTTAGAGCCTTTTTAGAAAACGTTATTGTCAATGTTTCTTTCTTAACTGACAAACTCTGCTCAATAATGGACAAAACAGGGCTAGATAATAGTAATCATTTCTGTTTAGTGGATTTCCTCTTGAAATTTATTCTTCTTCGAAGTATCTTTAAACTTTATCCTTTGGATACTTTAAAAATACCTTTTCTCATATCTTCTTTCTTTCTATTTGTTAGTGCTCTTACATCGTCAGTTTTTAAAGTGCTCATAAATTGAAACTATTCTTTAAGCAAATTATATGTGCTATGAAATAAAACTGTCAAAATGGTTTTAAAAAAAAGTATTTTTTAAGATGCATTATTAAGAATTATTACGCAGAAATTTTGACACATTAAATGAACTTTTAAAAGATGAAAAGTAAGATTTTTCTGTAAGATTTGGTCGTGAATTGAACCTAAAATTATTTATTAAATAATGATTTATTTTCTTATGCAAATTTCAAAATTCAATATAGGGAATGAAAACCAATTTAAACATTGAATGTTTAACAATGCAAGTGAATTTATTGCTTCTTGATTTTATTTATGTCTTCTATGCATATATACGTTACATCCAATTTAGTATGCTATACTCAATACCAGCCTATTCCATTACAGGATACCCAAACTACCCTATACCATTAGGAGATACGCAAAATCAGCCTACGCCATTATGCGATATCCAGTTTCAACTTATATCAGTATGCGATATCCAGTACCAACCTATACTATTTTGAGATACCCAATATCAATTCAGCCTATACCATTATGCGATACTTAACATCGTTTACATATTAACACATGTATGCTTAATTTACACTTATTAGTCAAGTATATATGCCATACCATTAAAAGCCTAAATATTCGGTATATATATATTTTTTTTTGTTTCTAATGCAGCTGGCAAACACTTAGACAGCTTGGTCTTGGATGCCTTAAGGCAAGCGCTGCACAGACGTTACTCACTTTGCATTGCCCAGGGGACGCTTGTAACTTGAAGATAAGCCACGGACGCGGAGTAACAATGCCCCCGCAACGCTCTACGATCCGATTAGACTGGGACCTACGGTTTAAAGTGGATTCCGAACCACGACAAACATCCATGGCACCGCCGGGACTCGAACCCGAAACCTGTGGAACCAAGCGCCAGAACGCTAGCCACTCGGCCATTCAGGCCCATATTCGGTATATATTATGTGATAAATATATTTATTAAAATGTATATGATTCAAATTAAGTAAATAAGCATTTGTAGTGAAACATTATAAAAAATGTTTAAATGAAACACAAAATGTGTTATACATTATTATAACATACATATATTTTATATATAGACTTTACTTATCTCTCAGATAAACCACCCTTTAGTTTCAAAATTTTAGTTATGATTAATTTCAGCTTAGATAGCTTAAAAATACTTAACACCGTTGATGAAATAATAGTTAATTTCAATATACATATAATTTTTTTTTTAAATTTAATTTTGTTACGAGATTAAAAACACGAAAAATAGGAACATAATCTATCATTTGCAGTCGGTTATTTTCGATGGGATTTTGAATGTGAAGATACCAGTAAAATACCCAAGAGTACCAGTATTATTTCGGTAACACAAATGCTTATGTCTCTTTTAATATATCGTTTATAAAATAAAATAAATTTATTGCATTAAATTAGCAAGGAAGTAATTTCTTTTCTGCAAATTGCTTAAAAGTAAAAAACATGCCATGAAAACATAAAACGTTTATGCATATAACTATTTTTTAAATCATAATTTCTAATAAGAAAATGAATGGTTTTCAGTAAGAATATTGACCAAAAACACTTTGTCTAACAAAGGTTAAAAATAATCAAAAATAAGAAATACTGGATATTATCAAATGAATAGTATTATATTCATAAAATAGTATTAGGTATTAGGATATTATCAAAAAATAGTATTAGGCAGTTAAAGGATAACATTTTTAAGAAAATTCGTCAAATAAAAACATTATGAGGCGCATCATACAAAATTAACTGGTAAAATAGCGTGAATTATTAACTAATTTAATCAATGAATATCAGAAATTTAAAGGAAAGGAACAAAAATTAAATTACAATTTTTAGTTCAGAAGTCATCATTTGCACTGTATCACATCATTGCATTCATTCGATTATCTTTCTTTCCAAAAATTTAATTTTTAAATTATTGCATTATATATTATGCAGTTTTATTAACAATTTTAATTTGTATAATCAATGGGGTTTTTTTTTTCTAGAACCATTTGCACAAATATAATGTAAATATTATATTAACATGGAATAGATAATTTTGACTTTAATCGAATGAATTTATTCTTTATCTCTTTGTTTAAAAAATAAGCTTACATTTATATTTAAAAATATTTTAATTGGATTTTCAGAAGAACATAAAGTTATTAATTGAATTTTTTTACATATATAATAAATTAGGAATTATTTAAACAGAAAAATAATTATGTGAATGTTTAACTTACGAAAATTCGTTAAATTAAAGTAATTTAAAGCTTCAAAAGAATTACATCCTGATAAAAATAAATGTTTAATTTCCTTAATTAAATTCTTTTCTATCTTGAATAAACTTAACTATTGATAAAATCACTCCTTAAATACCATTGTATTCCAGTTTCCTTTGTAGCGACAATATGTTACTGCAGTTTTTAAATAAAAAAAATTATATAATTTCTTTTTTGAGAGATAATATGAAGCAAGTGAAGATGCTCTGCTTTTGAAATCAGTGTCTTTTATTTTTGTGAACTTTATTTGCAACGTCTGGAAATTATTTAAATTATTTGGTGAATAATTTAAGTTTGAATGCCATCCTGACAGTAAAAAGACATTAAAGCATTTTTTCTAAATTCAACAACAGCCAGATATTTACAAATTTGTAATATAATCCCTTTGATCTTTGGATTTTTAAGCTATGTTTTATATTATATTGAAATCGTAAAACATGATAAAGTTATAGCCATGCATTTGAAAACATTCTATTCATTATCTAACCATTATACTTTTTTCTAATATGATATCAGTTTTTTTTTAATTAAACTAATGAAAGATTTCATTTGACAGTAAAAGGACATTAAAGCGTTCGAAAAATTCATCAATAACCAGATATTTACAAATTTGTAATATAATCCATTTTATATTTGGATTTTTAAGCTATGCTTTACATTATATTGAAATAATAAAGTATGATACAATTATGACTATGCATTTGAAAGCATGCCATATATTATCTAACCATTATTTTTTTTCTAATATGATATAAGTATTTTTTTAAGTAAACTAATAGAAGATTTCAATTATTTTAGTTAATGCTATGATTACACTAATTTTTAAAGAAATACGCTTTTTCAAGTTTAAAAATCCTTTCAAATTTTAGATTTTGAAAAACAAGTAACCTAATTATAGCTGTATTTTAAATGTATATTTGAATCTGATGTAAGTAATTTAAATGTTAATATTTATTATATTTTAACAATATTTACTTTAAAAGAAATACCAACGAAAATCAACGTATGGAAATTATTAAAATTATTTGGAGAATAATTTAAGTTTGAATGCCTTCCTGACAGTAAAAAGATATTAACGTATCCAAAAAATTCAACAACAGCCAGATATTTACAAATTTGTAATATAATCCATTTGCTCTTTTAATTTTTAAGCTATGCTTTACATTATACATAAATAAAACATGATATAATTATGCCTATGGATTTGAAAGTATGCCATACATTATTGAACCATTGTGCTTTTTCTAATATGATATAAGTTTACTTTTAATTAAAATAATATAAGATTTCAGTTATTTTAGTTAATGCTCTGAATAATTTTTAAAGAAATAATTTTTTCAAGTTTAAAAAATCATTTCAAATTTTAGATTTTGAAAACCAAAAAACTACTTGCAGCTATAATGCACATTTGAATCTGATGCAAAAGATTTAAATGTTAATTTTTGTTACGTTTTTTTTAACAACATTTACCTTAAAAGAAATACTAACAAAAATCAAAGCACATAAGTTAAATATAATTTTTAAAATAAGGTTTAATTAAAAAATAATAAAAATATTTTTAAAATAATTAAATCATAACTGGTATTATATGTAAATAAATTATTTTTAAAACAAGATTAAAGGAAGTACGATCAAGCGAAAAAATAGACTACAATGCAAACGCCAGTAAAACAAAACTATTCATTACGTAGGCTTTAGAGAATTTTGATAGATGTGTTTAATTACATGACTTCCTTACAAAGGAAGTACTTTTTTATTATTTAAATTTGTGTTTTCTTTCCATTCTTTATTTAAATAGAAATGGATACAACATAAAAAAACATTACAAAAGAATTTCAGAATGTTTATTTTATTTTACATAATGCAGAAATAAACATTTTAAAAGTAGAAAAATATATTTTTTAAACATTCTTTCCATTAAAAATAACATAGCTTAAATAGGAAAAAAAAAGACTTGCTTCTGTAAAATAAACTTAAAGCAATAATATGAAATTAGCATTTGATGAGGAAACATTTTTAAAAGATCAAGAGATTAAAATATTGGAGATACCTGGTAAAACTAATAATGTTGTATTTTTTTAAAAGGGAATTAGGAGAATTAAGTGTAATTATAAAAAAATATGTTATTTTTATTGAAATCGGATTAGAATTTAAGAGACTTTTATTTCTGTTTGTTATTTTTTTCTTTTTTAATGGCTTTTTTTTTTTTTATTTGTGCTTGAAATGAATTAAATACAATGAAACTATTGGTGAATTAAAAAAAATGTACTTTTAATAAATCTTAAATTGATGAATTGTCATTTTCTCCACCACAAAAATTCGAATTACAATATGAATTTATACTGTTGCTTATATGAGTCGAAAATACCTGTTTTATTTGTAACTAATAGAAAAAAATATTTTTAGTTAAGCATGGAAATGCAACTTTTTGAAGAAAAAAATTATTTATTATTTTAAAACTATATTTAAACATAAACCTTTGTATCTTTTTAAACTTATATATATACTAATTTTTATTTCGAACCAAATATTGTATTTAAAAAACATTTTAGATTGAGATAATATATATTTTTTAATGATTTCAAATTCTTTTATTCATTTCCTTTTCTTCAGGTTTCCAAAAAAATAATATATAAATAATAGTTAGTAACTGGTTGCTTAGAAATTATTTTCTTTATTCACAGGCATTTGATTTCGAGGTTATTTGTGACTGATATTGCAAATTCAGCTTTTTCCCAGGTTCATCAGGTTATAGAAAAAAAAGGAGTAATTTTATATCCAAATGTAACTGGCTCAATTTCTTCCAAAAGATTAATAAACCGAACAGCCAAAATGTTAGTAAAATATATCGCTAAAGATATATTGCCATTCATTTAAATTGGCCCTAGTTAAGCTGATGAAATTAAACCTACACCCTTTTTATTCGAAAACCTTTGATCAATCAGATTCAAACCTGGATCAAAAACCCATAGAAGTTTAAACTAACCAAGGTATCGTTAGTTATTGGTAATTTTTTTCCAATCTTATATTTAATTTCTGTTTAAAATATATAATTATATATTTTTTTAAATGTTTTGTGGTTTGGGAATAAGAATTAAAGTATTCTTAAGCTCTTAATTTAATTATTAGTAAAGTATAAAGGAAATTCTTTTCATTAAATACAGCTGTGTTTGTGCTGATACGAGTACCAGTTTAAAAATACTTAAAAATGATCAATTAATTTTAATTGTAACTTTTCTAAACAAATATTGCAGTTAAATAAATTATAATAATATAGTACAATAGTACATTTATATTATTCTTTCTAAAAAATATATAGTTTTTCTAATCTGTATTTATTGTACAATCGGTTATGAAATGTGAGCTAAAAACAGCAATCCTCTGAAACTGAAATGCGTACCGGATGCTATAAACAAGTTAGTATTTCAAATTGAACAAATTATATTAAATTATTTAAATAATATTGATTTATTGGTTTTGCTTAGTTTTCTTTTATTTCATTTCTGTTTAAAATATATAATTATATATTTTTTTAAATGTTTTGTGGTTTGTGAATAAGAATTAAAGTAACTAATCTTAAATGAATGATACTGATAAGCACGGAAATTCTTTTCATTAAATACAGCTGTGTTTGTGCTGATCCGAGTACCAGTTTAAAAATACTTAAAAATGATCAATTAATTTTAACTCTAACTTTTCTAAACAAATATTGCAGTTAAATAAACTATAATAATACAGTACAATAGTGAATTTATATTATTCTTTCTAATAATAATAATAGTTTAAAATATATAGTTTTTCAAATCTGTATTTATTGTACATCCTTTTATGACATGTGAGCTACAAGCTGCAATCCGTTGAAACTGAAACGCATACCAAATGCTATAAACAATAGGATTTCAAGTTGAAGCAATTTGAATATAACAATATTCCCCCCGAAAAATAAATATACTCATTGGAATAAAAGATGGTTTTCCATTAAAAACAAGAACAACATTTGCGATATTAAAATAATTTTATAGGAAGATTTAGCTTTCACAGTCCTCTGGCTAGCATTACAACAAAGCATTCATGAAATCCGAATTTATATTATTTCACGATAAAATTAAGTTTCATCTACATATTATATTTGCAAAAATTTTATTAATTTTTTGTTTTAGATTTTCAAACATTTTAAAGTGATCCTTCATATTCTAAGCCTTTTATTATTATTTTTTCTCACCTTTAAATGTTTTTAAAATCACGCAATACATCGGTACAATTAAATTCTTTTTAAACATATATAGTCAATATTCTCATCTGTTATTCAAAAGAAAATTATCACAAGAAGCATCAATTTAATAAAGCCTTACATATGAATTACCGTTTTACATACTATTAAACTACAGCATTTCAATATATAAGAGAAACTTATGTACATTACTTTATTAAACAGAGTTTGTGTGCTGTAATTCTGTTCTTGTTGCAACAACTTTCCTTATGGGAAATTAGCTGCTGCCTTTCAGTTATTGATGAATAACATTGATACGGTGGTGAATCAGACGTGAGATAATTAATCTAGATAACTCTTAAGAACCGTCGTTTTGGTAATGCCAATTAAATTATTGGGTTCCCCAAAGAATACATTGAATAGTTATTTATTAATGTTCAGCCATTAAACTAGGTCAGGAAATTAATTTATTTGGCTTAACGCCTCTCTTAATAAAATATTATATAATGTATAGCTTTCTAAGGCAAAATTATAAGAATATTATCTAGTATAGTATCGTTTCTGTCCTTTTAGACTGCTTAAACTTTCCTAGTCTTAAATAATAAAAGACGATTCACAAAAGCTTCTCTATTTGGTGAATTAATTAATCTTTTATATCCAGCTACTATGTTTATACTTAATTTACTGAGTATTTTTGTCAAAGCATGGGCACCCTGTAAATGACATGCGATAGACAAAAATAATCTGGATAAAAAGTTATATTTTTCAATCTTTTAACTTGCTGGATTATGCAGTTTTAAACTTTATTTTTTTTAAAATAACAATGCTTCCAGCAACATTATATATAATAATTTCGTCAGCATGTAATGAACGTAGGTCTACGTGAAAGAACATGTGAACTTAATTTTTCTGTAAAATTTTAACATTTTTAAAAAAGTTCAAATGCAATAAAAATTGTATTGTATTATTTTAAAAAGTAGTAAATTAAATTCACGTAGCAATAACAGAGTAATCTATCCACGTAAATTCACGTAGCAATAACAGATGAATCCATCGAGGTAAATTCACGTAACAATAACACGTTGTAATATGTTTTGAAAATTTAAAATTAACAAATAAAAATTTTACTCTTTATGAATCATAATATTCATCAGAAAAAGAAATCATTACAAAATTGTTTGAATATATGGCCACGGAATATAATAAGGAAATAACACAGTCTACAAGTATTATTCATTTTAAGTAACTTTTACACTGTTTTAAAATAGAAAATTAATTTCATGAAATTGAATGCTTTGATCCGAAAAAAAAAGAAATATGTAATAAATAGAAACTAGAAACCATAGCATGTCATAAATAAATCTGTTCTAAAAACGAGAATTAATCGATAAATATCAATCTCAAAATTTATAAATAATGTATAAGAATGTACGTTTAATAATGTATTAAGAATAGAACGATGGACTAAAACTGCATTTGGAAGTTTACTTCTGGATATATAGCAGAACTGCAGATGCTCAATGGAGGTTTGTCACGAAAACATTATTATTTAGACTCATTGCTTTAACTACTAAATGTTGAAAGGTAAATCTCGAGGATCTTCTGATAACACCCCATGAAGTTGAGTCTATAGTGCTATTCAAAACCAACATTGTACTTAATAGGGTCAATCAAAGCTTTTCTAAGAAGAAGAACCTGATTGTTATCTAGTTAATAATAGTTAAATAGCTCTTTCTTCCTCTTAAAGTATAAGAGAGAGTATAAAAGAAAACTATCTAGACAATGGGAGCTCAGATACTGGTAATTTGTTTTTCAAAATAACTACTAAAAAGACAAAAGTATAGTACACCCATTTAAACAGGGGATTGTAATTAAGTTGCCTGAGGAATTAAAAGTCATCTTAATGTTTTATATTTGAGTAAATTTCACATAAAATACAGAAATTTAAAAATTTAATAGATTTTAGCTGAAAGTATTCTGAATTTATATCATCAATTTTTCCTGGATTTTCATTACTTATCTATTTCCAAAATACTCATAAATAAATCTTCAAACAAAACATAAACATTTTTTCATAGGCTTTCTCATGTTTGGAAATTAAATGCTTTTAGTATCGTCTTCTATAAGAATAATAATTTTATTTGTAAAGATCAGTAAATTCTAATGCAATGTATAGCAGGAAAAAAGGAATCACTTATTTTTCCTATATGTTGTATCTTTTAGGCAATAATGAAATAAAGGACTATATGTTGACATGTAAGTTTTTTCTTCCATTTATTCTGTAACTATTACATACAATATATCTTTAGAAAAATTTTTGCAGAGTTTTTGTAGTTTTTGCAGAGACATCAAAATCTTTATCTAAGAAACATCAGGTAAATATATGGCTTTATTTTGAATAGAACAGATTCGGTTTCTTCTAACGAAATCATAGCTCCAGAATGCAATTTTTATGAGACATACGCGTCAAAAACGGAGGCAGGTAAATGGCCAGACCACTTGTGAGCAGCACGGGATTTGCAGATGTCAGAGCCACCAGAAAATGAAAACATAACAGTGGTAACGATGCAAGAAGTAAATGGAAGGCCATCAGAAAAACTTGTAATGGCTGCAGCGTCGTCAGCAGACAAAAGTGTTATTTGAGGAAAGGAAGCATTGTTGAGCTCAAACAATGACAGCAATAAAAAAGAAAGTTGCTACTGAAATGTCGATTCCATTATATGTTATGGACCCTCAACAAGATACTCGACTGATAACAGAGAATGAAGTGTTGGAGTATTTCCTCTTAAACGAGAATGGCCTTTTGTATTGACTTCAGTAATATTCCATCGGTTAATAGGTAGCATTTATGAGAACTTACATTTTCTAACGTTTATTCAACATGCTTTATAATTAAATTCATTATATTTTTAAAAACATGGATTTTTTGTTTTGCTATAGTGTTCCTTCTCAAAATTGCTGAAAATACCCTTAAATTTTTTAATGAAAATAATATTTATTTTTTCTTGTAATAAAACATGAAATTAGTTGTATTAACTTATTATCATGTTATAAAAACTGGCAAGTTACACTTACTCTTTCATTTCTTTTTCTGTAATCT